>JAMWET010001509.1:210000-369486 GCA_024036415.1 Prochilodus magdalenae | reverse complement strand
AACAAGACATCTGTACCCTAATTTTTTGATTAAGCAGCCGTTCTCTTTCCGAGCTGCCACTTTCTCTCTTTATGCTCAGCCTGCTGTTCTTGATCTGCACAGGGTTGATTGTCTCAGCCAACAGGGGTTCCTCCTTTGTGCCAAGCTCTGAAATCAGAAAAGGCTGAAGTGAATAAGCTGCTTTGGCACATGTAATGTTCACTTTGTAGTGCTAGTCTTGGGCCCTCACCCTTTTTTTGTTCTCATTTGCAGCTCCAGAGGCTTTAGGGCCCAGTTTTAGCCCTCAACTTACTGACAAAGAAGGAAAAACGGCATAGTTAGGTGTAAAATTGACCTAAAAGTTTCAAAGTTTCTGTTCATATAAATGCTTCAGCAACCATACTATGGTCTCTCCTCGATGCTGAGCGAACGCATCACCACTTTGCGGATTTGGAGCAACATAGCCCCAAAAAACATCAGAAAAAAAAACACATGATGAAAAAAGGTTTAAACTGAAGAGTACGACATTACATTTACAAAAAATACATTAGAGGGACTTTTACATTTTCACTACATTTTCCAATTCTACTTTCATGCTGTAGTTACATCCTGCTGCTTAAAGCATTATAATTCCTGCCTCTTTAAGGCCGAACAGGGTAATCCATAAGAATAAGAAGACCACTTTAACCATGTAGTTTAATAAGGACATGGAGTTGTAACCCTACTTGAAATCTTCCCACAACTTCCAACAGGCGATAGGCCCCACCAAATTCAAGCAGTCATTAAAGCGCGAAAGCCACTCTCTACAGACAATGTGTGGTTTACCCGTTACACCCTCAGTTGAAAGATGACCTGCTGCTATGCAGATATGAAGTTTTTATTCTAAGATAATGAAAACACAATAATCTGTAGGGATGAATGATTGCATCGAGGTACTGCAAAATCATCAGGCACAACTGGTACAAAAGTTATGGGTGTAACCGACTATACACCACATTTTAATACTCAATACAATATTCTGAGCTACAAACAATATATAGTCCTGATTACTGACAGTGGTTTCCATGTAATGCTACCAGGGACTAGTTCTAATTATCAGTGTGCCTTGACAACAACATACAAGAACACACAGCAGCCAGTGCTGGTGGAAACCACAGGTGGTCTATTTTTCTGACATTGGCTACTGCATGGTCGCTTTTGTCCGATCCTTAACGTGTACCTTATGCCATAGATTTCTCTGTATGTATCATAATCAGCTGCTCCACTGTTATAACTACAAATACATTATTCCTCATTCAAAACATCTGTGTGTGAGGGAACGACAACAATCCAGACTTTGCCTTGGAAAGACTAACCTGCGCGGCCATTTGATCGTTTCTGTAGGCTTTTTGACTTAATAGAAAATCTCTGGTGTCACATCACAGTAACCGTGATCTGACATCTGCATACTCACCTTCAGTCTCTTCATATCCAGGATCAACTTTCTCTTTCTTCACACGCGGCTCTCCGCTGCTCTTCTCTCCTTTACTGCGGCTCTCCTTCTCTCCCCGGCTGCTCCTCTCTCGAGAGCGGGACCTTTTCCTCTTCTCTCTCTCTTTATCCCTCCCTTCCCTCTCCTTATCTCTGTCTCTCTCCTTGTGTCGGTGTTTTTTGTGCTCTCGGTGCCGCTCCTCGGGATCCCTCTCCTTGTCCTTCTCTTTGTGTTTCTTAGATGAACCCATTTTGGAGATGGGTTTAGTTCTGGATACTAAGCAAGTTAATGTACTGACGTTAATGAAAACAGGCAGCCAGTTTACTATCGATCTACAGAGTGGGTCACTTTAAGCAGGCGGCTTAAAAACACCCTACAGGCTACCGTCTACCACACACAAACAGCGTCGTTAGCTCCTTAGCTAGCTACCTAGCAAAGTACCTTCAGAGCAAACGTCTCGTCACCGACACAATTCCCTGCCACAATAATTATCTGCTGCTCTGCTCGTGTACACAACACATTAGCTACTCCTTCAAAATACGCCTTTAAACCATTTTGGGAAGCCGCTAGGTATGTTAGCGACTCCAGCGTAAACACCATCCAGCAGTCGTTCACTAAGCGTTTCGTTAACCCCCAGAACTCCTTCCGGGTCAAATCCACTTCCGTTCACGGCCATCTAGTGGTGAGGAGGCCTGCTAATAAAGAGCTTCCCCAGTTGAAGCTGAGATATGATCTTAGTGAGCACGTTTATAGATGTAACACAGTTCCCTCATTTCAGTGCGAATATTGCTCCCAATTGAAGGGAAATTTAATCTCTAATATCATTTTAAATGTTGCATAATTCATACGATAATATTTAAATCAAGTCAGGTCAGCGAATCGCTATTTGGCCGTTCCAGAAATTTACTGGAGTGGATAAACTTTTAAAGGGCAACATCTGATTTTTACAACAGAACCTTTTAGAGGCAGTCATGGATGCCAATTTCTGCCACTTCAAAAAGAAAAGGGCATACAGTATCTCATAATTATTATATTCATGACTTACTTACTATCTCATGGACATGACTTATTATCTCATAATTATGACTTGGCATTTCATAATTATGGCTTACTTTCTCAAAATGATCAATAAATAACATAAAACAAAATTAATGAATAAAATTAACAATTAATAAACTTTACACTTCAGAGGTCTGATCCATTTCACCACCACTGTGAAAAATAGGGACTCTCCAAACTTCTCTAGAAAGGACTGTTTCACATCAGAGCACTCTGAATGACTTTGTATTTTACTTCTGCACCAACTACAAAAAGTCAGTGGAGTTCCCTTTTTAATATGTATTAGAATTGTCATCATTATGTTTAGTGGATTAGAGCACCTGGGCTGCTTTGTGATTGGTCACATCTCTGACTTTTGAGATGTATGTTTTTCCTCTAGTTGAAGAGCGAAAGAGAATAATAGTGCCAAGGAGTGACTCAGAATAACTGTGGGTCATCTTCAGGGACTAGTCCCACTTTGTCTTTGGGGTAATGAGTCTGTGTATAGAGGCACCGTGGTCAGCACCAAGATGTTTGTTGCCCTGTGTCAAACGTCCAGAAGGCCTGGTGTCACTCCAGCTCCACTACTACTGAATATTGAAGCTGCATGGGATGGATTATCACAGGACACCATTAGGAACCTCTACAACTCCATGCTGAGGCATCTGACATGTTGTGTTAGCAAACGTGGCGGCCAGACGCCATACTGAGAGACATGACTTCTGGGTGTGTAGCTCTTTACATTTACATTTCATTTCTGGCATTTAGCTGACGCTCTTATCCAGAGCGACTTACAAGGTTAACCACATTACAGGTGGTGGGCCAGTGTAGTGTTAGGAGTCTTGCCCAAGGACTCACAGCATAGTCACCCATACTGGGATTCGAACCCAAGTCTCCCACATGGGGTGGTGGCTACTTGGTGGGTAGTGGTGCTATCCTCTGAGCTACACCAACCACCTTTTTAAATATTGTCAGTCTAAATTTACAGACAGATGTTTTTCAAACTTTACACAAAGGTCTACAGTTCTACAGAGACAGCTATGTGTCAAGTTGAGCAAAGTTATGAATTTTACAGGTGAACATATAAGCAGGAATACACTTGTTCTGTAAGCATACATGCTAAAATTATTAGAATGAGTTACATGGTTAACAAATAAACAAACATTCCTCACACTAGCATCTAAATATGTTAAACCACCAGTCTGCTCTATCCCAACTCGCCCGGATCACATTCTGGTAAGGTCTGGTAAGGTGCAATGTGATTGTGAAATATTACGACTGTTGAAGACAATTGTAATCAGCATTAAATAACTGCCATCTTCTCAAATAATTCTGATCATTTTTTCCCGGATTTTACTCACCTGTAACACTGTGTAATGTTGCCTTTAAAGAAATAAAAACTTTCATGGTCATAGTTTTGTGTTTGGGGTCCACCAGAATAGATTTACATGCTTCGGTTTTCCCAAGAAACTGTATTTTTGCTGTACTGTGACTACGTTTAGTTTAAAATGCTTCTCTGTCTTTAAGCTCCACCTCCTGATGAGCCCACTGTGTTCTGATTGGCCAACCACTGGAGCGTCATCCTGCTACAAGTTCTGCCCGCACACCACTGTGGATATTCTTGCAATGGTAGTAAGAATGTAATAGTAAAAGTGACTGAAAAAAAATAAAATAAAAATAAAACAGACTCATAAGTTACAAAACAGTGAAAATGCCTGTGTATTAATACATTGTTATTGCCACACTGAATGAATAAATATTTTTATTTATCAATAAATAAAGTTTTTTGTATACATCCATGTACTAACATCTCTATAACAAACTGAATCTTAAATATATGCACAACAAAGATTTCATAAAAATCACGAATAGGGATGCACGGATATGGGATTTCTGGGCCATTGCTAAAACATATAAATAATTTCCCCGGACAAAAAAATGAGTCACCTCAGGTCTGTTATTGGGGTGCTCTTATTAAACGGAAGTGGGTTGAGGAGCCAGTAAATTTGGACCACAGTAAATTTGGGACGTAGCATTCCCATCTCTGTGTTCCAAGAAGACCATTCTCGTATTTACAGGGCTGGAAATGTGACCGATGGCCATGATGAACATTGGGGAGCATTCACACATCTGGACTGGCCTGCCAAATTCCCAGATCTTGGAAATCTGTGGGACGAGCTGGAACAACGAGCAAGCCAGCGAAGGCATCCACCAAATCTGGCCCAAATCTGATGCGGGAGTGTCTGAACATTGATGTGGCCTACATCCTGAAATTTGTCCAGTCCATGCCAGACCCAGCCACAGCTGTTATTGGTGCTTGTGGAGGTATAACCTGCTATTAGGTACGCTGCAGTAACAGGTGACTAATTTTCAGTTGAGCTTATCAATAGAAGATGGAAACTAAGATTAAATCTACCTGCATTAGCGTTACAGAGAAAATGCTTTCAAATAAAAAAACCAAGTGCAGAATTGTTTTACACAGTAGCTAAGCCTTGCTTAACACAGCACTCCTCTGCAGTACAACAGATAAATCAAATATCATCAGATATCATATCGTTGCTGTCCAATGGAAAACATGTATCTCCACTTTTGTCCATTTTTACTTTTATGCATCATTTGAACACACCGGCTGCTGTTTACACTGAGTGAGAATCTCATGATGAATAGACCAACAGAAGTGGCCCACAACTGTTTGGAAAGACGTCTGGTTCCATTGACTTACATTAAAGTTAAATGAGGTTTTTGGCCTCTCCTGTAAAGTTGCCATTTTGGAGATACTTGTTTTTCTCTGGACAGCGACGATATACTGATCCCCATAAGATTCCGATATTGTTGTGCATCCCTAATCCCCAAAACGAAACCATAAAAATAAATCCACCCTATCGCAAAACTCCCCCCAGCTCCTTCTACTTCAACAGGCTATACATACATAATGACTTCAGTAGCATCAGTCACCAAGCAGCCTACAGAGAGGCAGCAGAGAGATTTATAATGCAAATAAAATGTCCCACTGACATGAAAATACCTGATGGCAAACATTCAAATCCGTGTTGTTTTTGAAAAGCCAGCGCCTCTGATCATTATCCAAACCAGGTCTATAAAGTCATCTCTGGAAAGTCACTCCATGGGCCTCGTTCCATTAACACTCAGGCAGTGGAGCCTTCAGTTGCCCCCACAGCGTCAGCATCTCTTTGGGGCTCCGCTTATGCACCAAAAGTACCCTGCGGTAAGCACATGGCTTTTCCCTCTCAGTCTCTGGTAGGTCAAAGGTCAGAAACCCAGGGTGATGAGTCGGGGATATCCCAAGTCTGTTAAGGCACATCCCCAAGTACACATCATCGATGGGGAACAAGCTTACCCATCGAGAGACTACTCGAAGCCGCAAGGCCAGAGGGCCGGAGTACACTACTCCTCCTCCACCCGCATATGTTGGGTACACACCTTTGTAGAAACTCTCTGGTATGTAGTACTTAGTGTAGGCTTGGCGACTGGGCCAAGCATTGGTAATCACATCCCCCACAAGGAAATCCTCTTTTACCACGCTTGTGTTATTTGCTCCTTGGGAAGGAGATCTGTGCACGTTCAAGTAGTCCAAGAGCGCACGTGTCCTGACGAAAACGTCATCATCCCCTTTGAAGACAAAGTGTACATGTGGGCAGTGCAGGGAGAGCCAGTCCCAGAAGAGTACGTCCTTCAGGGTGAGATTGAAGAAGGTGTCTCTGAAGTCCCACTGCAGGATGTCTTTGTGATGGTCGCTCTCCAGCTGTAGCAGTGGCGTCAAGTCCGGGTGGGGGCCTGTCGTTGTATCTTGCCTTCCGAGCAAGAAGACGGTGCGTACCTGCCACATTTTCCCCCCTGCCTCCTCCTGTACCTGGCCACTCCTCCCCCACGTCTCCCTGATGGCCTGCCTGTTCTCAAAGTGCCCCACCTGGGACTTGATTGCCATAAGAAGCAAGGGTGCCTCTGTTCCAGCATCTTGCCCGGTGCACAGGTCAGGCTGATCCATCAGGAGGCTATAGCGCCTGCAGTGCATGGACAACACAAAGTCCTGCATCTGTTCGGGCATGTTGTTAAAGTCGGGCAGTTGAGATGCCCAGAGATGATCAGGACTACATGGAGGAGAACCATCTGCCTCATGCATGTAATCAGGATCCGTGCTTGGACCCCTATCCTCTGTGCTGTTACCTCTCAATATGGGATTGTGTTGCCTGTCCTGGAGATGCTGGAGGCGATTCCACAAAGCCCCCTCCACCAAGTTCAGGTTCCAGAAGGTGGCGAGTGGATGGGGCGCTAGGGCTCCAGAGTTTGATGACACTCCGGGGGCTATGAAGTGACGAGGCAGCTGGGGTTCTGGAGTGTAGGAGATGGCAACGAATATGGACACCATGATGTACACAAGGAGGTGGCTCATCATCACGAACGGAAGGAGACAGAGGCACAGGGCCCTTCCACTGCACCTGCATCGGCCCATGGACTGGGGAAAGAGAGGAGGAGGAAATATGAGAAGTAGGCTATCATGCTGCATACGCCAAGAAATCGGAAAATGCGGTGACTGGGCATGCTCAATTCCAACTACAGCTCTCAATCTTAAAGATTTAAGCTGAATACCACCCCTAGCAGAGGAAGGACCTTTAAGAGGAAGTCCCTAGGGGATTCGGTCTCCATGGTTTGGCTCCAGGGGGCTCATTATCTGTGCCTGACTGGGCATGGTCCACAGCATCATGTAGCCCAGGATATTTACATCATGTACCTCAGGAGCACATTCAGCCAGCAAAATGGAAGCTTGTTTACACACTTTGGTTTCTTTGCCCTCAAAATTCACCCTACGAGATGGATGTTCAGGTTCTTCTGAACAGCCCAGTGGACGTTCCACAGATTTAACACATACTCGTCACATGTATATTAAACATTGTGCATCTATCATCTGGATTACTGCTCTATATGACCTTCATGTAAATGAATGAGGTGTAGGTTGATCACATTACCTCCTCGTTATCAGCTCCGAGTTTCTTGATCCGTTCAGAAGGAGAAACCTTCACTTGTCAGGCACTGTTTCTTGCAGACCCACTAACACTTCTCTTCCAGGTAGCATCCGATTAGAAAGTCTTCTCATGCTGGACCCGTCCTCTTCATGTAAGCACGGCTGAGGCAAACCCGTGCTACTGCAATAGCACTAAAGACACAGAGACCTTAGCTCCACTGTTCACACACAACGCGACACCGTCCCCGTAAGACGCTTGCCAGGGGCAGGATTGGGAGAGACTGAGGAGTGAGGAGACGCTGTTGTGCAACCGCTCACATCAACCAACATCTAGCTGCTCTGCTCCTGGATCATGGGCGTGTTAAGGATGATGACTCACATGACCCGCCCAGCCAAGGCGGGCTCAGGTGGCGTCTGGGATTTCGCGTGTACAGAGGTGAATAGCCACTAGCATCTGAGCATTAGCATTAGTTTTAGTAAACAACTGGCCTGTGCTCTCTTCCTGTGTTTGCTGGACCCTCATGTAGATTTGATCTGTTCTTCAGAGGCTTCTACCTGCATCTCAGGTGCACACAGTCATTAAAGCAAACAGGTGACATAACTCATCATATGAATTTCTGAAATACATGTAAATATTGTGGCTTACTGCCACTGACTGCAGTGTCTGGGACTGCGAGAGGAGAGACCATGCAAAGTGGTCATGGGAGGGTACCCACGTGAGAGGCCGTGCCCCCCAGTAGGAAAGGGTCATTTAATGTTGCTTATAATGCTGTAGTTAGTTGAAGAGGTGTTACATGCTGGACTGGCGATTCCACAGTGGCCACAGTGTTTACTATCAAGTGGAGCTGCATGGCTCAAGACGACCTGCCCCACTGTCCTACTGTGTTCCACACAGTGTGTCTTATACGGTGCTGGTGCTACAGTGTGTTCAATATTCCACATATCACCCAAATAGTTATGCTGATTATATAATACGGAATGACTCATTCATTATACAATTACAACAAGCTGCGAAAGAGAAGCATCTTCACTACTCGCTCATTCGGACCCCAAATGCACAGTACTGTTGTATGAAGACACCAGGACCAATACACATGCTCCACAGTGACGTAATTCTATTAGCTTACGTTGAGTCTTGTTTCTTCTTTTCCTGTAAAGTTGCCACTTTATTGAGGTGAGGCTACCTTATGACAGTGATCATGTCCCAGCCTAGAATGACAAAGCTATCCATTTTCTACATTCCAAAATGTTCCAGAATATTTCCAAAACAGTTTGAAGTTATATAACAACTATTGCTCAATGACGTGAATCTAGTCTATGTACAGTAGTTCTATTGAGTTATACTCAAATGTCCTGTATGCTGTAGCCAAATATGTATCGTTCCTTATTGTCCTATATTGTTTCATATTGTCCTATATTGTCCCTTAGTGTCCTATATTGCTCTGTATTCTCACTTATTGTCTTGTGTTTTTCCATATTGTCCTGTATTGTTCCATGTTGTTCTCTATTGTCCCTTATTGTCCTGCATTGTCCCTTATTGTCCTGTATTGTTCCATGTTGTTCTCTATTGTCCCTTATTGTCCTGCATTGTCCCTTATTGTCCTGTATTGTTCCATATTGTCCCTTATTGTCCTGTGTTGTTCTATATTGTCCCTTATTGTCCTGTGTTGTTCCATATCGTCCTGTATTGTCCCTTATTGTCCTGTGTTGTTTCATGTTGTCCTGTATTGTTCCATATTGTCCTATATTGTCCCTTATTGTCTTGTCTTTTTCCATATTGTCCCGTATTGTAATGTATTGTTCCTTATTGTCATGTATTGTTCCTTATTGTCCAGTATTGTCCCTTATTGTCTTTTGTTGTTCCATATTGTCCTATATTGTCTCTTATTGTCCTATAGTGTTCCATATTGTCCTGTATTGTTCCATATTGTTCTGTGTTGTTTCAGATTGTCCTGTGTTGTTCCTTATTGCCATGTATTGTCTGTTATTGTCCTGTATTGTTCCATGTTGTCCTTTATTGTTTCATATTGATCTTTTTTTATTCGTATTGTCCTGTCAAAAAGAAGCACTTTATTTTATTACTTTATTTGTTTTTCTATTCATTTGATAGGTCTAAATGTCTTTTTGCCTGTTTACACTCTGAATTTGACCTCCAGCTGTCACTGATATTTAGTAATACTTATATTTAGTGTCCGCCTGTGGAGTTGCCTGGATATGTTTGCGGTATTGAAATTTTAAGTAGAGATGATTTGAATGGTTATTTGAATCATGTTTGCTGCCTGCTGTGCGTGCACAGGAAAGGCGGACGCATCATTTGACGGTAGTTTAATTAGCATGCAATCAGGACTTATCTCCGCAGGATAAAGGCCCACCCGGCTGCATTGTCATTACAGCTTTACATAATGTTGGAAAAAAGAATTAGGTGTGGAGTTCAGGAACAAACAGCGGCCGTGCTCAAACAGGGAACACTCACTGCCGACACAGAACCTGCTTTCCTTCCTACAGTGACTAGGGCAACACATTACTCCCTACCCAGATATCACAACAGGCTTTGTGCCTGACCATATGACCAGCTAATCACAGTTAGGACAAAGATAAAGGCAGTGTTTGTATAGTTCGGCTCCCAGCCATCACACAGGGGCAGGGACAGTTACAGGGCACTTTCATTATAACACATGACGGTGAGCCTAAACATCAAACCCAGTTTACTCTATTAGCCACTACTACCGTACTGGTCCACCTTGTAGATGCACAGTCAGAGACAATAGCTCAAAGACTGCACAGTTTGTGTTGGTCATCCTCTAGTCCTTCGTCAGCGGTCACAGGACGCTGTCCACAGGACGCTGTTGGCTGGATAGGTTTGGTTGGTGGACGATTCTTAATCTCTCAGGTGCCAAAATGCCAACAACGAGCACACCCACACACACTAACATGCCACAACCATGTCTGAGAATGATCCACCACCCAATGATACCTGCTCTGTGGGGGTCTTGTGCAGGGGGACAGTTGAGGAACAAGGAGGGGGGCTAAAATATACATAGATAGAAACAGATGGCCTATTACCTGCAGTAGAACCACAAAGTGCTCCTATATGATGCAGGGACCTGATAAAATGGACAATGAAGGCGTACCCAATTAAGCTGTACATAATGGAGGTGTACCTAATGAAGGTGCATCTACTGATGGTGTACTTAATGATGGTATACCTAATGAAGGTGTATCTACTGATGGTGTACCTAATGAAGGTGTATCTACTGATGGTGTACTTAATGATGGTATACCTAATGAAGGTGTATCTACTGATGGTATACCTAATGAAGGTGTATCTACTGATGGTGTATCTAATGAGGGTGTATCTAATGAGGGTGTACCTAATGAAGGTGTACCTAATGAAGGTGTACCTAATGAAGGTGTATCTAATGAAGGTGTATCTACTAATGGTGTACCTAATGAAGGTGTACCTAATGAGGGTGTATCTAATGAAGGTGTACCTAATGAAGGTGTACCTAATGAAGGTGTATCTAATGAGGGTGTACCTAATGAAGGTGTACCTAATGAGGGTGTATCTAATGAGGGTGTACCTAATGAAGGTGTACCTAATGAAGGTGTATCTAATGAAGGTGTATCTACTGATGGTGTACCTAATGAAGGTGTACCTAATGAGGGTGTATCTAATGAAGGTGTACCTAATGAAGGTGTACCTAATGAAGGTGTATCTAATGAGGGTGTACCTAATGAAGGTGTATCTACTAATGGTGTACCTAATGAAGGTGTACCTAATGAGGGTGTATCTAATGAGGGTGTACCTAATGAAGGTGTACCTAATGAAGGTGTATCTACTAATGGTGTACCTAATGAAGGTGTACCTAATGAGGGTGTATCTAATGAGGGTGTACCTAATGAAGGTGTATCTAATGAAGGTGTACCTAATGAAGGTGTACCTAATGAGGGTGTACCTAATGAAGGTGTATCTAATGAGGGTGTACCTAATGAAGGTGTATCTAATGAAGGTGTACCTAATGAAGGTGTATCTAATGAAGGTGTACCTAATGAAGGTGTATCTAATGATAGTGTACCTAATGAAGGTGTACCTAATGAAGGTGTATCTACTAATGGTGTACCTAATGAAGGTGTACCTAATGAAGGTGTACCTAATGAAGGTGTATCTAATGAAGGTGTACCTAATGAAGGTGTATCTAATGATAGTGTACCTAATGAAGGTGTACCTAATGAAGGTGTATCTACTAATGGTGTACCTAATGAAGGTGTACCTAATGAGGGTGTACCTAATGAAGGTGTACCTAATGAAGGTGTACCTAATGAGGGTGTATCTAATGAGGGTGTACCTAATGAAGGTGTATCTAATGAGGGTGTACCTAATGAAGGTGTATCTAATGAAGGTGTACCTAATGAAGGTGTACCTAATGAAGGTGTATCTAATGAAGGTGTACCTAATGAAGGTGTACCTAATGAGGGTGTACCTAATGAGGGTGTACCTAATGAAGGTGTACCTAATGAAGGTGTACCTAATGAGGGTGTATCTAATGAGGGTGTACCTAATGAAGGTGTATCTAATGAGGGTGTACCTAATGAAGGTGTATCTAATGAAGGTGTATCTAATGAAGGTGTACCTAATGAGGGTGTACCTAATGAAGGTGTATCTAATGAAGGTGTATCTAATGAAGGTGTATCTAATGAAGGTGTACCTAATGAAGGTGTACCTAATGAAGGTGTATCTAATGATAGTGTACCTAATGAAGGTGTATCTAATGAAGGTGTATCTAATGAAGGTGTATCTAATGAAGGTGTATCTAATGAAGGTGTACCTAATGAGGGTGTACCTAATGAAGGTGTATCTAATGAAGGTGTATCTAATGAAGGTGTACCTAATGAAGGTGTATCTAATGAAGGTGTACCTAATGAAGGTGTATCTAATGAAGGTGTATCTAATGAAGGTGTATCTAATGAAGGTGTATCTAATGAAGGTGTACCTAATGAAGGTGTATCTAATGAGGGTGTACCTAATGAAGGTGTATCTAATGAAGGTGTACCTAATGAGGGTGTACCTAATGAAGGTGTATCTAATGAGGGTGTACCTAATGAAGGTGTATCTAATGAAGGTGTACCTAATGAAGGTGTATCTAATGAAGGTGTACCTAATGAAGGTGTACCTAATGAAGGTGTATCTAATGAGGGTGTACCTAATGAAGGTGTATCTAATGAGGGTGTACCTAATGAAGGTGTATCTAATGAAGGTGTATCTACTAATGGTGTACCTAATGAGGGTGTACCTAATGATGGTGTACCTAATGATGGTGTACCTAATGAAGGTGTACCTAATGAAGGTGTACCTAATGAAGGTGTACCTAATGATGGTGTACCTAATGAAGGTGTACCTAATGAGGGTGTACCTAATGAAGGTGTACCTAATGAAGGTGTACCTAATGATGGTGTACCTAATGAAGGTGTACCTAATGATGGTGTACCTAATGATGGTGTACCTAATGATGGTGTATCTAATGAAGGCATATTTAGCATCTCCAACTCACCTGACTGCATGTCTTTGGACTGTTCGATGGAAACCCACACAGACACTGGGAGAACATGCAAACTCCACGCAGAGAGGACACCAGACGCCACAGCCAGGAATCCCACTGCGCCACTGTGCCTCTCAAACTTATTCTGGGCCATTTTTTGGTCCAGATTTCATTTAGATTTATTTAGAGTTTTTTTTCATGTCAACAGAAACAGAAGTTTCAGTCAGTGGGCGTAGCCTTACTTTAGCCACACCTCTGCATTTAATAGCAGGAAGTAAAACTGTATCCCCGTCACCCACGACCGCATGGTGAGCAGTTAGATCCCAAGTGCAAGTGTGAAGATCATTGTGTAACATTAAAACGTGTCAGTAGCAAAACTTCTTTTTAATGAATTAAAACTTGTTTTAAACATCAAACCCAGTTTAGATATGATGCACACTGATAGATTTAAAATGGGGAACTTCCTGTTTTCTTCATTGCCATGTCTTTAGACACCATTTTGGAATCAATTAAAGTCTAAGTCTAAGACTTATTTTATAATATAAGATTATACAGGGGTTGGACAATGAAACTGAAACACCTGTCATTTTAGTGTGGGAGGTCTCATGGCTAAATTGGACCAGCCTGGTGGCCAATCTTCATTAACTGCACATTGCACCAGTAAGAGCAGAGTGTGAAGGTTCAGTTAGCAGGTAAGAGCACAGTTCTGCTCAAAATACTGCAATGCACACAACATTATGGGTGACATACCAGAGTTCAAAAGAGGACAGATTGTTGGTGCACGTCTTGCTGGCGCATCTGTGACCAAGACAGCAAGTCTTTGTGATGTATCAAGAGCCACGGTATCCAGGGTAATGTCAGCATACCACCAAGAAGGACGAACCTCCACCAGCATCACGTAGTGACCTGGCCACTATCCTGCAAGAAGAATGGCTTAATCCCTCTGACCACTGGGCAGGACACAGTATATGTCATTCCCAAGACGAACTGACGCTGTATTGGCCGCAAAAGGAGGCCCTACACCATACTAATAAATGATTGTGGTCTAAAACCAGGTGTTTCAGTTTCATTGTCCAACCCCTGTATATTTCTATAATAAGGCTCAGTAACAGTAACCAGTTTATTATTTACTGCCCAATCCATAGTTTATACAGAACTATCTGGTGAGTACTAGATACTAATAAGTAGTACAAATAGCATCTGGTGCTCACCTGATAGTACTTGGCAAGTCCTATGATATTCATTTTAAGTGTGTAAATGTTCATAGCTGTGTTCGCTAGTCACGTACTGGCTAGCATTTTTGAATTCTGCTCCAAATTCACTACAACAGGCACTACTGAAATATCCAGTAAAGTTTCAATTTGTGTAGTTATTTGTTTCGGTAGTGACTAAATGGCATGTTCAATCATTCTGCTAAACAGTATATGGTGCAAACCTGATATTATTTGGTGCTCTCCAGAAGTCATTTGACTCCCCATATTACTAACCATTTACAGCCCACTCCATGCAGTTTATTCAGTACTATTTGGTAAGTACAAGATACTACTAAATAGTACAAACAGCATCTGGTGCTCACCTGATGTTTGCCTTAAAAGTCGTTAAAAATGCTCAATAACTCCCCAATTTGCTTTTCACTGCCCACTCCATAGAGTTCATATGGTAGTTTTGTGAGTTATAGATACTACTAAACAGTACAAACGGTATCTGGTGCTCACCTGAAAATATCTAACAGTAGGTGGTTGTTATGTTGTTCACCTGATGGATCAATGTTCAAGGCAAAATGATTTAAGTGTGGAGTGTTTCAGCTCTGACTTTAAACCAGTTTGCTAGAACGATTCAGATATAGAGTAACGATATGTAAAGCACTCCCATCCCCTCCACATCTCTCCACACGCACTACCGCATGCGCCTCCTAAAAGCTCCTGCCCCAGTTATTTCCATCCCTCTCAGGCACATTGCCATTGTTCTATCAGTCTACGCTACCGCTGAGGTAGTGTATGCCTCAGCATCCAGAGCAGGCTACCCACCCCGCCCCCCAACAACCTTCTCTTTGACCCCGAGACGACTGGGCTGTGACTGGACTCACGGAGGCCCCGAGAGAAGTGAACCTGAGCGTGACTGTGTTACAGCATGTGCCCCATGTGAAGCCATAGCGCTGCAGTCTATTGATTTAACCCCCTCAGGGCACTAAATCACAGCACACAGCAATCACCCCGCACAACAGCCAACACTTATGTAACTCCAGCAGGTTGAAGTAGACAGAGTAAAATGCCGCATCGCCAATGCCAATCTACGAAAGCGCATTGACTATACCGCAAGAGCCCAATCATTTCCAAACTGGTGCCCCCCACCCTGCATGCACGCACACACTGTTGCTTTTGGATGAGCCTGTGGTTGGTAGTGGGCTTATTTTACTGTGTAGTGGCCTGAAATACCAGCGTAGGCCAGCAGGGCTGGTCACCACCAAAAACCAGCCTATGTTAGGTTTGGAATGCTGGTCAGCAACAATGGATGTAGATAAGCTGATCACCCAAATCAGCTAACCACTGCTGTCGGAATAGAACCTTGTATCTTCAACATGCTAAGTTTACACAAGAAGGAAAAGGAACATCCTGGGTTTAATGTACGTCAGTGTAACCGGAGTTTTATCCAAGCAGCTTTAGGCCTATTGTTTTGGTCCATTCCACATGAAATGTATATCATCAATGTCCAATGAAAAACATGTATCTCCAAAACGGCAGTTTTACAGGAGATGCCAAAAACCTCATTTCATTTTAATGTAAGTCAATGGAACCAGACGTCTTTCCAAGCCCTTTTGAGCCATTTCTGTTGGTCCATTCATCATGAGATTTTCACACAGTGTAAACAGCAGCTGATGTGTTCAAATGACGTGTAAAAGTAAAAATGGGCAAAAATGGAGATACATGTTTTTCATTGGACAGCAACGATATACAATGTAAGCTGACAAATACCCATATCAGCATATCACTGGTTTTGTTGTGCCACCAGCAATGTTGGATACTGGTCAGCAATAAAACCAGCATATGTGGTGTTTTGACACTGGTATGCTGGGGTGACCAGCTAAACCAGCATCAGACCAGCCCTAGACTGGCTTAGAGTGGCTTGAAATGCATGCAGGCCTGCGCTAGTCTATTCTGCATGGAGTGCTACCATGTTGATACACAACCCACATTATGTCACCACGAATGGCAAAGAAACCTCGGCACACTGTGTTGGTGATTTGATGTAAAAAAAAAAAATGTATTTCAACAAATTCTTTTCATTTTCCAGAAATCAGTACATCATAATGGTGGACAGTTCTGTGCTAATACAGCCAGCCGTTGTTTTTGTTTTTCGCTTGTTTTCTTGAAGAGGTAAGTCATTCTCATAGTCATGGTAATAATCAGCTTCTAAACCTGATTATCATTGTTGCTTTAGAACAATATCACAGTAGTTTTAGTAAAAAACAAACAAACAAACAAACAAACAAACAACAAAAGCCCTCCTATCAATTCACAATGATGATAAAGCCAAAACACACTCTTACAAAAAAAAAAAAAAAAAAAAGAGATTCCTTTTGGAGCAATGCAATAGTTCCCTTAGGAACCTTTCAATAGACAGTGCTTCAAAGAGCCATGAGAGATTAAAGGAGCAATATGTAAAATGACGTGATCAATATGTAAGGTTTTTTGTTGAAAACCATCCATGAATAGCAAAAATTCAGTTCAGCAAAATCAACAGAATGTGAAGAAATAAAGAATTTTAATAATACGTTAAAGATGTCTATGTATTGTGGTGCTGAGACATCTATTGAAAGTTAGCATGCTGACCAACGAGCTCCGGCCTGTCCCGTCTCGTAATACCACTTTGTACCTTTGCGCTTTGGATATAGTCCGCCACATGAGTGGATATGGAAGGAGCATGCCTGCTTTTTGCAAGAAAACACGAAACTCAAAAACAAACGAAACAAGTGGCCAAAATAGCATTAACATAACATTGGTGTTGTCTTCCATCGCTCTTGGAACATAAAGTGACAAAGTCGGATGCTGAACCATAACAGTCCTTCAGACAGGTAAGTAAACAGGTGGAGGCATGAGGAGTATGAATTGGATATATTGCGTCATTATATATATTGCTCCTTTAAATGAAGCCTAGCTTCCACACAAGGGGCCAAGAACCATTACATAACCCTAATTCCAGGAGTGGAGGACAAAAAGAACACATGAGTGCATGAGAACAGACTGACACGTCCAACTGCACCCTATACAGAGCAGCACGGACACCAAAATCTCCGTTTTAGGCGGAGACGGGGTTCGAAAGTACAACATGCATTCCGATTATTCCAGTCATCCGGTTGCCACGGTGACCTAATACTTCTATACATCTCTATCAAAAGAGTCACTGATAAAATCGCAATGATCAGACGAAAAAACATTGTCAACATATGAAAATAGAACGTCATCTCATGAGAGTCATTATTCAGCAGTGTAGCGGAACACTCTGCACATAAAGTATAAAGATACAGCAACGCAGTACAACACCGGCGCCGGGTTAGCTGGACTAACTTCATATCACCCAGGGAGGCGGGGGGAGCGGAGGTAAGACACTGATAACGGGACACTTTTCTCCTCCAGGGCACTTCCTCTCGTATCCTTCACAAACTGACGTCACGACCGTCAGCGGCTCTTAAAAAGTCACCCTCAGGTTTGGCACGAGAATTCCTCAAAATCAGGAGCACATGAATAAAGTCACTGAAACAGACACAGGGTTACATGTCTGAGCAAATTATACACAGAGCTGTACATTTACACGTTCAGTATGGTGTGCAAGAGAAACACAGAGCTAAGAGATCAATCAGCGCCTGTTCCATCCCGCACCGTTTTACAGAGAGTGGTGAGCTCAAAAGTCACTTTCGGGCGCTCGTCATACTTTCGTCCTTCTCCGCGGTGGAAGGTATGACTGAATAAATAGAGAGGTAATCGTTTTCTAATGACTGGAAGAGCAAACCTGTGGGAAAAGAAGGCATAGTTTATTGTGGCATTGACAGATGGGCAGGCTTCCGGCGGGGTTTCATTCATGATTCATGATCCGCCGGGCCTGAGGTTGGGATTTCAGCCTGAAATGGTGGAAAGAAAGATTCACCCTAAATGACCTTTCCTCCCCATTTCACCTCTCTCGCTCGCTCTTGCGCACGTGGCACAAACAAGTTCAGACAATGCCATTTCCTCGCTACTCTGCGATGCTACACTGACTTGGAAGACAGTTTCTATACCCAAAGGTATTTCTGGAATTTCAGTTTCACCCCTAACACGTGTGTGCGTGTGTGTATATGCTTATACAGCAAGTAGTTGCACCCAGAAAGACAAGATCACTGCACCTGACTGACCCAATGATGCCCTCCATGAGGCATTCCTGTTAGCGGCAGCACCACTGGCAGACGGCTGCACAACGCAGGGCTACATGCACACAGACCGTTACAATGACCATGTCTGTAGTGGTGTCGTGCCAGACTCTCATGGAGTGACTCAGAATGGCAGCAGGTCATCTTCAGTGACGAGTGCCGCTTTTGTCTTGGTGCAGAAGACCAAAGGATTTGTGTGTGGAGACGCCGCGGTCAGTGGTATGATAAACATCCAGAAGGCCTGGTGTCACTCCACCTCCACCCGTACCACACTATCTGCAGGAACTGTGCGAGGATATTCAAGCTGCATGGGATGGATTATCACAGGACACCATTAGGAACCTCTACAACTCCATGCTGAGTTAGTTGGCGGCGTACTGAGAGACACTACTTCTGTATGGGTAGCTCAATAAGTATTGACCATATCAGTCTACATGTATCATCATTTGTTGTTCCTGGTAACCTTTATCTTCCTTCCCAACAGCACCGCAATCCCACACGTCCTTTTGGGTGCAACCTTATATATTATACACACATATACATATATATATATATATACACACGCACATATACACACATGTGTCTGTATGTGTAGCAGGGGGGAGCAACTGGCAGTTTTAGATTAAAATAAATAAATGTATAGCAAGAAAAAAGGAGCAACTAGGGTTCCAAAGTAACATAGATCATCCCAAACAAGACAAACGTGTCAAGGAGCAACGGGTTGGATGCCTGGAACCAACGGTCTCAGGACCACCATCACAAGTACAAATATTCAAGTTTAAATGCTTCTGTTGTTCATAAAATTTATCAGCAGCATCTGATCCCAGAGATTCGTCTGGTCTCTCAGAGCACGTGTTCTTATTTCCTTTGGAAACATGACTGGGCCTAAAACAGTCCGGTACTGTGCGAAAACAAAAGAGCCCTTAACAGTTCTCTGCCCAACCCTTCGGTCAATCCAGGTCCCCAGGAGAACCTTTCAATGGATGCTACTGTGGAGTGTCTGTTTGGAAAAGAGTATGAAGAACCTTCACATGGTAAAAAGGCTTTAGAAAGAACCCTTAGCTGAGTTCAGAACCTTTACATGATGAAAAGGCTTAAGGAAGAACCCTTAAGTGACTACAGAACATGATGTGGAACCTGCAGAAGGTTCTTTTTCAAACATGGTGCCTTAGGAAACCAAAAGCGGGTCTTCTGAGCTATTGCTCCATGGAATGGCATAGAAGAACATCTTTAGGTTCCTTAGAGATAGAGAACCTTTGAACTCTCTAATGTCAAGGTTCTATACTGATTTAAGGGTTATCTGGAGAACCTATACATTACGTGGTTTGTTTTTTTTTAACTTTAGAAACACGCACAGGCAGAAATGGTTTTCCAAGGAGTTATAGGCCGGAAAGTTCACTAGGGAACCAAAAGGGGTTCCATTCTATCAGAAGGTTTTCTTAAGAACCCAATACCCTAGTGAGGAACCATTTCAGAACTTTTGTTTCTGAAGAGCGCATTTGGCTAAAACATTCCGGTTCACTTGAGCCCGAAATGCAAAATGGAAGCACGGTTCTAGGGAGAGCAGATTAGTGGAGAGGTGGCAGTGGTGGGTGAAAAAGAGGCAGATAAGAGCTCGGAGAGAGCAGACGAACCTCCTGCGAGCCAAGACTGATGCGCGGAGACTTCAGGGACTAAGGCTGAGAACCTGACAATACGCAGGAGGAGGAAAGCTTATCACAGTGAACTGAACAAAAGCCTGGTCTTCACAGATTACACTTCCATATTAAAAACAGGAGAAGGAGTTTTCATGGTGCATAGTATCATAAAAGGAGAGCAGTCTTCAGAACCTACGAACTAAGAGGAGGGAATGTAAACAATGGACCAGAGGGCAAGAGGATCAGGGAAGAGTTAAGATGGTGGACGTTTTCTACAGTCCATCATTCAAAAGATGATTTGCCTTCTGTCCTGAGAGCTCAATACATCAGGTTTATTCAAAAGGCCGCCATGAAAATGAGTGGTAAGGGAAGCAAATTAGCCAAGATGGCTGTAAATAGCATACTGGTACATAACCATGGGGCTGAAATGAGCACATCATAGAAACATGCTCCTATGTTCTTGGGTTTTGATTGACTGATGGAGGGGTAGCTTTATAACCGCGTCCGTTCAGATAGTCCACTCGTCTGTTACATCTCGTTTTTGCTGATGCCACTGAAAAACAGAAAACCACTCTCAAGAAAGGAAAGTAAGCGAACCCGTTCAGAGCCTGTGTTCTAACTATTTGTGCAACCCACTGAGTGGTCTTACCGAGCACTGTAGCACCCAGGTCCTCAAATCTGGACCTTGAGTCTGGGCCGATGCAATGGATTGGCCATGTAGTGTCACTTCTACCATGGATTAAGAAGTCAAGGACTGGAAACTGGATTCAGGGTCCAGATTTGTAGCTCCTTGGCGCAGCAACTGAGTGTTTCACAATCTTAAACCCAATTTGGGATTAGGTTCCTCTGTGACTCTCCAAATGCACCATCTCGGTCACTTTTACGCGCCCATGTCAGAAAGATTCCAGCGACTTTAACCTTCTGGAAATGAGCCACAATAACAACCTCAGGTCATGTGACGCCGTACAACTAGACATATGGGTAAATATTCACTCATAGCCTCTGAACAAGGATGTGGAGGCTTTTAGTTTCCCCATGCATGGCACAGTTACCTCGGGTCGTTCAGGTCTGTGGTGAGCTGCAGGCACTGTACAATAAGGCGCACCGCTTCTGGCAGCTTTAGATAAGTCATTGTGTAGCGCAGCCTACAGCCTACAGCCTACATCCGTTATATGAATATGTAGCTGCTATTTTCCTAACTAAAATCTCATATACATAAATATTAATAGGATTATAAGACTGGCTATCATCCTACGGGTTACGCACGCTCATTCGGAGGTGATGGCAGTGAGCAAATCGAGTAGTCACTTCCATCTCAGATTTCTTATCCTGCACGGTCCTAAACGTCCTGTAGTAAGGCTACATTAGCGCACCTCCCCATGTGAAACGAATCCCGTCTGAATAGAGCTGTACTATCACTACCTCCTCCCGCTAAGCTGATTTACGCTAGCAAAGTACCCTACGTGCTGTTTCAATGCTGCTGGCCCTTTCTAATAAGGACGTTAGGACGATCAAACCGTCCCACCTGTAGTTTTAACACAAGGCTGAAGTTATTCATCAGCTTCTTGTCAGAATTTTCCTGTTCCACCTTAAATGGTGAAGCAGTTACATCCTGGATTGGGCTATCGGGGTAACTGGGAGACTTTTACCTTGTAAGTTAACTTCTTGTTCTATTTGACTTCTTTGTGATTGTGACTGTTCTCTGCGTGGCATGTTATATGAGCATCGCCAAAATCTCCTTTTCTATGTTTCCTGTTGGGATTTCCAACTATACAAACTCCAGCCCCTGCTCCAGCTGCATACACGTCTTCTAGACGGACCAGACCTGCAGGCGTAGTGTCTAGCGCTCCATCCTTGCATGGTCTATAGTGTTAGGCACCCTTGGGTGTGTAATAACTGCTACACGGTTTAAGATGAGATGAGCACTTGAACCAGATGCTGATTTCAGCTTCGCTGTTTAACTGCTGGTAGTGTTTTTTGATAAGGAGGGCTAAGCTTCACTGCTCTTTGGACGGAGCGATCCATAAGTATGTGCTGCGGTCAGACATTAAGGTAGCACAATTCGTCAGAACACCAGGCGATGGGCAAAACGGTTCGGAGTGATGAGAAAGGCGGCTTCACCGGTAAAACAATACCGTCGTTTTCTCAGTGTATTTCCTAATAAAGTTCTCTTTAGCCATCATGACCTCAGGAGACCATGCTGCTCACCTCAGGTCATCTGATTAGAAAACAAGGAAGTTACAAAATAAACAACAAAACATTACAGAGGCTTAACAAAAATAAAATCTGGCATGCCAGCAGAGATCTGCACCTGCAAATGCTGTCACATATAGTCCACAGGTTCAGTAATAATAATAATAATAATAAAATAATAGTAATAGTAATAAAAAAATCCCATGGAATCCACCGACGTGTTTTCCGTCCTGCCTCCCGTTTTGTGAGTGAAATACTGCAACAATAGCAAACAATTTTTGTTTTTTTGCTCTTCTTACTTTTACATCTTTGGAGATGGTTTTACAGATAACACAAGCTCAAGTTCCATCGGAAAGGTCCAGCTCTGAAACCTGAACTCATGCTCGGCTGGCTTTACTCGCCATTATCATGCACTTCTATTGCACAGCTCCCACGCGGAGACTTTAAGAATGCGAAACGAGTAACAAATAAATATAATAAATAAAACGCAGAACTGAAGTTCATGCCTATGGTGAACGTTCTCGACTAGCAGCTGGCCGTTATGCGCTAGGACTGTAAAACTGGGATAGAAAAATAAAGTGCGTTTGAACTCTCTATCGAACACATCTGTCTAGAAAAGTTCTGTGCACAGTGGAGAAGGTGTGAGAATTTTGCTACAGTTTTTGGGTCTCAACAGAATATATGTGTGTGTGTGTAGGTGCGTGTGCGTGTGTGTATGTGTGTGTGTGTGTAGGTGCGTGTGTGTATGTGTGTGTGTGTGTGTGCTGTGTGTGTATGTGTGTGTATGTGTATGTGTGTGTGTGTGTAGGTGTGTGTGTGTGTTGTGTGTGTGTGTATGTGTGTGTATGTGTGTAGGTATGTGTGTGTATATGTGTGTGTGTGTGTGTATATGTGTGTGTGTGTATAGGTGTGTGTGTGTATAGGTGTGTGTGTGCGTGTGCATGTGTAGGTGTGTGTGTGTGCTGTGTGTGTATGTGTGTGTGTGTGTATGTGTGTGTGTGTGTATATGTGTGTGTGTGTATAGGTGTGTGTGTGTGCGTGTGCATGTGTAGGTGTGTGTGCTGTGTGTGTATGTGTGTGTGTGTGTAGGTGTGTGTGTGTGCTGTGTGTGTATGTGTGTGTGTGTAGGTGTGTGTGTGTGCTGTGTGTGTATGTGTGTGTATGTGTGTGTGTGTGTGTGTATATGTGTGTGTGTGTATAGGTGTGTGTGTGTGTATGTGTGCATGTGTAGGTGTGTGTATGTGTGTGTGTGTGTGTGTGTAGGTGTGTGTGTGTGCTGTGTGTGTATGTGTATGTGTGTGTGTATATGTGTATATGTGTGTGTGTGTATAGGTGTGTGTGTGTGCGTGTGCATGTGTAGGTGTGTGTGTATGTGTGTGTATGTGTGTGTGTGTGTAGGTGTGTGTGTGTGCTGTGTGTGTATGTGTATGTGTGTGTGTGTGTAGGTGTGTGTGTGTGCTGTGTGTATGTGTATGTGTGTGTGTGTGTAGGTGTGTGTGTGTGCTGTGTGTGTATGTGTGCGCATGTGCGTGTGTTTATCCCCCAGTTCTGAAAGACTCATCATTGGGTCTTGACAGCCACTTTGCTTGCCCTTGCATTGCATTTAAGCCCGCCCCCTTGTTTCTACACATTGCATGTGCCAGTGAGGGCCGCTATATAACAATATTCGATAATAGGACTCGTTGCTAATTGGAATAAACTGAGTAATAATGCATTAGCATGTAGTGCTGTTAGCGTTATCAAACTTGGCACATACGTATGAACGGAGCATCACTGTGAGGCTACTTATACAAACACGCGTTTGCCTACTTCTGTCAAAGCTCTATTATTACATAATCGAAATGCCCAAAAGAGAGAGGACATACTCCAATTTCATTTCAACTATATCCTCCCTCCCGGGGTCATCTTAGATCCAGGATTGCTTTTTATCGGATCTATTTTTAAACATCTCATCACTAAAGACGACACATCGGCGTAAATCTAGGGTTGTTTTTGTCGTCAGCTAAGCAGCCCTCTTTCTCATCTCCTCCATCTCCATCTATCCGGCACGCCCCGCCATTCAGGCTCTTTCAGACTTGTGTCTCCAGGCCGCTCAGTTTGGGGATCAGGATTCGAGGGGTAATGCCAGAGTTGAGATCTCTCTCGAACTCAAGCAGCTGCCCCATGAAGTTGAGGTTAGGAGACACCACCGGCCGTCGACCCCGCACATACTTGTAGGCGTCGGTCATGGTCATAAGGGTGTGCTTCATCAAGTAAGCGATGATGATGGTCGCTGAGCGGGACACGCCTGCTTGGCAGTGCACCAGTACACCTCGCCCACTCTGATGAGCCTCCTCTGAAAAAGAAAATAGGAAAAACAACAACAATGCTGCAGGTTAGTCATTCAGAGGAGAGCAGGGCATGAACTAATGGTGGACCTTCATGAGGTTAAATATGTTCAACCCGAACATGCATTTATTCCTATAGCAATATCAGTGTACATTTCACTCTCTTGGTGCCTGTAACAGCATCATTCTGAGGAACACGGAAACTTAGAACATTGGTTAGTTGGTATCAGGACTGTAGCTCTCCAGTCCAGTCTCAAGATCTTGTTGTTTATTGTCTCGGACTTGGAATTAATACTCAGACTTCTAGTCTCACCAGATTTCTATTCTTATATCAACTGCGTACAACTACAGTCACATCAGACCCAATCATAAAAGACCTTGTGAACTGTAAGCCAATCACATCAAACCACACACTGTTGTAAGCCAATTACTGTATATCATACTTGGTAAACTGTAAGCCAATCACATCAGACCTCATAAGTTCCAAGTCAATCATATCAGACCTCGTATACTAACAGACCTTGTTCTGTCATGCCTGCTGGTTCTCCTCCCACCTCTGATCTCCTGGACTCCATTTCCCATGATCCACCACCCAATGTCACATGCTCACCCTTACCCAATAACACCCCATTGCCTCGCACTAGATCTCCAGAATACTGATTGGACCACCTGTAGTTAATTTATCAGTTTGCTTAAATACCACCCTCTCGCACTGGCTCATTGCGAAGTATTGCCATTCCTGTTGCATACTGAGCGGTTTCTCTTTGTCTGACTTTGTTACTCTGGCTTTGACTCTGTTTTGATTCTCTGGTTTACGCTCCTTGTTTATTCCCCTTGATACCTGATTGTCTGTTTGGTTTGACCCTTGCCTGTCTATTGATTACGATTCAGTTTTGCCCTTGATTGTATTTCTTGTTTGTGGTGTTGTTGTGTCACATTACAACCTCTTTAATAAACTGTGCCTTGCTTTTAGTTCAGCGCACGTCACAATCTGTTTGTCCAACGTCACATGTTCGAATCTCTGGCTTTACTTGCTCTGCAATACAACGTTGTAAGCCAATCATAATAGGCCTTGTAAACTGTCAGCGCCATAATGAATGGTTTGTTATCACGCACCACATGTCCAGAAGGCTTGAGATACCTCTACAACTCCATACTGAGATGCTAGTTGCATTAGCATACTGAGAGATACTACTTCTGTATGTGTAGCTCAATAAATATTCCCCATATCTACCGAAATGTATCATCATGTATTGTTCCTGGTAACCTTCCATCACAATAGCACTGCAATCCCACACTTCCATCTGGGTGCATCTGGTTTATGACGATGAGTCACTTCAAAGCACTTTAGAAAAATCGGCTAGGTTTCTCTATTCTTCCTCTACTCCTTATTTTCACAGATTCATTTGCTATTTATAAAATAAATTAAAAATCTATTTATAGCTCTTCTATTATCATTTCTTATTAAACAGAACAGGAACAACAGATGAGATCCATTTGCAGCCATCACCCTGTCAACAAACAGGCCTTTGTGTGCGTACATCAGACAAGTGATGCTCAAAAGACACAATGAAGCAAAAACGAACAAACGTGAATTACCAAAACGGAACATGAGCATGACTCACTCGGCACACGCGTCGTTCGAATAAAGACAGCACGGCTAAAAATAATCCTCACCTATGAACTCAAATACCTCCTCGAAGTACTGCCGGAGGTTCTGCTTGCTGTTATCAGTAGCAGGGATCCTCTTGTAGCGCACCAGACCCGTGTCCACATGGTACAGGGGCAGGTGGGTGGTGACGTTTACCACATAGGCGATGTTCAGCCGCAGCAGCAGGTCCAGGTCCTGCGCGTCCCTCTCGTTTCCCAGGTACAGGAACGGTAGAATGGGGCTGATCACGGCGTTCTCCACATCTGGGGTCATCACACTCTCATCCGACAGAGACGCGGGGAGGGAGGAGGAGAGCGGGAGGGAGAGGTGCACTGGCAGAGAAAAACAAGACACCGTTTCATTATCTTGTCCACTTGTACAAAATAAATGCACCTGTTGTGAAAGCCAGCTAGTAATTAGCTGAGAAAGTGTTGGGGGGTCGTGTTGCTAAGCAGACAGCAGCGTACCAAAACAACCATGTCAAACGTATCCCTCCCTGGAATGGGGAACCACTCCGGAAATCATATGGAAATGGCTCTTATTCCGAACAGGACTTCATGGTTACATGATGGCAACAACATGGAAACATCACATAGCATTAGACCATGAAGCAGAAGAACACGGAGCCCGCAGAACGGCGGCATGTATGTGTTCTGAGAGGCGCAGTTTATAAAATATGTAGGAAAATCGCGGAATTTCAGACTCCGTGATGTAAATGAAGGAAATGCTTAATCCCCTGCCAGAAGGGGGTTTGGTGTCAGTGACCCCATTTCGCAAGAAGAATCTAATTATTCCCCATATTTTAATCCTTCTTTCTCTTATCCTGTCTGCCTTTACATCATCATTCTGCTCCTTTCCCTCATCCCGTTTTGCTCCAAACCACAGGAATAATTAACAGCCATTATCCTTTTGGCTCTTCCACAAAAAGCAACACATTACCATGACACGTTACAAATCAGGCTGGGACAACGAAACCGGAAATTCTGGGCTGAAGCTTTACGGTGAAGAGGCAAGGCAACACAGAGACTACATGCATTGTACCAAGACCCTGCTGGACACACTGACCATGTACTCGGCTAATTACTCTAACTGTCTATGACTCTAAGAATATGGCTGGAATTGCACATATAGACTTAAATACTGCTATCTTCCATCCATATTATATATCTGCATATATATATATATATATATATATTCTATGCCCTGTAAATGCCCGGCATCTCTCATCTACCTCAGCCTTACCATAGTGCTATATGGAAATGTGTCTGGATATATCATAGTTTTATTCATAACTTTATATTACTGTTATATTAAACTGTATATTAGTATAAACAGAGATTTTGTGCTTACTATATATATACAGGGGTTGGACAATGAAACTGAAACACCTGGTTTTAGACCACAATCATTTATTAGTATGGTGTAGGGCCTCCTTTTGCGGCCAATACAGCGTCAGTTGGTCTTGGGAATGACATATACTGCGTCCTGCACAGTGGTCAGAGGGAGTTTAAGCCATTCTTCTTGCAGGATAGTGGCCAGGTCACTACGTGATGCTGGTGGAGGTTCGTCCTTCTTGGTGGTATGCTGACATTACCCTGGATACAGTGGCTCTTGATACATCACAAAGACTTGCTGTCTTGGTCACAGATGCGCCAGCAAGACGTGCACCAACAATCTGTCCTCTTTTGAACTCTGGTATGTCACCCATAATGTTGTGTGCATTGCAGTATTTTGAGCAGAACTGTGCTCTTACCTGCTAACTGAACCGTCACACTCTGCTCTTACTGGTGCAATGTGCAGTTAATGAAGATTGGCCACCAGGATGGTCCAATTTAGCCATGAGACCTCCCACACTAAAATGACCGGTGTTTCAGTTTCATTGTCCAACCCCTGTAGTGTTTAATGTATATTTTTGTATAGTACTGTAAGGGACTATCCACCTCAGTTTTTCACTCATCTTTACACCTGTGACAATAAAAGTGATTTGATTTGAATGACATCCCAGAGTCTGGCTATATTACTGGCAGCTATAGCTTAACTGTGCAGGGACTGAGGTCCCCATCTAGAGCCCCATCTATGGCCTACAACCTGCTCACACAACCAGGAAAAGGAGTTACGGAATAACCTGACCTTTGGGAAGAGGACTGTGTCTGAAGCTCTTCCTCCATGTAGTCCAACATCCTACAAATGTCCATTCTTTACTTTCTGTTTCTTACAAATATTAAAAGGGGGCTTACTGAATTTAAGGAGACCCTATTCTACCTTGGTATTACAATCAGTGCATGTGTTTGCCCTTACCTCTTCCATTCTCCTCCTCTTCTTGCTCTCTGTTGAGGGAGTTGAGGACCAAGTGAAGTGACTGTGCCGAAGGTAACGAGTGTCCACCTTCCCGCTCTCTTCCTCTGGGTTTGGGTTTGATGAGGGTACCAGGGGCAGAAGGTGGAGGGGAGAAAGAGGGTGGAGACTCAGAAGGAGGAGAGTGAGGGGAAGGGGAATGTGGAAGCATGTCATCATCTAATCCATCGTCATCCCCCATTCTCGCATCTCCTCCCTTGTTCCAGAGCCTCTTCAGAGAGTCCCGGCCTTGGTCTCTGCTGCTTCCTGAGCCCATGAAGTCCAAAACTGCCATCTTGCCTTGCTGGAGCCTCCGCCGTCCTGCGTGGTCGGTCAGTTGGGAGCGAGTAAACTCTAGAAGATTCCGGCAGTCTAGAATAACAGGACTAGTTCCGTTGCTGTCATTTTGGTCATGGCCCATGCAAGACCGTCCTGTTCCCATCGCAGCATTGTGGTGGTTAGGTTGGGTTTTAGAGCGAGTCATCTTTTTTGCGAGCTCCTCGGGCCAAATTGTGCGCACGCTGTAGTCATCGTCGTCAGGTTGGTACCCTCCCGTGGTATGTGCCCCGATAGTGTGGCCCATGTTGGGAGGTTTCGCTCTGTGAGGGTTAAAAGTCACAACTATGGGATCACTGCTGCAGTAGCTGCAGGTGGAGCTACCAGTCTGACTGGCTTTAGGGTTGCATCCGCTGACGCAACTCTGCAGCGCACGCAAGGGAGCAGATGAGGACAAAGGGGCGCAGGGTAGGCAACCACCAACCAGTTTCTTGCGGAAAGCTGCAGGACTCTCGAAACCTCTACCTTCCCCAGAACAGGATGCACACCCCAAGGGTCTTAGAAGCCCTGTGCGGCAGTCTGACACAGTGCTGTTGGAGGAAGAGGTGTTGGTGGTGGAGGCTGTGGACAGACATCCACCTAACGTCTTGAGCCCCATGGTGCCGTCACCTCTCTTGTTTGCAGTTGCTGCTTGGGCTTGGGAAAATGATGAGGATGGGCTTCCAGCACCGCCTTGACAGCCAGGCGAGTGACCCCTCCCTCCCCTACAGCGCACTAGCCTCCAACAGCCGCAGCTGAATGGACGAGAAAAGTCGATGGTACAGGTGTGGTCTGGGCTAGGAAAGCCTCCTCGAGAGGAGGTGGGAGAGAGAGGCAAGCCGTGGAGGATCTGGGGGCGTTGCTCTCTGGTACGAGAGGGACGGTTCTGACTGTGCTGGAAAGAGGAGGGAGCCCGGAAAGGGACAGAGGGTGGGGCAGCTGGGTAGTGGGTGTTTAGGATGGGAGCATGAGGAGATGGGACAGAGCTATGGTGACGGGGCAGACTGTGGGGGTTGGGAGGCTGTTGGACAGGTCCCAGTTTGGAGTTCTCTTTGTTCCCCACAGAAGGCACGTCCCTGTAGTTGGCAGTTGCAGTATGAGACTTTGATGGCAAGTCGTCTTCTCTTGCCCGCCTAGGCTTTGATTGCGGTCTCTGGGCTGGAATGAATTCCAGGACCCCTCCAGGTGATACTGCCAGGTGGTTCTGATAGTGGCTATTGTGCTGGGTCTTGTTTTGGTGCCTATCAGCCGGCTCTGTAGACTTCCCTCTAGGTTTCCAGTCGCCTTGCACCGGATCCACGTGCAGAGATACCTTCTTGCTTCGGCCCTCTCTGACGCTCCCACCTCGGGTCAAGCTGCTACTGCGCCCTTTGTCTGTATGCGTCCCTCCTTTGTCCACAGACACTTTAATGTCAATGGTATGTGTGTGCTTGTGGGGTCTGGGACCCAGAGTCACAGTCCCATTGCTGTGACAGTGACTAGGGACCCTGGTGCTGTCCTCTGTGGCGGCACCTCTCTCGCCCTTTGCTCTCTGCACGCGGGGTAAGTGCCTGTGCCTGCATTCCAGGGACTGAGAGTTGGAGGGCGGGTAGGGACGTGGTGGTAGAGGCTGGGGCTGCGGTGAGCGGGGTGGGGGCTCGTTTCGGGTGGGAAGGCGTTGTGAGGAAGACTGGGAGGTGGTCGGTGGGGAGGCCACACGCAGGGCCAAGCTTTTAGGCCGCTGAATAACCACTATGCGCTCGTCAAGAGGGAGAGGAGGCATCTGGGGCTAAGCAGAGCTGTGCATTTATAGATCGGGAAGAAAAGAAGACACAGGCTGGGTTAGTCTACAAGCGCTTATGCATTCCTGTATTATGCATTGCTTATGAATTCATGAGTAGGTATTAATATAGCATACATAACTACACATAACACATGTCTATTTAGAAGATTGCTCAGTGTTAGTCACAGCAAGCACAATTACACGAACAATTGTGATGAGTGATGCACAGAAGCTAGGCATAGTTTCTGTCGGTCATCCACAACCTTCCTGTAAACTGAACACCAAAGACAACAGAGACCACCACACGGGATAACCATCACAGACTTGTCAGTAAAAAGACACTCCCCATAATACGTAGGTACATAGCCAGAATCGCAAAATCATCCTCAAGAGTCGTATATGGAGGAGCCTACGGGAATATGTTTGTTAGGGAGGCAGGAGGGGGACTTTTAATTACTTAGCACTGACCTTAAAGCAAATGGTTGGGGTAGCTCAGTGGGTAACACCACTACTCAGGGTGCCACCTCTACGTGTGGGAGAATCCCAGTCTGGGTGACTATGCTAAGCTACACCAATAAGAGTCCTTGGGTAAGACTCCTAACACTATGTTGGCCTACCTGTAATCAATAACCTTGTAAGTTGCTCTGGATAAGAGCGTCAGCTAAATGCCGTAAATGTAATACCAGTAATAATAATATCATAAATTCAATATCCTGATGAATTAATAGCACATACCAGCTCGTTTTTGTTACACAGTGGCAGCTAGCAATAAGCATCCCATTAGCATAAACATTAGCCATAAGCATTATGGACTGTCGGAGGAAAGTCTGTAGATAAGGATGTGAGGGATGCGAGGGAGGGAGGCAGGAGAGAGAGGACCGGGAGAACAAATACAAGATGTGACATGGCTGAATCAGCCATAGACCTCATGGGAGGGACACGCATGCAAAACCGCACTTCAGACGTACACATACACTCCACTCCAGGACACAGTCATCACGCCGTGCTTTTAAGCCCACATGCCTACATCCACGCACAGAGCCTGGTGACGGTCTCCTCATCCTCTTTCTTTTTTCAGCCTTGCCTTTTGTAGCCTGTGGTGAAGGGGGTGGTGGTTACATTGACCCAGATTTGTCATGGTGCAAGTCAACATCACTCTGATCACTTTTCGCTCATACCATAAACACACCTCATCAGCACTAACACACACACACACACACACACACACACACACACACAAAAACCTACATGGTAATGAGTTTTCTTTATGTCACACTCAAGCCAGAACAGCACACTCTTTGCTTAGCGAGCACAATCGAGGCTAACGGTGATCACATTTCACAGCTGTTGTTGTAGGCGGTCGAAATGTACTACAACGTACACTAAATCATTGATGTAGACGTGTAGAACGACGGCTGGCCTCCCGGGAATGAATGAACCGGTGTAGGTTTATACAGTCATTGAATACTTCACATCTGAATCAGCAAATCAGAGTCTATTTAACAGAAAGGCTCGTCAGTGGATCTTCAGTTGAATATACCATTTCAGGAAAAACCCTTAAGGAGTATAGAACATGATGGAGGTTCTTCATACATGCACATCCCGTTTCTTTAAGGGACCCATAACGTTTTGTCTCCTCCTTTAACTTATGGCACATGTGTGTCTTTATGCACTAAGCATGGCCAAAATTCATTGTGCATAACCATTTTCCAACAGGTTGCTTTTGTTATGCCTCTATGACTGTTGTAGGCTCTGTTCCGATTGGATGCCCCATCTTGTGCCTTATTCAGAAAAGGAGCCGATGCAACTTCAATATGAGTGGATGGTGCTAAACTGCTGCAGGAGGAATGGGAGGATTTACATCATCACCAAAAAAGTGTTGAACTGATGGCTGCACCCAGAAGGAATCAACCAACAGGAATGAAACTTGGTGGGTAGGTTTGACATGGGACTGTGTGAACGATTCAACCTTCATCTTCACAATCTGCAGGACCTGTGTGAGGATATTCAAGCTGCATTGGATGGAGTATCACAGGACACCATTAGGAACCTCTACAACTCCATGCCGAGACGTCTGGCATGTTACGTCAGCTGACAGACACTACCTCTGTATGTGTAGCTGAATAAATATTACCCATATCCGTCTTAATGTATCATCATTAATTGATCCTGGTAACCTTTATCTTCCTTCCCAACAGCACTGCAAGATGACACATGTGTAAATATCCACCAGCATACATCTAGAAACACACTGGCCATCAGCTGGACAACATAGCAACTTTTTAGCAACACCCTAGCAACCACCTTGGATACCATAACAACCACCTAGCAACATTCTAGCAACCACCTGGGATACCATAGCAACAATGTAGCAACACCTTAGAAAAAAATTATTAGGATACCATATTCACCATACAGCAACATCCTATCGTAGAAACGATGACTGTAGTTTAGCTCTGTTCGTTTTTCAGCCCCGACTGCTTCTTTGCATGAAGTACAATAGCGGGCACCGGATCAGAACAGAGTCATTTTACCGATCAGCAAGAAGACAGATCAGTCTTAATAAATTACTGGACCGCCTTTAACTTTCATTGAAGTGCGCATTCGGTGTGGTATTGTTTCGACAACCTCATGTAACACCACATGACTAATGTCCGTCCAGAGTCTCGTTCATTTTTGTCGCGATTTTGCACTGACGATAGGAGAGTTGAGCCACTCCAGGCACAGTCCAAGACTTCTGATGGGGTTGAAGTTAGGACTGGCTAATTAATCCTGGCATTGTCTGGTCATTCAGTGTGCTCAGGTGGTCAGCTGTACCAGGGGCTTGACCAATGGGCAAGTATGATGGGTCTCATCACTTCAATGTCACCGTCTACATATCCTGATGCGCCTATCGCTGTGGAATAAGCCAATGCTGGACTTTTTCAGACCACATGACCTTTTTGCATTGCTTCAGATTCCAGTCTTCCAATTAGCCTCACTTGCCTAGTGATCTTCTAGTGCCCACCCTGCTGTTTACTCACTGACAAGTCACCTTTCAGTATTAAACATAGCCATGAATTCTACTGTCCACTTCTTACCATTCCAACATTCTTCCAATCCGGGTCACTCAGGACTTTTCTTCCAAACACATTTCTTCCACCTCCAACTGGATACATCTCCCACATGGTTATGAAGTGTGTACTCAGTGCTTCAGCTAAGGTTAGAAGATTCATTGCTACATCCCAAAAACTTTTGATGGGGCTGAGGTAAGGTCTCGGGTTAGCTGGTGGTGGCCAATTCGTGTGTGAATATATGATTCCTCAGGCTCCCTAGACCACTCTGGGCCCACGATCTGGGCCAGCTACGCCATCGGTGAAGAAGACATCTGAGTCATTTAGAACACTCAAGTTGCAAGGGGCTTGTACAGTGGGCACTATGCATGATGGGTGCATTGCTTCACGCTCTTCCCTACATACCCTGATTTCCCCATTGCCCAGGAATAGGCTAAATCTGCACTTTTCAGACCACATGACCTTTTTGCATTGCTTGAGATTCCAGTCTTCCGATTAGCTGCACTTGCCCAGTGGTCTTCTAGTGGTCACCCAGCAGTTCAGTCACCAACAAGTCACCTTTCAGTATTAAACAGAGCCATGAGTTCTCCTGTCCATTTCTTACTATTTGGGCGATTCTCCGATCAGGGTCACCAACAGGATGCATCTTCCCACATGGCTGTGATGCGCATACACACTGAATCAGCTATGGTCAGAAGATTTGTTGCCAGCTGAAACTGTATTAAATCAGTGCAGCAATTATCCAATCAGAGAGCCTGTCTGCTTATGGGCCCTTTAAAGAGCCCTCCACTGATCTGAAGACTGTGCGGTTTCCTACATCATTAGTTAATGGTGAGGAAAGAGAAGAAGAAGAGACCTTACTCCATCGAAATTAGCCCAAACATGTCCTATGATGATGTCCACTTCGTGTCTACACATGCTGTACAAATCAATGAGCCAGCGAGCCTGCGTCAGATACAGGCCTGTGCTCGCCAGTGTCCACACATGAGCCCTGTATCACAGCCCTCATCCCTTTATTCGTGCCTTAATAGCCCCAACGGTTGTAGCTAATCGACGCAGGCCGAATTCTGTGTGCCGATAGGGGCTAAATAAGGTGGGAAGCCGAGTAGGAAAGGATTTCGCGCATCGTCACACTCCATTACGCTCATACAGCTCCAGCCTCTCCGTCACTTTCTATCTATCAGTGTGGCAGGAGATTAGCAAGCAGCGCTCTCGTCCCAGGCCTTTGTTCGCGCAACCCGCTAGCACTGCCCTTCAGAAAATGACCAGTGTTACTGGTCAGCCGAGCCTTCACTGAGGCGTTCAGGTTCATATAACGCTCATAAATGAGCCTGAGGCTGTTTATTCCCTGTTTTCTAGGGCTTCTTTTTGGAATTCTCCGTTCCACCTTAAATGGTGCAGCACTTGCATGAAACTGCTGCACCATTTAAGGTGGAACGGAGAATTCCAAAAAGACGCCACAGAATAAGGGGGTAAAAACAACCCCAGTTTATTATTATTATTAATTTATCAACCATAGCCTTAGTTAAGACGTAAATACAACTGGAGGTCGTGGGGGGCTACAGGGTGGTCTTTCATCTGAACGCTAGCCTGGAAAATAAGACAAAGCAGTACTTACGTTACACTCGGTACGTCCGCTGTCTCGTCATTATTTCTGCCCGCTCTTGACCGTGTGCTCCTCCCGGGGGCGGTTGTTTACATGGCTAGCTGCGTTTTCGTGTTGCGTCCTGCGAGAGCATTATTCTCTTAATGAAGGTTCCCTCACGCGCACGCACAAAACACTCTCCTCGTGGACCGATTACTACGCGCGTGCGAGATGCGCTGCCCCCCCACCCCTTACCCCCTCTACTCCCAGCATGGACCGCTCCGTCACCGCTCGACTGTATGCATGTATGTGTGTATGTCTGTCTGCGTACACGCGTGCGTGCGTGCGGGTGACCGTAGGCGCGCGTGAACGTGCGCCGTGTTGGGAAGCGCGTGCGCGACCGAGCGAAAGAGCGAGCAAGTAGGCGCGCGCACGCGGACAGGCGCAGGAGAAGAAGGAGGAGGAGGAGAAGAAGGAAGAGAAGAACGAGGATGCTGGGGATGTAAGGTGGGGTCTCGGAATACATGACGTCATGCCCGACCAATAAGCAGCACAACATATACCCACCAAAAAAAAGGAAAAGAAGATAAATATGTACGGAACGCAGTAAATAACAGGGTTTCTGAGATGATAAATAAATAAATAAATAATTAAAAAAACAACCTCCCCGCATCCCTCCTCCTGCTAGATGAAAGGATGGGGACAGGAGCTTATGGCACCAGTTCTGGAGCTCCATGTGATCTATTACATAACTGATTAGCATAGTTTAGTTGGCCTGGGGGTTTCTTCTCTCAGGGGCACTACCCAAACCAGAAAGTGTGATTTCTGATGAAGAGAAGCACCCAGATTAAATAGCTCAGGCGTGCTGAGATGTTGCCCTGTTGTTGCTATGGTATCCCAAGTGGTTGCTATGGGATCCCAGGTGGTTGCTAGGATATTGCTAGGTGGTTGCTGTGACATTCCAAGTAGTTTTTTTTTTTTGGCTAAGGTGATGCTATGTGGTTGCTGTGGTATCCCAGGTAGTTGCTAGATGTTTGCTATGGTATCCCAGGCGGTTGCTAGGATATTGGTAGCTGGTTACTATGGTGTCCAAAATAGCAAAAAGGTGTTGCTAATTGGATGCTGTGATATCCCAAGTGGTTGCTATGATATCCCAGGTGGTTTCTACGATAGGATGTTTGTGATGATGTGAGGCATTGCACATCACAGAATACCTGAAAACTATGTACACTTACCTGTAACTGCTTAACTTGACAATGGTCAAAAGGGAACTGAAGTGTTCACCTTAGTTTTACCTTTTTAGGCGAACCCAACCTCTGTAGAAGAGGAGGGAAAATCAGAGTAAGTGGGACAGAACAGACTGTGGTCGTGAACTCCAGGATCCCCTCAGGCCACTAATGGTTTAGGCCGGGGGGAGGGGTAACCTGTTTAAATGTGGTGTTACTGGGGGTACTGGGGGGGTTCCGCTCTTTTCTAGATAGAGCATGGACAGGGATCTGCATGACTTTGTAGTCATAGGCCTGAACACTCTTGCCAGTAGAGAATATCATTGTCGTTTTAATTCTTTTTGTCCGTGTGTGAGCGCGCGTCTTTCTGTAAAGATGTAACTAGTGTCTTCGTTGGTGTGTAAATAAAGGTAAAGGGGAAAAACTACTCTTGTGCATACCGCACCTTTTTCCAGCCCTCAAGACTGTTCGCCCGACACTACCCATAAAGGGCGCCCCCTACCACGACTTTTGTCCGGTAGAAGGACGCACTTTATCACAATGTTGCTGTATGGTGAATATGGTATCCTAATAATTTTTTTTCTAAGGTGTTGCTACATTGTTGCTATGGTATCCCAGGTGGTTGCTAGAATGTTGCTAGGTGGTCGCTATGGTATCCAAGGTGGTTGCTAGGGTGTTGGTAAAAAGTTGCTATGTTGTCCAGCTGATGGCCAGTGTGTTTCTAGATGTATGCTGGTGGTTATCCCACATAACAGACTTACCCCTCATTGTGATTTAAGTTTGGTGAACAAGCTTTTACATCATTTTCATTCAACAAGAGCTGCACAGGAACAGTATGTCCAATAAGAAAGCTGTATACCAGCCTACAAATCGCAATCAGTCCCAAGATCCGATAGTCAAAAACTGTGGGACATGCAGAAAAAATTCAGCAGAAGAATTGCTTTACGATGTAATGTAGTGTCATATAATGGAATGTAATCAAGTACAGTAGTGCTACAGTAGTCTAGTACAAACAACTCTTCAAACATATACACCACAGTTTCAAAATATAACTTCAAAATTAAACTCATTACATTGTCATTATCATGTTTTAAACCATGTACCGCTTGCTCTCTAGGCCATGCAGTCCGCACGATCTGTTGCTCGTTTTGCTTGCATTGTTTTTGTGACATAGCTAAACAAAACCATTGCATAATTATATTCATGTATTCAGCCTGCAACTGTTTAGCCCCGCCCATTCATGCTGAGGTGAAGAAAGATATGAGCCCTTTAAAACGTCCCCTGTCTCTGGACCATCATTTTCTCTCTGCCACGTACCAGTAGATGGCAGCAGCGTGTCCTAGGTTGCAGTCAGGCTGCTATGAGTGAACAGGAGTGGCTAATTCAGAAACCCCCAAAACCTGGCTAACTATCACTCTTCAAAGATGGGCTATTCCTGGATTTAAATCCGTAGCTTTAATCACTTTCCTCAAACGGTTTAGCTGAGTGAAAACAACGTGAACCCTTTTAGATGAGCATGTTGTTAGATGTGAACTACACAGCTAAACTACTGAGGAGGACAAGTTATTCATTACCAGCTTATTACTGAGCTATACATTGACGTTTGAGGCTTCTCCTGACTTCTTTTCAATTCCAGATTTAAAAGTATGATTCTAGGCATTGTTTCCACCAACAAATTCAGATGCAGCAGCTCAGGCTGAATGCTCTTTGGAAGGCTTACTTCTGATGTGTAAGGTATACAGTTTGTACACAAGCCAGACCATTAAACAGAAACAGCTCTCTTGTCAGTCACTGAATCTCCAGGGAGAACTGGAGTCCTCGTCCTCTTTGATGTGTCAGCTGCTTTTGGCACTGTGAACCATCAGATGCCCAATTCAACACTTTCGGGCATCTGCAGCACTGCTCCCACTTTGGTTCTCATCCTGCTTTCAGGATCGATCCCACCAGGTAATGTGAGCAGGCTCTATCCACCGCAAGACAGAACGTATTTACCGCCCTGCAAAACTTTGATCTATGCAGGACTTGTATAACACTATAGACTCCTTCACCAGGCATCCATCACACAGGGCTAACAATAGAAGTCATGTTCGGTCATTCTGAATAAGTGCCTCTGCTAAATGACTTACTGGAAATGCAACTGTATACCAGAGGTCTCTAACTAGGATTAGGCTTCTGTCCGCAACACAGGGAAGCGCAGAGACACAATCTGTAGTTTTAAGGAAAGCTGTTTTAGTTGTTAACCCACAGTTTTCAAATAATGTTATTGGTGCTTCTAACAAGGGACAATATTAGAAGCTTGTTATTGCCGTTATGAATTAGAGGGTTTTGCTGTTTAATTATTATGGAAAGAATGATGTTTATTAGAATGACTTTTTAAAAAAGTTTTAAATTGTGGGACATTATATTTTCTCGAGAAAAGCATTGTAATTTAACATGATGAAATTGTAATTAATAAATATTTGATTATTTAATCCAGACATTTTAATTTGTAAATGTGCAAAGTATATATCCATATATACATATACATATTCTACACGCTTATATTTTCCACAGCGAACCATTTTACACCAAGTCACGCTGGATGACCCTGTTTTTGCTATAATTACGTATTCATTTATGCAAAAATGGAATTTATGCAAAAAGTGTGGAAAATCGCTGGAATTCCCCTTTAAGGGAAAAGCTATGAGTTCGCAATAAGGAGAACTGAAACTAGTCAAGTTTGTACTGCGACATTTTATTATTACATGTTTACAGAAGTGATTTACTTCTGATATTATATAACACATTTACTAGTTCAGGATTAATTTCTGATATCATGAACAAACCGTGGAAACAAAGCTAAAATAACTTTTACAAAGTTGCAGTACGCGATTTCAAAATACAAGTCCCGCGAGAGCCGTTTCCTGTAACAGTGCCCTGCTTTGCTAATACGAGTTGGCGTAAACAAGGCGGAGAGACCCAGACTTACCCTGTAGTAGTGTGCGGCAGAAGACAACCGAGCTGCTTAAACCTACATCCTCAGACTAGCGTCACACTAATCGAGATGTTCATACAGACAGGAGCCACGGGATGACGCACCTGCTACAGGTCGTCGCTGGGTGTACGAGCACCAGGGAGACTTTTATTCTGACATCCGGACGAGAGTTTGCGGAAGGACACCGTTGCGGACTGATTCACGGTGCTCTCTTGAACGCAAACAACAGCGGTGTCCGTCCGGGCGGCGCAGTCGGATTTGTGGCCGCCCAACACGACAACTCCTATCCGCATTCAGATTTAATTCGGCCTTATTTGCGGTTTACAGTGTACATATACACAACGCGATTTGATTTTTAGTGCAGCTACACGAATCGTAGCCATAAACGACTTCATAAAACATCAGCGAGCTTTTCGAAGGCAGCCAGTCACCTAACGACGACAGTTAGCAGGTGGTTAGTATGATTTTCAGGCAGCGCAGTCGGGGGTGCTGTGCCAATGGGGGCATCAATATGATGGTTTTGCTCGGGTGCTATTAGCTTAAGTTGGTGGCTCGTAGCTTCAAATCGCTGTATTGTCAACAACTTCCCTCGATTAAAGCGAACAGCCTTGCAGTTGGTGGACATATTAGCGCTACGGATTACTCGGCGCGATATCGCGGATGTGAGGTTGGCTGAGTTAAGACGGGTGATAGTGTTAGCTAGCCCGTCAGCTAGCGTAGCTAACCCAACCCTAAACTTTTGGTACAGACACTTGGACAGCTTTTGCTCTGGATGAAGAGGACTGGGTGCTGATGAGCTTCAGTCAACCACAGCTAACCAATCGTGCTTGACTGAAACAGGGACCTTTCAGATCTTCCCACTTGGCCTAACTTGGAATCCCCGGACTCGATTTGGAGCTACAGTCTTTTTTTTTTAAAGGGCTACAAATAAAACAGGTCGTTGCATTACTCCGGCATCTTCATTGGTTAGGCTATGTAGCCAGTTACCCACATTTCTTTGCCAGTCTCATCTTATGTTTATTGAAATAGACGTGGTTGTAATATAGCTAGGTAGCTATCTTTTTTAACGTCGAATTGTCAAAGCTAGCTGTCTGCGTTCAGTTCTTCCCGTTTGTAACACATTTGGCAAGCAGTGCGTCTAAAGGAAAACAATTCAGTATCCTCGCACAAACGAACATCTACAGCTGTTTCACACTGAGAGCCAACGAATTATGACTTGACTAGCCGGATTCACCAGCCCTGCTGTTCTAGCCTGCTAACTAACCACTCCAGCTGCTAGCTAGCTAGCTAGCTAACAGTAGCTAAAAGTTAGCTGACTGGACTTCGGACAGTTCGCACCGAGCAACACCGATGTCACTTTTGATTGAATTTTGAGAGCCGTAAACTCATTTCCCAATTTGAAGCCTCAAAAATGACAACACGGACTCCAGTGGTACCGGTGATTGAACTTCCAGGTAGCCAGGTAAGAATTTTTGGATGTTTGGTCGGTTGGAAAAGTTTCCTCACTTCCTTGACTGCCTAGTTAGCTCTCGCGGCTAGCCGAAAAAAGCAGCTAACGCTAGCTCGCTAGTATGCTAGCGACGAGCTGGCGAAACCAAGCTAGCTTAGCAAAGTTGGTTTCTGAATTGATGTTTATGGACGTATATGGTTGGCCGAATCTTGTTCTGTGCTGGCTAAATGTCAACTCTTTCATAGATAAAGTTATTACGTCGACGTGTGTATCCTAGCCAGTCGTGTCTCAGTACCCTGCCTTAGCCGTTCTGTGCTGCCTGTGTTGTGGGTTGATGTGTTCCAGTGTTTAACCGCGGCAGTGACCAAAATAAGATCTTAGTCATTTGCTTTAATTCTCAATTCCTGCTTCAGTACAGATACTAATTCAGACAAGGACCGTTTACTACATAGTACTGATGCTTCAGAGAGCTCTGGGTTTTCCTAACGTGGCTTGTTGTTTATTGTTTGTGTTATATTTTTTGTCAAAATAGCTAGTGTTTCTGTTGGGTGGTCATTTGTTTAGTTTTCAACCTTTCAGGCTTTTCACTCTTTCATTTTCTCCGTCTGTTTTGTAACATCGCTTATTTCAGGTTCAAGTAGTTTTGGCTCTTATTTCTCAAACGTCTTAAGCAGTAAAACTGAACTGGGACCAGCTGCTCTTGATTGATGTAACACTGAATCAACTCCCATGGTCTGATCTGAGACCAGTTCTCTAACCCAGAGATGCTCTATGTATGTGGGACCAGGTCTTTGGCTGTGTTCGGGCTGCCGGCCCAAATCTGATTTGTGCCGTATCCAGGTTCAGCCCGGATTGTTGGACCCGTTTGATCGTCTGGACGGCAGAAAAAACCCTCGAGATCAGATTTTTTAAACCAGGGCCTCTCAGTCTGGATGCTCTGGTTGTTCAAACGGGATGTCAAATTCAAACCGCTGCATTGCTCGCCAGGGGCCCGACGACGATGCTTTCAAATCCAGAGTGATGGAATGTTTGGGATTCGAGAACAGAGCAGAGGAGTTGTGAACCATGACTTGACGGAGCAATGTGAGCGAAGTGATGCACCTCTGTCTCTCCTGCATCCGTGTTTGGAAGCCACGTCACCGGTCTGCTGATGGGTTGGTGATGTTTGGACACACAAATCCGATCTAAGCAAATAACAATGCGGGCGGTCGTTCCAACACATCTGATTTGAGAAGCAGGTCCAATTTGCCGGCAGGTCTGAGCACAGGTGTTCATATATCCTTATGTATTTTTGTTATTTGTAAATTTTTTGGTCTGCTGATTTGAATATACATCTGGGGCTGTATTCCACAAACTTGTGATCTCTGAAATCAGTTTAGTCGCCATGATCCCTTCAGTTAGGACTGAATGTTAGGAGGGTAGCGGTCACAGATCAGCAGCTCTTAACTTTTTCGTTTTGCTTAGTAACTCTGAGTTTTTGTAAAAATGTCTAGTTGCCATTTTTCTGACTTTATATTTAATCTGATTAATTTTTTTTTTAAATTAAGGTTTTAGGTGAAGATGACAATCGTGTATATATATATATTTTTTTTTTTCAGATTTGAGCATGGTCCTTTAATGTATTGTGCCAGACAGCCAGTAAGTTACTTCCCAGACACTGAAGACCTCTACTGACTCTCTTATTACCCTTGTGTTTAAATGTTGAGGAAAGCTTATCAGAAAAACATAACAACGATGTTGGCGAATAATAAGGCGGCGACTGGTCGTGTGTCGGTATATTAGGAGGAACAATATAGGTGCAGTCGGCTGAAACGCTTGGGAAATGAAAACCGAAACTGAGGAGTGGTGTCGCTGTGATAAACAGCACAGAGCAGATTCTGAATATTCATAACTTCCTGTTTATAACACTTGAGTTTTGTTTTGCATCAGTAAGGGCATCTGTCTGGTTGACGAACCTGGATTGAAGTGGTTGGATTAGGAGTGTAACGGTTAAAGGAATCCGTATTTAAACTACTATTTAAAGCTTTTATAGATGGGACTTGAAAGAGAAGATGGGATAGGCCTAAGTCTGAACGTGTTCTTCATTTGGAGTGCTCGTTGTTTTGAGAAGAGAGCAGAAACAGGGTATGATCACCCTACGGTTTGGAATGGGTCTCCCTCTTCCTGAAGCTCAGAGGAGGTTTCTTCTCCTACGTCACTGTGGCTGGATCAGAAGGAAAGGTGCTACGTAAGGTCAGTTGGTTTAGGGGCATGAGCAGTTCTCTTTAGAGCCATGTAGGATCAGTCCCACTGATGATAAACAACGTGAGGTCAGGCTTTGGTGAAATTGAGCTTTGCTAGAAGCAGTGGTGGAATGATGTCTAGGGCATTTATGCTGCTGTTAGACAGGTGTAAAGTGCAGAGTATTTTTCTAGAAGAACCTTCAGTTCAGAAAGAGAAGTTCCCTAGTGTATGGCACAACATGGGCGATCGTCTATTCGGTGTGCGGCAATGTCTGTGTGTACTGAACATTAATTGCTGAATGCTTGCAGATCCTTCTTCTGTATCACTGTTCATAAAAAATAGCCCTTATAGTTTCAGGAAAGGTCATCTAATACAAGAGTTTTGTTGCATCTTTGATCATTGGTTTTCATAGATCTTCCTTTATTTACATAGAAATGGCTATATTTTATATTTAATTACTCTAATTATCAACACAATTAACCAAAGTCATTAACACAATGATATATATATATATATATATATATATATATATATATATATATTATATATATATATATATATATATATATATATATATATATATATAATATATATATATATATATATATATATATATAATAGATAGCAATTAGTGATATTTACCCATCTACCTTTTTCCCTTTCCTAGCATAAGCTCATCCAAACACATGCCGTGACTAGCTTTTGGCATCAGTAGCTTTCAAAAATATTGTTTGTTTAATTTTACACACACACGCACGCACGTATGTTTTGCTCCCATAGCCATGTATCACACTTCCCCTTGGAGGACGTGATTGAAATGTTTGTCTCTCTTATCTTTTGTGGGTGTTTGCTTTCTTCATTTCATAACTTACTTAAAACCAGAGGTGGACAAAGTACACAAAGCATGTGGCTGAGTTAAAGTAGAAGTACCCAAGGTAAAATACTTCTCAGGTAAATGGAGATGATCCTCCGCTTGAGTAAAAGTACTAAAGTATTTAGCTCCAAATGTACTTAAGTATGGAGAGTAACAGTCACACAACTTATCATTTCTGGAACAAGACTTTGAATCAGCTCAGTTTAGGTGAAGACACTGTAGTATCTCTCAGTCCACCAGTCTTTAATAGACGGTCATTAATTACTCTTGACACTGATGACTATTCAACAGGTTCCATTAGCTAGAACCAAGCTCTGTCCAACAGGTCAGAACAAGCTCAAAACAAAGTGACCGCTGTACCCTGATTGGTCGACTTAGTTTGGACATGTTATGTTTATATGCCCACATTATCCAAAAGAAAGGACAGATTTGGCCGTAATGTAGTGGAGTAGACAGTAAAATATTTGAGTTTGTATAATATTTTTAAGTTTAAAATTGTCCCCCCAAATGGAAACACTTCAGTAAAGACCTCCTTCTGTCCCCCACTGCTTAAAACCAAACCCCTCTGTTATGCTTATATAAAAGATTGCAGTGCATTTTCTTGTACCACAAAATAATTAGCATGTTCCTCAGATGGGATTTAAAGCCCATGTGATGGGACAAAGTGAGAGGAAAGTTAATAGGTTAATCAATTACAGGAATGTCCATATTCAGCAGGGACAGCATGTACGTATAGGTACTGCTATATATGAATAAATACCCTGAATAGATGCGTGTGGTTTCATTTGGCGGAGTTTGTTTGTTTAATAATAGGTCTAGTCTCAGACACTTCGCCCACAGAGGTGCACAGTGTCTGAGGTCTATTGTATGTTAAGCTGGGAACAACTATTGGGATTATCTGCACTGTCGTGCGGACTTGCTTCCGTGTTCTAGGTTTTTATCAGTCCAGCTAGAAACACCCTTTAGCAGACAGCTGATCAACAGGGAGCCTTGCAGAGCACAGTAGGAGACTTTGGGCTGAGAATGTTTATGAATCGTTCTTTGGTCAGTAGCTATCGAGTTTGCCAACATGCATATGAGCTGCTTGTCTGCAGGTCTGCTTTGCCGTAGTGACTTGCTTTAAGACTAACAGTCTGTACATGATTGTTTTGCATTTCGGTTACTGCTTACTGTTGCTGTAGGCAGTTGTAGAGCATGCTGAGCGAGAAGAATTACATTGATTATTCAAAATATCTTTATACAGTCAATATCCAATGAAAAGTTGCACAAAGAAGGAAGTGTGGGATTGCAGGGCTGTTGGGAGGGAAGATGAAGGTTACCGGGAACAATAAATGATGGTACGTTTAGACTGATATGGGCAATATTTATTGAGCTACATGTGTATAAGTAGTATCTCTCAGTATGTTAATCCAACATGTCTTAACATCTCAGCATGGAGTTATAGAGGTTCCTAATGGAGTCCTGTGATAATCCATCTCATGCAGCTTGTATATCCTCATGCAGTTCCTGCGGATTTTGCTGCGGCGCTGTAGTGTTGTTGACACCAGGGCTTCTGGACGTGGGACAAACCGTTCATCTCTGTGCTGCCCAAGGTGCCACCACATATGGATTTGTTGGTCGTCTCCACCAAGACAAAAGCGTGACTCATCACTGAAGATGACCCGCTGCCGTGGCAGCCTGGCACGACACCATTGCAGTCTTTGGCAAAGATGACATGGTGTTAAGGCAGACGTCTGCCAATGGTGCTGGCACTAACAGGATGACCGGATGACCGTCTGAGCATCATTTTACAAGTTTTGCTACTCGTTGGTCACACTTAGTGTTCAAAGGCTCATCCTAAATCACCCCTACAAATAGTGCTGGTGAAGCCAGTGGTTAGGTTTCTGTCTGACAGAACAGACTTCTATTTTAATCAGGGTTTCTGTTCACACTGGCTGCGCTCTGAGCGGGTCTTCCTATTATCATATGTTCAGACGTGCCTAATTATACATCATATATACTTTCTCTGGCATTGCAAACTGTGTTCACAGTAAGTTAGTAAAAGTGGTCATGTTGGTGTGCTAGTTTTAGTAGTGTGGAGGACAGTCTTCTCCGGCACGGTACGTGGCCAAAGTGTTTACAATGCTTCTGAATGCTAGATCACTGAAGGCTACTACATCACATGTATACGAACACGTTGCTTGATGTGATTTTAGCCTAAACTACTTCGTGATAAAGACATGTATGTAACGTGTCATTTCTCCGAATTTCCAGCATGTTGTCACTATCAGAAAAAGGCTTAATGCTTAAATAAAAATAAAAGCATAAGCTGCTTTTTTTTTTTTCCCCTCTACAAGGTCCCCGGTCATTCGGCTTCCTAACTTGTTTCAATTTCCATACTGTGTTTGGTTATCATTCCCATCGAGCTTCCAAGCGATTTGAGCCAGTAACATAAGAGTAAGGCCAAAGCACTGCATACTGCTGATTGGTCGGACGTCTGTTACCAGATTAGAGTACAATCTACCAAAGTTTGTCTCCTCCACTACACGCTAGTGTCCTGCAGTATGGCTATGATGGCCGGCTACATCGAGGGAGCGCTAAACAGGCACCGAAAGTGAGCCGTGTTGATGCGTACCATGCAGTGTTTTTGATGCATGTAGGTTCACGTGTCCTTTTGGCCTGCAAATGGAGTAGTGGTGTTCCGGTCGTTCTGGGTTCCTGCCGCAGATGTTACATCACATCAAAACATTCTGAATTACTGGTTGATTGCAGCAGTTGTATTGTTTTTGGAAAAATATATATCTATACCCAAATGTGTGATGAAATTTTGATGTCTAGGTTGTGAGACTAACTTAAGTAATGCTAACCCTCCTTCTTTACTCTCAGCCTCTTCTGTCCGGAGGAACCTTTCCAGTTAAGCTATATATGTACACGTGTATATAGGTTCTCTGATTGTTTACCTCAATCCTATAGTGGCCATGGTTTTAAGTCCTCCCTGAGCTCTGTTCCAGTGTTCTTGGCTCGGCTTAAAGACCTGAGCCAAGTGCAAGGCTCTGTTCGAAAGGAGCAAACACTCTGAAGTAGTTTTAATGCTGATGAGAGCATGCATCTGAACCTCAAGTACTAAATACTAATTGTCATATCCCTTTCTGTTTAATCACCAGACAGTCATTAACAACGTCCGATGGCTTATAGAGGCTTTTTCAAAATAAAAAATAAGATGGGCCATTTCATCGCAAAGAAATACTATTCTAATGTTGTTCTAAGAATTATCGTTTCTGAAGTGCGTGCAGTTATGCAGTTATGCAGTTTCCCAGGCTACCTGGATAACTGTGTGCGCTGCAGCTACTGATGCATATCTAGACCGTAGGTTGAGGTTCTTTATTTATTTAGTTAGTCAGTTAGGTATTTACTTAGTTTTGTAGTCACACAGAAGGAAGCAGTTAGCAAATCTGCCTAAAGCCTAAACCTTCCGTGGGGTCCCTGCTCCTTAGGGACAGAAACGTGGTGGTGTGTTTTACGGATGAGGAGGAGGAGGGGAAGAACTGGAGGGGAGGGTTCAGCTGGTCTCTATTTGTGTTCTGGCTGTTGGTGCCTTGCTCTAGAAATAGCCTTGGTGCGATATTAATACCCTGATAAACGACAAGCTGGCTCGCACATCTCTTTTATTTACCCCTCCAAGTTGTACCCCTGTGTTGGCTTTGCCCTCCACCGTCGCAGATCTAGATCCCCTTACAGTCTTTTTTTTAAACTGTGATTTTAAATACAGGTGGTGTTCTTTTCCACGTGGTGCTGTTCAGTCTTATTGTTTTATAGCTTCACTAATCAGGTCTGTCGACATCGTCTCGGGTTCTCCATCGTTTATCTGGAAAGATCTAGGGTACAAGCTCTGTGTGGGTCCTGTAAACAAGCAGGGGGTCCCAGCACCGCTGTGACACAATTGTGCGTCTCAGCCAAGTTGTTTGTATGTAAAAAGTCATGTGTCATTGAGACCCACTGGTGCTGTCGTGGTCTATTTGGGAAAAGCCAAGTGTGAGACGAGAGGCGGCAGTAAGGCTGAAGTGTGCGGTTGGGGGGGTGGGTAGCGAAGACTGTTTTGAGGAGCGGATCGCTATGGTAACAGGAAAGTTCTGAGAGAGACGCTGCTAAGCGAAGGTGAAATTCAGCTCTGCAGATCGCGGCAAGCCTGCCGTGGCCAGTCTGTCTTCTGAATGCGCTCCGTCCCCTCATGCTAATTTTTTGTGTTTGTTTTTCATCCTTGTTTTTTCTTCTGCGCAGTCTATATGAGTGTACTGACACGTCTTGGTCTGCAATGTCAGTAGAGTGGTGAACTGCAGGCTGGCATATATCAGCTAACAGATTGGTAAAAAATCGGCTGCAAAGATATTCCGGCATTGTTTCAAACGAAAGCAGTGTTTTTGAAGTATGTTGATGTTTTTCGACCAAATACGGTGCTTCTGGTTTGAGGTTTGGTTTGGTGTGCGCTGCTTACTAAACAGATCTTCTAATCGCCATGTCATTTGCTCTGAGCCCGCCAATGCGATTGGTGCTCTGCACAGAGCAGGCTTCTATCATTTACAAAAGGGGAACTATTACCCTACGTTCACTCTAGCAGGTCACAAAGTCTTAGGGAGGTGGAGCTATGAGACACCCCCCCCACCCCCCACCCCGATTTCAGTCCTGTGTGATGTAGGGCTTTATGATGTTCAGTACTCTGATTGCAGAACGTGCAGCGTTAAATAAGACGAAGAAAATGAAACGTGTCATGCTACACCTTTTTTTTTTTTTTTTTTTCCCATGCTTGATTTAATAGAAAACACTTGCAGGCTTTCCGGACTCTTGATTTTAAGGCTTCTCGGATACACAATCACAGCGCTCACCTGATTTTGTTTGGTGCAGCTCCAGAAAAGATGGTTTACACTCAAGAGTGACAAGAGTCATTTCTCAGCTTTTGTTTTTTTCAATAAATAATGTTTTTTTTAAATATTGATGTTCAGATCATCTGGTGAAATGTTTTTTTCATACCTCAGTGTATCCGCAGAGGTATAAAAGAACATTGTAGCGTCTTGCTTTTTCCAGTATCACGGAGCCCTATGGTGGTAAACATGGAAAAGATTTTGGTGTCTCTGTGGAGTTAGGTCACCCGATGGCTACTTAGCTTAGCCAGCATGGTATTGGGCCAGTAAAGCTAGTCATAAATCCAAACAGTTTTCATAGAAAATTTGTCAAAAATGTGCGCTTTAAAAACTAGCTAGCTAGCTTTCCTCGACCCTGCACACACGCGAGGACATGTGCGTTCTCGAACACTAACCGAAGAGACCGACCCTAGGGCGACAGGGTGAAGCAACTGGCCACCTGTTGGTGTGAGTGTACTGCTATGCTATTCCAATTTTTACTCTTAGCTTTAATGCTGTAGAGCTTGTGTACATTAAGTACAAGTTATTAAGTTCATAGTGCATAACAGTGGGAGATACTCTTTCCCAGGCATTTCTCAGCTGCCTGAAACGGCATGTTGGAATTCCAGCCCTTTCCCCTGTTCAAAGATGATGTGATCTAATAACAGAATCCTCATTGCCTGCCCACGGGCAAGCTTGGCATGGACTCACTTCTGGAGGCCTGCAACACAGGCCTGTGTGTAGGAGCTTGATCGCTCTGGTGCCTTGACTTGTCTGAATAGAGTGGGCAAGTTGACCAATCAGGGCACACTGAGCTCATTGTGAGGCGGGGCTTAGAGACATTGGAGCTCTAATGGAGTTTCAGACAGAGGGTGAATGCTGATGTACAGTAAAAAGACAATGTGTTTTTGGAGCATTGAAGTGTGTGTGTGTGTGTGAGTGAGAGAGTTATATAATTTTGTTTGGTTTATATAATATAGTTGAATGGGCTCAGACATGTACACAATCATCTGGCCTGATCATAACCGGTCTCAGCAGTCAGAGCTCCCAAAAAACATTCACAAACTGATTTTGTGTGAATGCTAAAATGCACTGTAGTGGCTCCCTTTTTAAGACCACTTAAGTTCAGAAACATCTCTTCTTGTTTGTATTGTATTTTGCTCTGTTGTAGTTATTTTTTCATTTTGCGATTCTAACAAATCCAGGTCTGTATTTCCAGGTGTCAGAGTTACGTTTACTGCTTCTTTGACCATTGTAGGGCTGAAAGATGCATCGATTTTGATAGAAAAATTTAATAAAAGTTGCAGAAACTAATTGCAATGTAAATCGCAGTCGCAAAACTGATCAGAAAAATCGCACAAAGTTCAACATGAGTAAAAATGCAAGCTATTGCAAAATGAGGAAAATGGATGTAGTTGTGGCGCAGGTGACACAAAATCCGAGGCTTTCTGAAAACACCAAGCAACAGACACTCTTTATAGTCATTACCTGTGCTGTGCCTGTCTTTGCAAAAAGCTGCGCTGGTTAGTGTTCTAGCAATGAGGAGTTTTGGCTAAAATGCTGTTAATGCTAGAGGCTTTAGAATTTATTTAATCTGCTCAAGCTCATATTTAACTTGTCCCAAAGGCGAGACTATGTAAGGTTTACTGATATTTATTTAACTTTTTTTTTTTCTTACTTTCATAGTATCTTACAATCTGAGTCACGTGAGCCGAAATACTGCTGTTCACTTACACTGGCATGCCAAAAGTCATGTGATGGCAGTATGTAAATTGATTATGAAGTGGCCTCAGGAAACAGCTTGGGAGCGCAAAGTTGTGAGGTTGAATACAGACCAGCGTGCTCATGGCAAGTTGACACGAAGAATCGCTTTTCAAAAGAGACCTGATGATGGTACGCCTCGACTGAGCTGACGTCATGGCGAACGTGCAGACCACACCATTCGTCAGAACAGAATGCTTGGCAAACCAATTCAACTTGAAATGTAGTGAGCAGGTGGACCGGTGGACCCAACCTTTGCTATGAGGGTACACCCCCACACCAGTATGGAACCACCACCAGACGACACAGTGCCATGTTGAAAACTGGGGTCTGTGCTACACACAAACCCTACCATGAGCTTGAAAACGCTGCCCCGTGCCTACACACTTTGGTAGCATCTATTTAGTAGACCCTGTTATAATTTGACCTTTGAGCTACTGTTCAGTGCGGTTTAATTTAAGAACAGCCTTAGCTGAGTTGAAACACTCCCACCTCACATGCTGACCGCATATACATGTTGTTGTGATAACCTCATGAGAGCTAACTGAAGCACGTAGTAGACCAGAAGCCCTAACCATCACACTCAGTGTGGCCATTTACATCTACAGTGTACAGCAAGCTTACTCCTTTGTGTGTTGCTCGTCTCTTCCAGCGTCACTTACGCCATCTTTTGTTTTATGGCTAACGTATTTATTTCCCATATTGTAGGCTATTTTGCTGGTTGTAATTTATTTTGAGTGGCTCAGAGCCTGCAGTAGACTAACGGAAGTTTCTGTTAATGCCAAGTTATTGTCATATTTCTAATTAATGCCAACAAATATAAACCATGCAATAAAAATGTCTGTCTGGCCCGAGTGCAGCTCAGGTACGTTTAGTCAAGCACTGGTTATTTTGACTGCCGTTGCTCCAGTGCAAGAAACCTCGGACACCAAACGTGTCCCGGCTCATCAGCCAGCTTTGGTGTGAAGGGGAAATACAGTGAAGGTGTTTGTTGAGCTGTTTCTTTAACCTGCTGTAAGTGTACGATGTGAGACCCAGGGTGGACCCTCCGCCTGTTTACTTGAGTGGTGTGAAAAAGGAAGTAAAAGTGCTTGAACAAACAGGTTTTTCCAAGGGGACAGGTAGAGCTAGTTCATCTGTGGCTCATAAAAGCTTTGCTATGTGTGGGGTGGTTCTGTAATCCTGCAGTAAATGCGCTGCACTCTGTGTCTGAAGGTGTAGCTTCATTACAGGTTATACAGTTTGAGGTTTCCCATGCGAGTCTGTATGTCTCTAATGTATATCTGGTTTTAACCTTAGAGAGAGCAGTTAAGCTTTGACAGAGGTTCTTGGTTTTCTGTTTGCTGAATGGATTCGGCACCGGAATCGGTTTCACGCTGATGTGAGTAGATGCTACTGTATACCTCTCTTTTAGCCATTTTTAATATTTTTTTATGCTTTATTTTTCACTCAAAGTCCTGCTTCTTGTGTCAGGATTGAAGCCTAAAGATGCCCTGCTGGCTAATAAGCATCAGGAGAAGGAAATCTCACTGGTCTTGCTTCTGCATTGCTTTATTTTAATTCCCAGCAGTTATTGTGAAGTGGAAATGGCATTAATTTCATTTTTACTACCGGCCCATGAACATTATTATTGTTTCCTTTTCTCATTGGGAAGTGATTGATAGAAACCCACATGCCTTGCTTAGCGTGGATGGCCATCTTCGTTTTCCGTATCTTATCAGATATCTCTGAAACCTGCCGTCACTGGAATGAACTAATGTAGCCGGGCTCAGCATTAACAACTGCCTGGGTGCTTGGAGCAGGTAAAGTACTTGTAGTAGGTAAAACAAGTCTCGTCACTGGTGTTGAAAGTCACTTGCCTGGCCGGGCAAACTGAACCTTTAACTGAAAGGTACGTTTGACAATGTACTGCATACTTGATACGCCGTGGTGCGCTTTTGTATGGAAATGCTACCTTGCAGTGAGGAAAGCTGCGTAATCCAGTTTAGGGCTGGGTATTGTCTAGAACTTTGTGGTCATGACAGGCAGAGCGTATTCAACCAACACTCCAAAGTTTCTTGTGTAACTTTAACATTGGAATTGATATATCAGAAAGATATCTGTCCGGAGAATGTGTACATGGAGTCCTCAGAACTGAAGTTTGTCTGTAGGGTAATTTAATGTGAGTTGTCACTTAACGTTTCCACTTTTGACCAGTGTCTCAAACTTTGAACCCATGAGGAATGTCTGTTTTAGACTTCATATAGGGAGAAAAAGAGACAGTCCTTAGTTTTTAGCATAGAGATTGAATGATATGGCAGAACTATGGTGTTGTGATACCTTTTAGGGGCTATACGATGCCATGATATTTATTTTTTTAGATTTCTAGTCAGATGTGACAGAGAAAAGTGCCAGTAGTGCTACAATAACTGCGATCATTGGTATTCAATATGTAGTCAGTATTTGGTATACTGTGTCAGACTTAAACCAGTTTATCAGAACCGATTTCGCTGTCTGTGTAGTAAAACATGCAGTTGGTCAGTGTTCTACAAGTTATCTACAAGCTATAGATATATATATATATATATATATATATATATATATATATATATATATATATATATATTTATATATATATATATATATATATATATATATATATATATATATATATATATATATATATATATATATATATATATATATATATATATAGCTTGTAAATAAATAAATTAAATTATTATATATATATATATATATATATATATATATTATATATTATTATATATATATATATATATATATATATATAAAAAAATATATTTATTTATTTATTTATTTATTTATTTATTTAACAAGCCACAATGCCATTTCTCTATAAATCTATGAAAATAGGTGCAGAATATTCGGTCGACTCCTTATCATGACCACTTCCTACTTTCGACAGCAGCGGCATGTAGTTCATGAAGAAAGTCACATTTTCGCAGCATTCTCTCGATCCGCACGTCCATGTGGAAGCACTCCCAACTAATTTGGGTATCCTTGCAGCTTATGTACACCCATACATGCTGACTGTCTTAACTGGGGCGGATGAGACCTTCCAGCAAGACAACGCAACACGTCACAAAATTGTCCAACATTGGTTGAAAGAGCATGACCATGACTTCCAAGTACTACCATGGCCCCCTAATTTCCCAGACCTGAAACCCATTGAGCATCTGCAGGACCACCTTGATTGTGTTCACCTTGTGGATCTTTCTCCAGCAGCTGTGGGATGCACTAAGTCTCGCCCAGCCCGTCAAGCTGCTGTCCATGTATACTGACTGTGTCGATTCATCTTCTGACCTGATATCTTAAGCATCGTTTTGAATCCTACAGTAGAACCTTAGTGAGAGATTTTGGGTAGAAGAATGATGACTCTGGAGATTAGGTCTGAAGAGCTGCTGGGGAGCTCGCTTTCCTTCACAGCCTGTGAGGCAGCAGTTGGTTTTTGATGTGCGTCTTTATCTGTTCTGCTGTACAGAGCAGCTCTACACACAGGTAACCGAAACGCTGACGGAGAAGCAGTAAACACTGCAACCACAAACAAAACCACGCCAGAGATCTGACAGCTAACAGGGGTCATGTATGGACCACTCTCCCAAAGTAGTTCAAGCCGCAGTCCAATAAGAAAACAACAGCTTAAAAACATCAAATGTTATTGTGAATTATGGATCGTCATCTATTCAAGAACCAGGCACTAATAGAGTTCATATCAGAGTTATAGAGTTATAAGATTAATATATACAAAATCAACAACCCATTTTAGTCCCAAACTTACAAGTCTCAAACTTACATGTCTCAAACTATTTAAAGTTTCTTATTGAAGATTGTTTGGTTTTGTGTAGTTGAAAGATTGAAATTCATCATGATACAAATCACTTTTTTTTTAATAAATATTCATAATTTGTGTTATTTCATATTCAGAAATGCAGTCCCATGTGCTGGCACTACTGAAAGACCATAGGTGGAGCCTTGTTTTGGCCACACCCCTGCCTTTCTGAACAGGAAGTGAGACTGTCCTGTCCTTCATGGCCACATAATGAGCAGTTGGATCCCTTTAGCCCCTAAGCGTGTCCCAAAGGCCAAAAATCAGTGTGTACTTGGCGTTTATTGCCAATTCTGCGTTTGGTTTTGTGCGTTAAGGAAAGTATGATGATTTGATGTGTGTATTACTGTTCAAAGCTGTGTTCGTTAGTCAAATGCTGTGTAGTGTTTGAGTTCTGCCAAATTCAAACCAAAATGGAAGCATTGGTTGACGTTTCAGCAGCGTATTATTCAGCGTATTATTGTGTTGGAAGAGACCAAACGGAATGTTCATGTCTTTAGTTTCATCTAATCTCTGGTTTTCAACCAGTGTGGTAGAATAATCCTTGCAAGCCGTGAAAACAGCTCTTTATTCATGCTCACAACAGTGGATGATGGAGTAATGAATGAACCAGGCTGAAACCGGAGCATGTGTTTACTGCTGGGTGCTGTAGAAGGACGGAGAAAAGTTTGAGCTCCCAGGCTTGAATGCATATCCGTTTGACTTTCACTTTAACGCCCCAAGTAAAAGTAAAGTCATAAATCACTACAGCTGCCTCGAGTTCACCCATGATGCTTTGGCGTGTTGATATTGCGATCGCAGTCCTAATCCAGCTGTGTGGATTAAAACCAGCCACTGTCATAGTTGGCAGTTGCCTGTCGCACAAGAGTTTTTTTCACAATGTTGGTGCAGTGAGTGTAAAATTTTAGTTTGTACGTTGTATGAGTGACACACAGCTGTTGTACACAAACAGTCGTTGCAAATAATAGGACCGAAGAGACCGGTGTGTCGGTCATATTTAGGCTGGAGCTGAGAAGGTAGATCTCTGTATGAGGGAGGTTGTTGACCTCTGGTCTAGAGACCAGAGCGGAATAAAAGCAGTGTGGCGTGTGATGTGAACGTGATGGAGGAGTTGTTTATTGGTGCTGGTTGTTCTCAAACATGGGTGTTCAAACAGCGCAATTACATTAGGTGGCGTAATTAATGCAAGGTGCCTTCTCCCTCATGCTCGTGTTTCTGCGTGGCAGTATCACAGATGTCATAGTGCTTTGTTGACCGTATAGGCCTAATTTAATCCTGTTACTATAGCGATAGTGGAATAATTTATTTCATGCAGATAAAGTTGGTGTTGGTGTTCCCCTCTTCCATATGGTACACACGTTGTCAAAAGAGTAGTTGCACTAAGTGTGGGGCTGCAGTGATATCGGGAAGGAAGATAAAGGTTTTCTGGAACAATAAATGATGATAAATTGATATGAGCAATTATTATTGAGCTACGCATACAGAAATTGTCTCTCAGTATGCCGTCTCGGCACAGAGTTCCTAATGGTGTCCTGTGATAATCCACCCCATGCAGCTTGAATATTCTCCCACAGTTCCTGCAGATCCTGTGGTAGGGGTGAAGGTGGAGTGACACCAAGCCTTCTGGACGTGCGAGACGTGACGACAATCAGTTCATCTTGGCTCTGACCACGGTGCCTCCACACACAGATTGTTGGTCGTCTCCACCAAAACAAAAGCAGTCACTCCATGACAGTCTGGCACGACACCATTGCAGTCGTTGACGTGGTTTTAAGGGCAGCTATGTAACAATCTGTGTAAATGTAGCCTTGTGTTGTGCAACCATCTGCCAGTGGTGCTGGCACTAACAGGATGACTAATGGAGGGCATCACTGTTCAGTAAATGTCCACAGTCAGGGTTATTTGTTCAGTCAGGCACAGTGATGGTCCTTGCTTTGTGCAGTGGAGCCCCCAGTTTCATTCGTGTCAGTTGATTCCTTATGGGTGCAACTATTTGTGAAAGTATTCTAAAGAAGACTAAGACTTATACATACACACGGGTGTATCTCTATATTCTTTAGTTCTGTTTTTAACTGCTTTGCACATTAATGATATTTGACTTTTTTTTTTACAGTAATTAATAAACAAATGTTCAGTGTACCCACAATAAACGATATGAAAAGAGCATTGTATTAATATTAGGACTTATAGGTTAGTTGGCTCAGAGAGTTGGTGCTGGAATCTGTTCTGTATCCACCTATATTTATGGATCAGTTGTCGGTATTGGAAGGGGAAAGTGGTGTCGGGATGTCAATATTATATCTCTATACACAATGTTTTTGGGAAATCAGAGAACTTAATATTTTAATTATTATTATTTTTTGGTTTTAGGACAGTGTTCCATATTGCAGATGCCATTTATGGCTAATTTTATTTTCCCCTTAAGATTTATAGACTTTTCATAGACCTCATTTTTAGTGTGCTTGTCGGTCAGTTGGCGATGAGGACTCCGTGTGTGCCGAAAGCACTACTATGGCTCTCGTGTTACACTGGACTCTCCGCGGGCTGGCAGCCTGGTGAAAACTTTTAGGATGGCCCGTCTCGTCGGTGCGCTCACTCCCACGCAGTTCCATTGTCTTTTTCCAGCTGTCTTGGCATGTCAGTGCTTGTCTGAAGTAGACTTCTCGCAGGCCTCTCTGCCTCTCTCTCAGCCACTCCTCCAGACAAACCCAGACACGTCGCTTCCGGACTCTTACACAGCTTTTGCGCCGTGTTGCCTATATGCTCCCTCCCTCCCCACTTATTACTGTACTTCCGCAGATTACACCAACTTCCTGTTGTGCTGTGTGTTTGGGGGAAGCTGTTCCTCTCTGCTCGGACCCCCAGAGAGGCCAGGCCAGCATGTGTGTCCTATTTTAGGCAGAGATCCCCTGGCCTCTGTAACCATCCTCTGGGTCATCCATTCATGCTATCAGCACGTAGGCTTTTGCTGAGAGACCTTCAGCAGCTTGGAGTCTGTCTGTCCTCAACTTTTGTCATGAGTCTTTGAGGTTAACCTCTAGGGCTGTTTCTCTTTCGACCGTATTAGTAATGGAATAGTCTGCTGGTTATTTAGGTAGTTAATTATCAGGGTTTTTGTTTTATTAAAAATAAAAAATATTAAAATATTTGATTGTGTCTTCCAGGGGAATGGATTAGGTTTACATGGAGAAGCAGTGTAATGTAATATTTAGTCATTTGCATGCTCCTACATGAGTAAAGATTGCGGTGTCTTTACCAGCTATTAAATGAATCGTAGAAATATCCCCAAGCTATATTAATCCCATGCCATGAATAACCATGTCAGCTATTGCATCATATCCTGTGGAAAACGTTTTTGCTTGCGAAGCAGTTCCCTATGGCTCAAATCAACAACCGCACACCTATGTCTGCCTCACCACATCTGAACTTTGTGTTACTGCCTCATGTGAAAATCTGTGTGCTGTTAATTGAATAATCTGTAATGCTGCCTGCATGGACCACCGAGTATACTGATGAAGTAAGACCGCCCCCCAACCTTAAAAGGGTGCTGTTGACAAATCGTTGCAGGTTTTGTTATAGCCTGTATTTGCAACTTCCCCTGCCAAAGGTAGAAAGTAATAGCATGGAGCTTGTAAACCATATCTATAGATATTTATAAACCATAGCTTTAGATGATTTAGGCCTCTCAAAATAACAAGGGATGCACCGATTGTTCGGCAGCTGAAATTATTCAGTTGAAATTATATTAATTTTATTTGTCTAATATGGTTTTAGTCATGTTGTGCTTTGTTGGCACATGTGCTTGGATGTTAATGTATAGTTTTAAATAAATAACTGCAGTGTAGTAATATATTTTTCTTTGAAAACCAGACAGATTTATTTAGTCTATTTAATTATTGCAGTGGTGGGAAAACAATATTAAATTAATAAATGATTGAATTATTAATAAATTAAATTATTGAAAGTGAAACATGTAAAACACCGTGTTCGGCATTTGGCCCTCAGTTGAATGTTTCATTTCATTTCGGTTTCGACCTCGGGCAAATATTTTAATTTTGGTGCATCCCTATAAAATAGCCCGTGTGTACATCAGCACAGCCCTGATCATCAGGCAGTCTGTCTGGCTATTCGGCTGTCTTGAAGCCTAAAGCCAGAAACGGTGGACACATTAGTTTTAGTCTAAAAACAGCCAACTCTTTATTAGTACTGTCATTTACAGTAAAGTGCACTATGTAGGGTGCAGGGTGCCATTTGAGATTCAGCCCCAGCTTGGAAAAGGGGACTGTTGGATTGGCTGTGGTAATTAGGTGACCATAAGATTTATAAAGTGATATTACTTTACATTTCTGTGTGCAGTTACCATATTTATTATGTTATATGACCAAAAAAAAAAACATTTAAATTACTGTAATATACAGTGATGGGCGACTGAAGGTTTTATCCTTTAGCAGGGCATGACTCCTGGCAACTGTACCATACTGTAAAGCATCTTTAGTTCTAGGTAAAAAGTTTATGGCAATTATTATTAACGACTTATTTTTTCTTGTATTTTCTGTTGGCCACTGATTTCTAGGAGCAGTAAGCTTTGAGGCTGTGCGGTACTGTAAGCATCATGAAGAGTTTTACTTATCCCTGTGATAAAATAACTGTAACCGACTGCCTCGAGTGGCTTATTGCGTTATAGTAGAATGATGGAAAGAAAGTAGGGATGCTCCGATTATGGGAATTGTTACCTGATCAGATGACTTTATAAGTTTAAATTTGCCAATGCCAGTACACTAACATTTATAAAATGAAGAAACTGAGTCATTTCAGTAATTCAGGAACAGAGCACTCTCGTGGCAGTGAAGATTCCGGCGACATGGGCCTACGGTAATCCTATTCAAATTTCCATGTTGGTGGCGTGCAGGAGTTTCTATCCTGTGGAAAAGGAGTACTTGGTGTTGATTTAAGAAGGGAACAGTTTTAATCCAGTGAACATCACGGGCCACGTTATTCCCTTGTTTTCTACTAGGAATGTACTGTAGAAAAGATCTGAGGAGTTGGACGTTCTTTTCAGACTTCCATGTAGCATTCAGTGCGTTGTGTAAGCAGCTGACATGCCGCTGCTGAGAGGTCCGTAATTATATGTTGTCCAGATGGAAGCAGGTTAGTCGAGAGAGACAGATGAGAGCAGTGTGTCCATTGTGTGATACGAGGCTTAACCTTTCTTCTTTGTTCGACGATGATGACTGGAGGTCTGTGTGTGTCTGTGTGTGTCTGTGTGTGTCTGTGTGTGTCTGTGTGTGTCTGTGTGTGTGTGTGTGTGTGTGTGTGTGTGTGTGTGTGTGTGTGTGTCTGTGTGTGTCTCTGTGTGTGTGTGTGTGTGTGTGTCTCTGTGTGTGTGTGTGTGTGTGTGTGTGTGTGTGTCTCTGTGTGTGTGTGTGTGTGTGTGTGTGTGTGTGTCTCTGTGTGTGTGTGTGTGTGTGTGTGTGTCTGTGTGTGTGTGTGTGTGTGTGTGTGTGTGTGTGTGTGTGTGTGTGTGTGTGTGTGTGTGTGTGTGTGTGTGTGTGTGTGTGTGTGTGTGTGTGTGTGTGTGTGTGTGTGTGTGTGTGTGTGTATGTGTGTGTGTGTGTGTCTCTGTGTGTGTGTGTGTGTGTGTGTCTCTGTGTGTGTGTGTGTGTCTCTGTGTGTGTGTGTGTGTGTGTGTGTGTCTGTGTGTGTGTGTGTGTGTGTGTGTGTCTCTGTGTGTGTGTGTGTGTGTGTGTGTGTGTCTCTCTGTGTGTGTGTGTGTGTGTGTGTGTGTGTCTCTGTGTGTGTGTGTGTGTGTGTGTGTGTGTGTCTCTCTGTGTGTGTGTGTGTGTGTGTGTCTCTGTGTGTGTGTGTGTGTGTGTGTGTGTGTGTGTCTCTGTGTGTGTGTGTGTGTGTCTCTGTGTGTGTGTGTGTGTCTCTCTGTGTGTGTGTGTGTCTCTGTGTGTGTGTGTGTGTGTCTCTGTGTGTGTGTGTGTGTGTGTGTGTGTGTGTGTGTGTCTGTGTGTCTGTGTGTGTGTGTGTGTGTGTCTCTGTGTGTGTGTGTGTGTGTGTGTGTGTGTCTGTGTGTGTGTGTGTGTGTGTGTGTGTGTGTGTGTGTGTGTGTGTCTCTGTGTGTGTGTGTGTGTGTGTGTCTCTGTGTGTGTGTGTGTGTGTGTGTGTCTCTGTGTGTGTGTGTGTGTGTGTGTGTGTGTGTGTGTGTGTGTCTCTGTTTGTGTGTGTGTGTGTGTCTCTGTTTGTGTGTGTGTGTGTGTCTCTGTTTGTGTGTGTGTGAGGGAGAGAGAAACACTTCCTGTTCCTGTAGTAATGTTTTTACCTCCTCCCTTTAACATAGTTAAGGAGCGGTCAGTTGAGAGGTGTGTGTGTGTGTGTGTGTGTGTGTGTGTGTGTGTGTGTGTGTGTGTGTGTGTGTGTGTGTGTGTGTGTGTGTGTGGTGTTCCTGACTGTTCCTGATGCATGTTTTTTTAACTGAGCAGTTTCTCACTCGAGGTTATGTATGAATTCAGTATCATCTCCGTACATGGATGGTATTTGTTAATGAGGATATACCCGTGCTTCCTGAGGAGTGGTCTCTGTGCTATTACCAGATGGAGTTGGACAGCGAATATTTGGTGTGAAGATTTGGACTCTACGTTGTCTCTAAGAACATGTTCCGTGTCTGAAACGTCCCTCATAGAAACTCGTAGATGGCTATCATGTGTTAATGATATGAGTGTCCTGTTTTGACACTTGTGTAGTCTTCTTAAATTTTAGGAATGCATCAATACCCATTCAAGTATCAGTCCGATCCCAACCCCCTTTGCTCATGCTTGTGAAAATTCACCGATACTGACACTCAACCAACATAACCGCTCCACGTAAGCTGCTGCACTTATGAACAAACGACTTGAGCTGGCATTGAGGAATGTCTGCTAGCACGGATGGCTGCTGATGCCATGGCAGACAGACACAAAGGTCATTTTAAACATTCTGCCACCGGGACTACACTTGTGATTTTAGCCCCTATGTAAGCTCACACGGTCCCATTCACAAGCGCTTTCTCCATAATGCTGGAATCATGGTGGAAAAGTGGACATCTGCTACCAAAGTCTGAATATGCTGACTGTACTTCGTTTGACTGAATGTATTAGCGATGTAAACGTTAATGCAGTGGTTGTGCTTTTTAACTGTGCACACTGTTTGTATAATAGGCTTGAGAAAGTCCATATCGTCCTACCATGTATGTGCACTGTGTGGTTAGCTGCTCAGGTGCACAGCGTGTTATCTTTAAGGAAAAGACTTCACTTGAAACTTCCCATGGGCAGAACTGTCTGTAAGGACAGGGTTTGACGTAACTCCGTGGATCAAGCATCGCCATACTGTGTGAGTCATCGAAGGACAAGCCTTCTAAAATTGTACAGTACGTGTCTGGGTTTAGTGGACGTTCAACTGCAGCGACTTGAAACTATGCTCCTCGGATGCATTAGCCTTGGTTGTGATTTCTCCTCGCTGTGCTACAGAAACTGCCATTGAGACACATGATTTAGGGGAATCAAAACTAAAACATACTGCGCTGTTCTGTCATGGAGCAAAGCCGCCTCCTCTCCACAGTAGCTTTACCCGATCCAAGAGAACCAAGGCAGTGAGCGTAGCCTAATGCACAGCAAGTAGCCTCAATCAGTTCAAGTTTAAATTGTTAAGGTACATTTTGTTAAGGTACTCCCTCCTTCAAAATAATTCTCGATGCTCAGAGACTCCTTATAAGTGGCTAAAAATAATCGTCTTAAAAAAGTAACTGTTTATTAACGTGTATGTTCAGACAACAGAAATTGGTCAACGCCATCTTTAGCATCCCTCTCAGACACTCATGGGTGTCTGACCTTGGTTTTTTTTTTTGTTGTTTTTTTAAACCCTTGTGGATGATCAGTTATTACTCACCTAGTTTTAATGCATCTGTCGTTTATTTCCGTTGTCATTCAGCTTATTTAAATATTAGATCATGGCCTTTTCGGGAAATCGCAGGTGTGACCGTTTTGCGGTGGCTGCAGTTTTGACACATGCCTTGGTTAAGGACAGTACCTCTCGCCCACCACTCTTTCACACATCGCGTATGAGTTTGTCTAAATGTGCGAGGCTCCGAGTGAGGGATTATGAGGCAGCCTAGCAGGCTGTGGTGAAGGTCAGAGCTGTGTGAGAATGAGAACTGCATTGCTGTCTCGCTGCAGGTCTTCACTACACATTAGTAGGCTGTGAGTTGAACCGCGTCGCAGTATTACCAGCGAGTCTTAAATGTGCTCGGATCAGCTTCCCTCTATAGAGTGTCGGAGATAAAGAGAAGTGATGAGCCACTTCTTTGTTTGCACGAGTAGCGATGACTGAGACTTTGTGGATATATAGACAGGCTGATGTTTGATCTTTTCTGTGAAGCACATCACTGCATGATGCTTAATGGCAACATTGTAATGGGGTTTCTTTCACTGTGATGTAATTCTGGGTGGAAAGGGGTATCAGGGAGGGTCGCAGAGCTAACGGCTCCCTCTCTCTATCTGTGATAAATGGAGGTGGTGGGAGGCAGAGGGGGAAGTATTGATATTGGTGTTTATTTTTTTCCTCCACCTGCTGGTGCATGGTGATGTAATCAGTTGTCGTCCCATCCCTGAAGTAAGTTAACTGATGTTGAACGTTTCTCAGATGCTGGTTTGGTCTGTGTTTTGCGTACGAGTGTGTGCGCGCCTGTCAGAAGTGGATCACAACAGCGTTGTGCAATAAAAAACATTACGCGGCCAAAGTTTAATGCTCTTAAGATACGTCCTGCTGTGAACCTTCTGAGGTGGGGGGGGGGACTTCCCTTTGCAGTATGCTTGCTGCAGGCAGATAATTACAGCAATCTTAACCCATCAGTAGACAAGCAGAACAAATAGCATGGCCACAGACTCTTAAGCTTTCGGCATACTGCTTGCGAAACAAAGTTCACGAGGGTTGCGCAAAGCCGACAGCACCTTTTCAAGCTTGCAGGCTCGTATACTTGGTAGGCAAAACAAGATCCTACAAAGTATGCCACTGCAGGGGCATCGGATTAGTTCCATTACTACCGGATAACAGTTCTGTCAGTTTTAGCCAAGCCACTTCCAAGCCGGGATGTAACTGTTGCTTCGTTGCTGCAACTTCTGCCTCGTTGTCTTGTGAACTTAAATATACTCGTCATCAAAAGAATACTTGCACAAGCTGCACCCAGAAGGAAGCAGTGGTGCCCTCCAAGCAGTGGTGCCCTCCAAGCAGTGGTGCCCTCCAAGCAGTGGTGCCCTCAAAGCAGTGGTGCCCTCCAAGAATCGTCCAGCACTGTTGACAGATATCTGCACGACTCAGGACTACATACATGCAGACTGACTGCCCTTAACACCATGTCTACACCTCCAAAGACAGCAATGGTGTCTAAAGAATGGTAGCGGGTCATCCTCAGTGACTGATCCGACTTTTGTCTCGGTGGAGACGCCCAATGAATCTGTATGTGGAGGCACCACATCCATAAACCCTGGTGTCACTCCACCTCCACCCCTACTGCAAAATCTGCAGGAACTGTGTGAGAATATTCAAGGTGCATGGGATGGATTATCATAGGACACCATTAGGAACCTCTACAGCTCCATGCTGAGATATTAGTCATGCTACATTGGCAAACCTGATGGCCTGTCTCCATACTAAGAGCCACTACTTCTGTATGTGTAGCTCAATCAATGTGAACACTATCGTTTATTGTTCCTGGGAACTCCCAAGTCACCAGGGCCAAAGAGACAGTGAGGCTACAGTGTGTGGTAGATGTGGTTCTGTAAGGATGTGCCGTTATTGGTGGTGTTTGGTTGTAACGATGGTGGTGTTTGGTTGGAACTACGATTACTGTTATTTATTTGGGTGGGAAGGTTTTAACTTTGTCAGTTTTTAATTTCTTTTTCTTTTTGGGGAACTACAGCCAGCTGGCCAACAATAGTATCACCGTTTCCTCAAAGTATTTTCACGTTCACCTGTTTCAGAAGATAACAGTTTTCAGTTTCCGTTTTGGAGATACGAGCAGTAGGTCCCACAGGTATGGAGCAGTACTGTTGATGCAGCCTGCAGTTCCTATGTAATGTGGATCACGGTAATCATGAGAGTGCTTTAGTGGTGCAGCTTCTGTTAACTGTGCAGAGCTCGCAACAGAAGCATGTCTGTCCACGTTTATGTGCTCACCTCACTGGCTAACAATCTGTCCTCACACTGTGGTCATAGTGAGCAGGGGTGAGAGCACAGAGAGCAGGGGACTACAATCGACACACTGTTTCTGAATGAGCGCCGAGAGAACTGACATGTAAACAGATATCCCTGTTTTCATTCTCTCCGTTCCCTTGTTCCTTAGTCTGCTTGCCCTCTTTTTGCTTAGGAAGACATTTTGCGCTTTCATGTTCCTGGTTTTCCCCTCTTTCTCTCCCAGTTAGCAGCATTCAGTCCAGTTTCTTTCTCTGATTCTTTGCTTCCTCCTGCACACCGTCTCTTTCCTCTTCGGTCGCTAGCTTTCTTTTTATTTCTTTACCCCCCCCTTCTCTTTCGCTCTCTCTATCTCGCTCACCCCTCCCTTCCTGTGTCTTCCTCTCCGCTTGTTAGTGTAGTCAGAGTGAGCCTGGCGACAGTCCTATCCAATAGGCATTACATAATCCCGCGCAGGAATATGATTAACCAATAAACTGCGAAGCCTTTTTCTTCCGCAGGTTTAACTGTTTTGTTTACGCTCATGCGGGGAAACGGTTCTGGACAGTCTTGACCCAACAGGCGAAAGAATGCAGCGGATTAACTCCATGTTCTTTTTTTGTTCTCGCAGGCTCACTCTGACTCGAAGGCCGGGGGCCGCTCCAACATGAACCGCATCCGGAACCCTCAGGCCACCACATCAGACGATCAGCCACACATCGGTAATTACCGGCTACTGAAGACCATCGGGAAGGGCAACTTTGCCAAGGTCAAATTGGCTCGGCATGTCCTCACTGGGAAAGAGGTGAGGATCGATACATCTGCCTTGGTTTTACTCAAGACTAGTACCTGATCACGCAATGTTCTACCAATCAAGCAGATGTAGTGGAAGTACGTGGGCAATTCTGGTGATGTGATTTATAATGCTTAGGTGTGCACACATTCGCTGGTTAATATTAGTCATGTGCACGGGTACTAGAGTACTCGGTTAGCCAGTTGCGCTACCAGCGTTCAGAATGTTGAGTTCACTGTTTGTGTATCCGTTGCTTATCAGGATCGAGATAATGTATAGGGTAGCAGTTTGGTGTAACGTGATGGTTTTCCTCATGCTGTTGACTAATTCCGTTTTCACACCTGAAAGGCCAGACCAAGGCGTCAGCCGAGGTTCATGCGTTTGTGAGGCTGTATATACGTGATGCGTTAGTTTTGGTTTCATGTTGCACTCTAGCCAGCACACTAAAGGATTTGGCTTGACGTTGCTACGTCCTGTCGTCATCACATGCATGAGGCGGGTCTCTGTACTTGACGTGGATTGTTTTGTGTTGACTGTGTGCGTCTGTTGTCGCCGCGTGGTCGGTTTGACGGCACTCTGCTACCTTAAAGGTTCACGGTCTCATCGGAAGAAGCAGAGTGTTGCTCGGGCCTGGTCATATGGCATGCAAACCTTAAAGCGTTCTTGAAGAAATTCTATGATACAGCTGTAGTTAGTATAAACATGAGCTACGCTATGCTGCTGCCATGTTTTCTTAATCCCCACCCCCACAGGCCAAATTTTTCTTGTTTGCTTCTTTTCCATTCTTGTTCATCTCCTCTTGTTAAATTGTCGTTCAGTCTGATCCGCTGCTTCTTCTCGGGCCAAAGTTTGGTCCAAACGGTGTTCGGAGGCAGCTTTCACACCAGCAACTTTGGTTCAGACCCACCTGCAACGTCAGAAGGTCTGGACCAAACACGGTGTAGGGGTGAAAGCGCTCCAAGTGTCTTATAGTGATGCTACTCCAATCACTAAGCGTGCACGCTCCGCCAGGGATGTTATTAAGGATGTAGCTCAAAGAAAGATGGCACTGCCTTATTGCTGGCTAGGGCTAAGATCCCTTTAAGAGCTATCTTTTATTAAGTGTGCAGATATAGAGCCCAGCATTTACTCATTCAGGTTGGACATTGCTGGATCAAAACAGATTGCACCACACAAGCTAGTTGTTCTTAGTATGTACTAATTATTTCCACCTCCCGCTGAGCAGGTGTAGGTGTGGGAGAACCCGGGAGAAACCAAGCAGATGGCACAGAGCATGATTTTTTTTGGTTAAGATAACTTGGCAGAAAATGCTAAATGCCTTGTGCTGTGGTTTTACCGCCGAGTGTGTGACCGTTAGCTTTGACCAGCTAATATGTTAACTGTGAATTGTTGGTGCAACTAAATATGCTGGTCTAATAATAACTAGTGTTATCTAAGGGCTGAGGCAAAGACTTTGGAAGTGAACCTAAGTGCGTACTTGTTCATAACCAGAGCAACCCGGTCCAGGTCAGAGGCAGGGAGAAACGGGGCAGGTGAGTGATGACTCGCTCCAAGGGTGCTTTGTAATGAGCTCTGGATGAAGGAAACTTCAGAGAAAGTTCACCAGTGATCCATTTCATCCTTATTTACTGTTCTCTTAATTAGCTGTAGAGGCAGACACTCATTCGGGTCAGGCGTACTCTCTCCCAGCGGCAGTTCTGTGTGATTACAGCGCGCTCATGTCTGAGTCACAGCGGTTCCTAAGCTAGCCACTTTGATGCATGGTGGTCCTCTTAGCACGGCGCCCTTAACGTTCTTCCCCACCTAACTAGTTTGGATCCCCCTGGGGGAACTAATGTGTGACTGCATGGTGTCTGGGGATAAAGAGAAAGAAGAGTGTGTATGTGTACGCAGGCTTTTTGTTTTGCGCACCGCTCTGTAATCTCCATGTGGTATAGTGGATTGTTTCCTGATGACGTTGGATTGCGATCTGTACTAGGATCAGTCAGGGCTGATGTCAGCGAGCGGTCTCGGGGCTTTAGTTCAAGTCGCATGGTTTTCTTTCGGCTTTGTTTTGTCATGTTCGCTGCATATGAGCACTAATGTGTCCTTCTGATATGTGAGATCGCTGTGTCAGAGCTGAGTATGTGGGTATTTAGTGGGGATGCACCGAATGATCAGCAACCGAAATTAAACTGAAAAGACCAAATGATTTATACCAACGCAGCTACCTTTTTCTAGTTCCCAGGTGTAACCAGAGCGGAACTTTTACACGTTACCTTCAGCACGTGCTCTCTATCTCTCGCTCTCTCTCAGTGCACATGCCCGCATCCTCCTTAAAGAAACACAAGCCCCAATTTTACATCGCGATAATATCGTAGACAGTGTGGAGTGAGGCGCTGTCTGTGAATGGCGCAGTCATGTCAGCTGGGATGGTTTAATTGCTAATATATTCAAGTCATGTTGTGCTTTGTGGTCTGCTGGGATGTCTGGAGTTGAAATGTTCTGTGTTTGATACATATGTATAACCTGCAGTTTGGTGAATTATTAATTTTTTTTTCCTTTAAAAACCAGGACAAAAATACACATAGCCTATTTCATTTATTCAGTGGTGAAAATAATATGTAAAATTAATGAAAAAACGCATTCCCTATTCAGCCTTCAACCAGATGTTTCATTTTGTTGCATTTCGACCAAACACTGTACATATATATATGTACAGTGAATTCATGTTCAAAAAATGGTATTTGCGGCCAGCCTTAGGAATTACATTTTCATTATTGTCCACTTATGCAATCAGCCAAAATTTCTGTGGTGTCCAAATTTTGCTTCATGAGTTTATTAACTCGGCTATGACACTAATGTTACTGACCAACACTAGTCGGTAGTCACCCAAATCTTTTCCATAGGTACATCTCCAAGGCTTCTCTTAAACTGCACAACGCCTCATGTATAAAACATTAGATATTAACATGGTTGTATGTGAAAGTAGTGAGCTCTAGTCAACTAAATATTGTGTTTAAAAATTAGTAGTCATGTAGGAATGCCGAGAACTTCTTTTCTTCCTAAAATTGAAGTGTTTAATTGTTACGCCCCAGGTATTGTGGCCATGCAGACTTCATGTGGTTTAGAACAAAAAAAAAAGCACCCAGAGAGAATCAACCAACAGGAATAAAATTTGATGGGCAGGTTCGACATTGAGACTTGATGATTCAAGTTTCATCCTTGGCTGCCCATGTGACATAAGCATAGCTACACAATGCAGGATTACATGCACACAGACTGTTGCAACGACTGCCCTTAACACCGCGCCATCATTACCAAAGACTTCTGGTGGCGTACATGACGGCTCAACGTCATACTGAGACACTACTTCTGTATGTGTAGCTCAATAAATATTCCCCATATTAAAAATGTATCATTTATTGTTCCTGGTAACCTTTATCTTCCTTCCCAACAGCACTGCGATCCCACACCACCTTCTGGGAGCAGCTGTTCTTTTGATGATGAGTGTATATTCAGTCCAGCAATTCAACATTAGCAGCTATTTGTACAGAAAGAAACAACAGAAATCGCATTGCATGCAGAGGGGAGAATTTCAACACAGCCCTTATTGTGTAACGTGGTAATCACCCTGGCCTAAACCACATCAAGAAGCAACTTCACCAAAACCTGGATGTGGTTTGAGTCAAGTTCTCAGGCTGTAATTGCAGAAAACATGGTGTTTTGTTAGCAAAGTAAGCCTCGCAGCTCTGTGGCTAAACTAATGAAAGGTTTGCACACCAAACTTGTTTTGGTTGTTGGACAATGTGCTTAAACTTTGTTCACCAGGTCATGAAATGATTTAAGACTTCTAAACCGGTTTACTCTTTTGTTCAGGTGGCTGTGAAAATTATAGACAAGACCCAGCTGAACTCTTCCAGTCTCCAAAAGGTGAGAGAGATTCGTTTTGACACTGCATTACAGGGAATAAACAATTTTTTATTTTTTTTTTTTGTTGACATATATCAAATTAAATGACAATCATATATTAGCACCTGAAATTCTATTGCATACTAACACAACCAATATAGACCTATTCAGATCTAGTCAACTGCTATGTAACTAATTGCATACACACAAACCTCTTTTCTTATGGTAAGCATATTGTGATATCACTACCACTTAAGAAACATGGAAATCTCTGACCTTCCCTTCAAATTGGTATCTTAGAAACTATATACATTCCAAAACAAAAAACAAACAAACAAAAAAACAACAACAATAATAAAAAAAAGGGGGAAAGTGGGGGAAAGCATGTTCATTCATTAAGCAAGAGGAGAGAAAATGGAAAAAGAGTTATTGAAAACCTTACACAAATTCTGGTCGCCGGGGTCTTATGTATACTTGCCACTTAGACCAAATTTGGCAGAATTTGGCCATCTGAATTCTTAAGGAGTAAGTTAGCTTTTCCATAATATAAATTTCGTAAGCAATGTCATACCAGTCAGAGAGCCGAGGAGGTTCAACCAACAGCCATTTTCTAGTGATTGCTTTCTTACTTGCAGCTAGCAAAGCTTTCAACAGTTTCATATCATTTTGACCTATGTCTAAAGAAAGGTTCCCCAAATAAAGTAAGCCAAAATCAAATGGTATATTAATCTGAAATATATTACAGAGAGCCTGATGGATATTCTTCCAATATCCAGATAGAACTGTACGTTCCCAAAAGATATGGAAAAGAATATGGAATTTTTTGTGTTTTTTTTTTTTTTTTTTAAACCCCAGTCATTTTGTAGTACATGTCTCCACCTTCTCAAACAAGGACATCCCAGCCCCTCTCCTGGAAGCGCTTTTTGTTAAGCGGAGAGGCAGTTAATTACAGGAAATTAGACTCAAATGCTTCCTGTGGTGAGGGGTTGGGTTAGAACTTGGGGTGGATTCCTTCGCAAACACAAATATATGATGTGATACGCATCTCCTGCACATCAAGCACTGGCTTCTGTTTCTGCTTTCCAGCTATTTCGGGAAGTGAGGATCATGAAGCTATTGAATCACCCAAATATTGGTAAGTCGCTCAGCTTGAATTTCTGGTTTTCTGTTTCTGGCTGAGCCTTAAGAGTCGTTGGCACCCCCCGCCCCCTAACCCCTCCCCGTGTGTTCTTTCAAGTCGTGTATCATGAGAATAACAACTATTCAAATGAAGCAAGTTCTCAAACTGGCTTAGCTGCAGTACCTTTTTCCCTGGAGGGTTTTTGTTGCTTCATCTTTCTCTCTTCTCTCCCAACTAGTGAAATTATTTGAAGTGATAGAAACGGAGAAGACCCTTTACCTGGTTATGGAGTATGCCAGCGGAGGTCAGAGCTCTACCTCATCTCTTCTTCTAAATCTACTACTTCATCTCTCCCATCATCTCGTGGTGAAACACACCACACAAAACAGTCTGTCCATCAGCAGAGATGGCCCAACCCTTTCCTGTTTTAAGTATATAGCCCAGGTTTTCTCAGTGTTTCTAGTGGTATGTGTTTAGTAGAGCTCCAGACGGGATACTGTAGAGGCGCCCCCTGCTGCAGTGCTCTTCAGTGACATTAGCCCTTCTGGCTCTGTATCTTTCTGTCTATGTTCTGTCCATGAGACACAATCTTTGACAAGCTTTTGTCCCCGCTTAATTGTGCTACCTTCTTCTTGCTCCTTTCTCTGTAGGAGAGGTGTTTGATTACCTTGTTGCCCATGGCAGAATGAAAGAGAAAGAAGCCCGAGCCAAATTCAGACAGGTAAGACTCTGCTTTGAGCAGGCTCTGCGATCATTAGCCGTGAAGAGGCAATTTGTAAGGTGACACAACCTGTCAAAGTCGCAGTCTGAACAATAGGTGGCCATTTATCCAAAGGAAGTTGTGGTGGTGTCCACCCCTGTTGTAAGAAACAAGGAAAAGCACGGTCACCTCCTGCTCAGTGTTGGCATTAACAGCTGTTTAATTATTAGTCCAGAAGGAACTTTGAACACTGAGCTATATCTCTTTACTCGCCGAGAGTCTCCAGCAGTGGAAAGCAACACCATTGTTGACTTCTGTTTTTCTTCTGTTTACGTCATGTATTTGCTGTTTAGTGAATGTGGTTTCTTGACTGAAGCAGATGGTGGTGGGGGATAATGGTAATCTTCAGAGCAGTGTTATTTTTACCTGGCTTACCTCTTTGTGGCTGAGTTGCAGTCATTCCCACTTCCGCTTTGTTATAATACATAGTGTATCTACTGAAGTTAGCTTGCTAACCAGCTAGCCTTAGCCAGAGCTGTCTTGTAATCCCACTTTATACCAACATGAGAGGATAAAGAGGTATAGGTAGCTGGTTAGCATGCTAACTTTAGTAGATACGCTGTGTTTTATAACAAAGTGGAAATGGGAACTACAGGAACTCAGCCACAAAGTGGTAGGCCAGGTAAACTAACAGAGCTGGGTCAGAGTATGCGGAGGCGTATAGTGCGCAGAGATCACCAACTTTCTGCAGAGTCAATTGCTACAGACTTCCAAACTTCATGTGACTTTCAGATTAGCTCAATAACAGTGCATAGAGAGCTTCATATAATGGGTTTCCATGGCCGAGCAGCTGCATCCCAAGTCTATGTCGCCAAGCACAGTGCAAAGTGTGGAATGCAGTGGTGTAAAGCGCTGCCACTGGACTGACGAACCATACTTCTCCATCTGGCAATCCGATAGATAAGTCTGGGTTTGGCAGTTGCCAGGCGATAAAGTTTGGTGTAGGGGTGGATTATGGTGGGGGGTGGTTTTTAGCTGCTGGGCTCGGCCCTGTAGTTCCAGTGAAAGGAACTCTTAATGCTTCAGCAGACCAAGAGATTTTGGACAATTTCATACTCCCAACTTCATGGGAACAGTTTGGGGATGACCCCCTCCTTTTCCAACATGGCTGCACACCAGTGCACAAAGCAAGCTCCATAAAGACATGGATGAGCGAGTTTGGTTGGTCAGAACTGGACTGGCCTGCACAGAGCCCTGACCTCAATCCGATAGAGCACCTTTGGGATGAATTAGAGAGGAGACTGTGAGCCAGGCCTTCTCATGCAACATCAGTGTCTGACCTCACAAATGCTTTTCTAGAGAAATGGTGAGAAATTCCCTTAAACACATTCCTAACCCTTGTGGAAAACTTTCCCAGAAGAGTTGAAGCTGTTAAAGCTGCAAAGGGTGGGCCGTCATCATATTAAACCCTATTGAGTAAGAATGGGATGTCACTCCAGTTCATGTGTGTGTGAAGGCAGATGAGCAAATACTTTTGGTGATATAGTGCATCTCTTCATGGACGTCTTCAGATATGCTGCTTATTTCTTTGTATTCTGTTTATTTGTTGTTGCTTCTGAAATGTCTTAAAGTATAAAATCTTAAGCATCTGTAATATGTCCAGTCATGCTGTAGCTGCTAAGTATTGGTTTCCTCACCCTTCTTTTGTCTCTGTGTGCAGATTGTATCAGCGGTTCAGTATTGTCATCAGAAGTGCATCGTTCATAGAGACCTCAAGGTATTCCCCCCCCCCCCTTTTTTTTTTTTTTCCCGAAAAATGTATTGTTTTTTTCACTAACCCTGTTTGTAAAAAAGACTGGGTTGAGTTTTAAGCTATCTTGTGGCTTCTTTACCCCGCACAGGCCGAAAACCTGCTCCTGGATGCAGACATGAACATCAAGATCGCTGACTTCGGCTTTAGTAACGAGTTCACTCTGGGCAACAAACTGGACACGTTTTGTGGCAGCCCGCCTTACGCAGCTCCAGAGCTGTTCCAAGGGAAGAAGTATGATGGGCCAGAGGTAGACGTGTGGAGCTTGGGCGTCATCCTGTACACACTGGTCAGTGGTTCGCTGCCGTTTGATGGGCAGAACCTGAAGGTGAGGGTGATTTTAAAAAGGATGGGTGTTTCTTGAAGGTGTGCCAGAGAGAGCTCGGTTCTGAAATTCTTTCTTGATTCGACCTTGCAGGAGCTCCGTGAACGTGTTCTGAGAGGCAAGTACAGAATCCCCTTCTACATGTCCACAGACTGTGAGAACTTGCTGAAGAAGTTCCTTATTCTCAACCCAACCAAGAGAGGTAGTCTTGAGGTTAGTACATTAGCACCCACCTGATGCTCTCAATCATGGCTACCACTGCTCCTACCATGTGTGGCGCACCAGTAGTTTATTTAAAGCTGCACCAGTAATGAGTCAGTATGCGAAATAGTGCAGAGATCTTGGGAGAAATTTAGATGACTTAAAGGTTATGGTCCATAAGCAGGGTAGGGAGCCTGGTGTTGGCCTCTCCAGAGCTAACAGCTGTAAACACAGCCCTCTGCTCCACTCTGGAAGAGCCACCACTCCACCTGTATTAAATCCTTTCAAAATAAAAGCCATTGAATTCATTAACCTAAGCCTAGGGATGCACAGAATGTTCAGCAAAAAAATTAGAGAGTACAATCAAAGAGAAATTTGGTGAACATGTTCTTTCAGGATGTGAGTGAAGTGCGTATTGTTGTCATCAGACATTGGTTTTGCAGTTCAGACCTAGACCTACACCTAAATGGGGTCCAGACCTTCTGTTTTCAGGCATATATATATACACAGCTCTTAGAATAAATAAGAGACCGCTCTAGTTACTTCTTAAATCAGCATCTCCACATGTACAGCAAGTTCTTAGTGAGGAACAGAAGGTTGGGTTCTAGCTTTACTGGCAGATACAGTGAGCATCTGGTTAATAAGAACAAGGTCAAGCAGCAAACACACAGGACAACACAGCTACAGACTGGCAGAGGGCGGAACCACACTCTACTGACTGTGATGAGCGATTGTCAGGATTCACCGTAAGATGGCCTCAGGTGGCCTACAGAAAGACTGGCGAGTGGTGGCTGGGGCGAAATGCAAAACGGGCTTCTCGGAGGCGTCATTAGTCGTTTTCTGAATAATCATATCTAAAATACGATGTTTGATCTGGAATTTTGGAGACATGTTTCCAGTAGTGTATAGCATAAAAGAAAACTGCTCATTTTTAGAATGGTCTCTTAAGTCCTTGTGCCTCTCTGCTTATGTCTAGCAGCAGATCATGAAGGACCGGTGGATGAATGTGGGCTATGATGAGGAAGAGCTGAAGCCCTATGTTGAGCCACAGCCCGACTACAAGGACCCCAAGAGGACAGGTCAGCACCCCGGCAGTGCAGGGGGTTGGAAGAGAGGTGGGGCAGACGTCTGATGGAAGTGGGGCTGGGTTACAGAGGGGAGGGGGAGAGGAAGAGAAGGGTTGTGTTTTTGTGTCTTGGTGCTGGGATGAAATCTTACAAGTGCAGATTTGAAGGCATTTTCTGTGAGTTGATCTTCCTGGCTGATGTCTGTCGGTGTCTTGATTTGTCTGCTTGTTGTCGTATTAAGTTCTTCTGTCAATGCACATGCAGTGGTCTTTCATGTGTGTCAGTTGTGCTTGTGCTTAACTGTCTGACAGCTGCGTCTTAGTTTTGACTTGGCTGTAATTAATTTTATCCTCTCCATCCTCCCTAGACATTATGCTGCAGATGGGATACTCTCAAGATGAGATACAGGAATCTCTCGTCAACCAGAAATATGACGAAGTCATGGCAACATACCTGTTACTGGACTATAGGAATTCAGAGGTACGCCGTATAGGGGCTGGTACCCTATAGAGTGTGTTCGTTGTGTGTTAAATAGTCGTCTCTTGGGTGAAATGCACTGGAATATTAATGCCTCACATGAACGCCTGAAATGAAAGATAAGTGCTGTTAATGATTTTTATCATTGTTCTCTGTCAGCTGGATGAAATCTCAATAAAACCCCGGCCAAGCATTGACCTCACAAACAATGCGCAGTCACCTTCTCACAAGGTACAACGCAGTACCTCCAATCAGAAGTCCCGCAGATCTACAGATCAAAGTAAGATAAATTTAGCTCATCTCAAAAGCTCTAAGGGTTTTAATTCTGAGTATCTGTTTAATGCTGCTTATTTTTGTACTTTTGTGTGGGTTCTGTTGTTGTCGTAGGTTCGTCTGCATCGTCCAAGCGCTCTCAGGGGGATAGTAAACATGTGGCTGAAGAATACGGGAGAAAAAGCTCAGGCAGCTCTGCTAAAGTTCCCCCAAGCCCTCTGGGTACAGGCGACCGCAAGAAAACCCCCACCCCCTCCACCGTGAGTTCACAGTGTGCTCCTTACAACTACAGCAGTTAGGGGTCAACTGACCCTAGTCAACTGGTCCAGCCTGTAATCAGATCTATAATTTATCATTTTGCCCGACATCGGAATCAGCGTTGTTCCTGAAGAAGAAGAGAAGAGAAAAAAAAAAAATGTTTATTTATTTGTAGTATGATGTAGTGAGTGCAGCCAAAGCTTTGTCTTTTGGCCTTATTGGTAGATTGTACCTTTTAGTCTCCATAGCTTTATACAGTACCTTTAGAATGATTGCATGCATGCTTATCAAATAATCACTCATGGAAGCTATCCACTCACAGAGCGGCATGTGTGGTTCCATGGTTGGTTCGTTTTGTAACATGATGTTGCAGTGAAATGGCATTCATCCTAAAAACACTTAGCACTCAGCTTCAACACAAGCGTCCAAAAATAATATATATATATATATATATATATATATATATATATATATATATATATATATATATATATATATATATATAAAATTGTATATAATTAATTGTATATAATTGTAATTTTTAATAATTTGTGTGTTACTGCTGCAAATATATATATATATATACACACACACACACACACACACACATAAATATAAATATATATATTTATGTGTGTGTGTGTGTGTGTGTGTGTGTATATATATATATATATATATATATATATATATATATCGTCTTATTTGCATCTTATTTTATATCATTTAAAATTTTTATTTATTTATTTTTTTAGTAAGTACCTTACGATTTTGGAAATCTGGGTGTCCTGGAAAGTATGAATTTATGCAATATCCACTGATATTAATTTAAGTATTTCCTTAAGTATTATTTTCACTAGCTGTGTTTTGTGCAGGTATTGTTCTGAGCGACTTAAATTCAAAGAAGGTTCATATTGGCCTCCTATATTGGTTATTGCTCTCCTGGTCTACTATTAATCAGTTTCATTAGTGGCCCAAAAACACATTGGTCAAGCCCTAATAATAATACTATACTCGGCTATTTCAGTTCATGATATCGTTCTAATTTTTTTAACAAAGCTTTAAAGGAGTGGTGTGTGACATTTGGTGTTCTAACCATACAGTTGCATTAGATGGCGTAATCAGTGGGAAGCTTTGGATATTGCACAAGTAACGAATGCTCTTGAATGTGTTGCTTTGTAGTGTATTTTCGTGTTGGTGCTCCACCTGTGATAGTCATACTGATTGCTGTTCTCTGTGCTGTACAGAACAGCATTCTCTCTACTGGTACAAGTCGTGGGAGGAGCTCCCCTGTTTCTGAGAGAGCCACTCTGGGTGTGCAGAACGGCAAGGACAGGTACGCACACACACACACGCGCGCACACACATTCTAGTGAAGAACAGCACATGTATGCCGAGTCAAATCAATACTCGACCTGCCTATACTCACATATTAGAGAGCATTTGTGGACGTGTGCTCATTCTGCAGACAAGGTGTTGCTATGCCTGTGCACCATATATCAGAGAGTGTGTTTGAGGACTGCAGTGTTTGCAGTGGAGTGACAAGCTGCTCCTGACCTAGTCTGGCTGCCACCGTGCCAGCATGGGAACGTAATCTTGTTACATACACACGCTCACACGCATTTGGCCTCGCGCTTCAGTGCGGCATGAAGCTGAAATCCGGCCTGCAGAATTTGCAGCACCTTTGGGAGTAGGGAGCATTAAAGTGCTGAAGACCAAGTGCCATCTAAATCACCTCTTACAACTGTTGAGCATCAGATGGCATTAAAAAAGGCTTTCTGCAGTAAAATGGCCGGCTGATACTCATGGCATTAGACACTCCAAACTGTATTATGTGCCTTCCAAACATGCGTGCCTTTAAATTTCAGTTATTTGCGGCTGCTCTCCACCAAATAGCTACCAGAACAGCTTGCAGCTGAAATATTTAGTGATGCCTGCCTCAGTTGTTTAGAATCAGTTGTGTACACGAGTCTTGCACGAGAAGCTGATAAGAGATCAGCCTGTTGCAGTCACATCTCACTTCCTTTAAAGTGGTTGAGAGTGTGGTGGTGGCGAGCGCTTATGGAGGCAGGCACTTGGGGCACACTGACACACATTCAGGTATTACACAGATTGACCCTGATATACACAACTCCGGTGCCTAATCTGGGCTAACCCATGCTAACTTGGCCGCTCCCATGGCCGGGTCAGGGATTGAAGGAAAAGCAGCAGTGGCAGCATGACTCTTCCATCTGCTTCAGATGTTTAGACACTGTTCATGTCCAACACACTGTTTTGCACATATCGTTGACATGCTTTTCAGGTCAGATTGGTTCTGTACTTGCCCATCTGCTGTGTTCTATGGTGGCACAGTTGTAGGAAAGGTGAATACATGCCTAAGGTGCTTTGTAGAACTTCTTACTGCTTAAGTTTTTTCTTTCTCTAGATTTACTTTTATTTAAGCTGCCTGGCACTTTACATATGTGAATCATGCTGTTCCAATCAAACACTTTACCTGTGATTGCATTATCATCCATTTGACCTGATTAACCTGTCTAATAGGGTTGGGTGGCATGACAGTAATACGGCATACCGCAGCTACGTAGTATCGAATCAGATTTTTGTTTCTGTCAGATTTGCACGAACAGAGCCATAGATTAAAATACCAATACATGGTCCCATCAAAAAAATAGACATCATCGAATCACTTCAGGTGTTGCCTAATTGTTCCCATACTTGTATGGTGCTACCTATGCTGTAGCTTCCCCCTCCCCCCCATCCACTGTGCTGCTTATTCAAGGACTAGGATATACCTAAGGCAGTCCAAACAGGACAGGGCCTAAACGGCTACCTAGAACATTTTCTATTTTATCCGTCACTCAAACACCAGTCGCTTCACCTCATAGTGCTCATAGCTCATAGCGCTTCACCTCATTGCGCTCATAGTCTGAACATGGTTTAGCCTGGAAGATGACCTGTACTGTGGTGTGTGGCACGTTTGGCCTGCTGTCTAAACTGCTGTGAGCCTAAACTGACATGCTATAGCAGCACCTCAGAACAGGTTGTCTTTTGGCTGCACCAGTCACTTGACTTACCAGCCTCAGATTTGAGTCACATCATCTAAAAGTCAGCGTAGCTAAACCTAGTCTGGATCTCTTCTATGGCGAGCACTTTAATTTAGCAAAAACGGCCATAATGCAGTTTTCCGTGACCGTCTTCCCTCTCGTTATCCTTTACAACAGGCTGTCTTTGTTCCTGCTGTATGTAAATGACCCTCTTCTGTTAATGACATATGTCATAAAAGGGAGGAACATTTGGTTTCCCATTGGTGGTCTCCAGACCCGCTCCTGGAGATCTTCCTTCTTGCAGGTTTTACATCCAGCCCAAATCCAACAAACCTGCTTTAGCTAATCAAGGTGAAGTACTTGGATGGATCAGGTGGTCTCTACTAGGATTAAGATTGAAGCTTCCAGGGAGGTAGCTTCGAAGTTTGGTGACCACTGTTGTACATAAGGGACCTTTAACATTTACCAGCTGCTCTTGGACGTTGAAATTTATTGAATTATGGATTGAAAATCGTGCAGGTGAGATTAGATTGAAAATCTTGCAGTGTATTCCCTGATTTGGTGAGGGTGTGAGTGAACTGTGCTTCTTAGTCGATTGTTTTATATTTGGAAATGCAACATTCCCAATCGCTTATACGCTGAGATGTTATGGCAGAAGTGGATGCCACCCAACCCTTTTATTTAATCAATAACCGATCTATTAAAGTGTATTCATAATGCTCATGATTTATCATTCCAGTGCTTTGCATCTCGTAACGTGTTTGCTTTGCTAAGATAATGCAAGTTCGTCTTCATTTTTGACAGTCTGTGAAGTCTTTGGTGAGTAGTACATGTTTCCAGAGCCTGTGAAGACCAGCCTGCATTATTAGAGCTTCTTCTTCAATGCAATATGCTAGTGTTTGTATTTTTGAGTTTGTGGTCCTGTATTCCCCCACCCATCCCTCAACCAGCAATCATTCCTCCATCAGCTCTCTTTAACATGTGCACTTCACACCCAACTCCTGCCCCTCCCCTCTTCCTGAGGGGGCGTTTGCGGAGAGGGTTGTTGTGGATGTTTCTCCCCCAGCTTGAGCACCCCGGGGTCCCGCGCCTCTACCGCCTCGGCAGCTGCTGTCCTAACCTCCTCTTCCTCCTCCCGCCCCCGCCACCACAAGTCCCTGTCCACCTCGGCCCACCCCAACCCCCCAGACCTCCATGCACATCGGCCCAGGCAAGTCGCAGCTCAGCTCACACTTAAGGCCAGATGCAGGAGCTGATCTGGTGAAGACATTAGAGCCGTTCTGTCAGGGCAGGGAAGGAGGGGCAGGATTATTTAGACTGAAGATTAACCTTTAGCTCAGTGTTCAGAAGTTAAGCTTATGGTTGAAGTGCCTTCTGAGTAGCCAAGGTGAAATTTCCCTGTCATATGGACAACGCTGTCCAGGCTAGGACTTCTGTCCCTGGCCTGCCACTGACCCCTTCACAGTCCCAGCAACCCCTTCCATAGTGCACTTCTATTCATCCCTGCTCCAAGCTAACCAACTGACTCCCATCCCTCCCCTTCCATCCATGTAGGACTTTTACACTGTTCTAAAACCACTTCTGCCCTTCCCAAAATGTTGTGTCCTAGTAACTCCTAACTAGGCATGTGCCCTGATCTGATCACATCAGCCCAGTCCTGGCGCATTTGTGAAGGTTGGGAATTTGCTACATTCGAATCATTTCCATTAACAAAGGTTCAGAAGTGTTAAACTGAGCAGTTTGACTTGTAATGCTGGGATCAGACCACTCCAGTTCAGCTCAATTTCGGTCCTATTTTTCCTTAGCTGATAAATTCCAGCTACGTCAGGCCCGAATATGAGCAATGGGAATGAAAATGGACCGTGTAGCATAATATATCCGAACTACAGGGTTTGTTTTGTCTGGAACGCCTAAAGAAAAGGGTGACTAGTTTAGTTTACCTAGTTTACCAGCTCCTGTGAGAGCCGGCCTATCTGGTGTGCACATGTAAACATGGCACAGAGAAAAGAGGATGCTGCCCTTGCAGCTGTCTGGCAAAACAATGAGCCACAGATCTCAATAACATGAGCTCCCAAAGCGCTGCAGACATGTTACCAAACTGCTAAAGACTTAAGTGCTGAGCACAGCAGCTACAAAATAGCAGCTCACGACAACCACAGTTAAAACCGCCTCTGTCAAAGTGAAACTGTTCTCGACATGATAACAGATTAGTCACCCCAAATTCTCTTCGAAGGACAGAACTGACTGTTCAGGTACACAAATTTATCAGTATCGCACACAGTGCTTCTGTCGCCAGGATTGCTGGTTTCCTAACAGTCTTCCCCAACAACCTGTAAACTCACAGAAGGACTTGAATGATGATTGGTCAGCATCATAGGGTAGAGTTGCCAGTGACAGTCACTAAGACACAGAGGGAGCTGACAAAGTGAACATTGTAAAGGACGTAATGATCATGTGGTCTGATTCCAGCATATGTATTCATATTATTCATGGATTTTTTTTATTTTTTACAATGTTAGTGGTTTTCTGAGCTAATCTAAATCTTATTCATTTTATGATTGACTATACTTTTAAAAACCTACTAACTGGCAGTGGTGGACAGTAACAAAGTGGATGTAATTGGTTGCTGTACTTGAGTAGCTTTGTTGTGAAACTGTACTGAAGTATTTCCATTAACTCCACTACATTTCAAAGTTCCCTTTTGACTTGTGTTGTAAAAACAGTATAGTAAATGTAAACTCACTTCTAAACCTGCAAGAAACAAGTTCTTATTAAACTTGTAACTAATTTGCAAATAAGCCTTAAACTTAAACTTGGCTTGTTATCAAAAAGCTAGTTTATAGCTCTACCTAACAGAAACTGTTCTCTTTCAGTGTTTTATGCTTATGACTGTTTGAATAGACGTCAGTGTCAGACTATTTAATGACCTCCTATTAAAGACTGGTGGACTGAGAGTGACACTAGAGTCTCTTCACCTACAGTCGATAGGATGTGAGAAATGATAATAGGACATTATAGCCATAATAATCATGCTACTGTTACTCTCCATACTTTACATTTGAATATAAATACTTTAGACTTTTTACTCCTTTGGAGGATCTAAAGGGAGGAACTTCTACTTTTACCCTGGGTATCTCTACTTTAACTCCTCTACATGGTTTGTGTACCTCGTCCACCACTGCTAACTAGATGTACTGAATGCTATAAAACCAAATTTTAAAGTAACTGGTTGCCAAAATCATCAGTTGGTCCATCAAATTAGACTAAAAAAACATAAAATTGACTTTAAAAGGTAGTTTAAAAAAAGGGTCTCAAAACTTTCAGTTCAGAGCGTTACACTGTGCTTATAAAGCGAATGAGGAAATGATACACCAACACGTCAAAGTAACTGGCCGCCAGGTCCTAACTAAATTGAGTCAGGACTGTATGAAGTGCGTGCTTGGAAATACAGATATTGGACCAAGTTCATTGTCAGTCTCTGCTCTGTATGAAAGGACTCGGATCAGATCAGGGGACAGGCCATCGTTTCAGACATTCCTCCTCGTATTGGCTAAAAGGGAAAGGGCACTAATGGTCTTAAGTCAGTGTAAAAGCATGTTAATCCTTAACACTGCTTATGATGTGCATGTGTGGTGTGAAGTTTATCCTCAGAGACTGCACCACTCTAGGGCATGCTTTAGCTCGCTTCTCACATGCTTGTCAGTGCCTGCTGCAATGTCCTCAGCCTCCGAAATGAGACTGCAGTCTGCTGTTTCTGTTAGCCGAGGCTGCCTAACCACTCAAAGCACCTTTCTCTATCTTACCCCCAGAGTTTGATTCCTTGAGAAACCTGCCTCAGTACAGACACACCAAACATATTGTTCACTCTATCCTTGTTCCACATTCTAACCCTCCCCAACCTGTCTTACTGCGATTCGCCGCAGTTACGCTCTGTTTGCAAAGCCATTGTGTTTGTGCTCTTAACAGCCAGGTTATGTCACGACTGTGCATGCTAACCGACAGGTTCTCACTAATCTTTATTAATAGGTGGCTTGAGTTGTTTTGTTCCTTTGAAGGCGCACCAGTAACCCCATCCAGAGTTGTATTCCATATATAGGATGGAACTGCCTTGACTCATCGCTCATATGCATGTGTGTTTTCATTTACATAACAGAACATGTACCCCATAGGAAATGTCAGTGTGGGGGTGTTGTCTTTGCAAGTTCTGGGGGGGGGCGAATCTGGAAAGTTGAAACTAGCCAAAGATTGTGAGTGGCTTGAACTCCATGGTGAGTGGAGTTTATGCCCATGGCTGGTCACATGGCATTAAATCGCTGGCCTGGCACATGAAGGCATGTCTCAGAAACCCTGTCTCCCAGGATTACACTTCATTCCAATGGATTTGAGAGAGTGCCCCAGATTGCATGCATGAATTTATTTCCAGCAGAATTAACATTCAGGATGTTGTGTATCGTGGCTGTCCATAGAAAATCATGTATCTCCATTTATTTATTTATTGATTGATTGATTGATTGATTGATTGATTGATTGGGTTGATTTTTACTTTTATGCATCATTTGAATAGAGTAGCTGCAGTTTACCCTCTTGGGGTTGGGGGGTCTGTTTCCATTGACTTACATTAAAATGACATTCGATTTTGGCCTTCTCTATGAAGTTGGCGTTTTGGAGATACTTGTTTTCCTTTGGACAGTGGCGATATGTAAACCGTGCTTGGCCGTTTAGAGGCCCAGAGATCAGAAGGAAGTCTTAGGTTGTTAGTGACTGTTTCGAAATTGGTTTAGACGGGAGCTGATTTAGAACTTGTTGGTATTGGGAAGATTAGGCCCTAAGAAAGGAGGACAACTTTTTCTCGCTGTTCATCCTCTTGAAAATAGTTTGTTCCACCAACATTCTGTGTAAGGCTTTAAACCCTGCCCTAATCCCAAGGTGGCACTGTTTCAGCTGTTCCCGTTTTGAGGATGTTGAATACCGGTTTGTGTTTAGGTCTTGCATGATAGACGCCTTCCCCAACCCATTTAAAGGGGCAAGGCCTCCATAGGTTTCCATCCTTGGGGATATAGGTGATGCCTTTTAGCAGTAACTGCATATTGTGTGGTGATTTGAATTGGCATGATTAAACAAATATTAAACATAAATAAAATATAAATATTAAAGTTTTTTTTAATGTTGGGATGAATTCTGAACAATGGTTTGTACTGCTTTGGAATATTGCGAGGGACCTTTGAATACGGTCTTGTGTGAAATGTTTACTCATATGTCGCCTGTTAAATGTGTTAGACAGTATGAAGTACAGGCGTGTTTGCGGTTCGCCCCAGCCGCTTTCTTTCTAACACCTAGATCAATGGCTCTCCACGCTGTCGAGGTAGCGGCCCTTTCTGAGCACATTGTATGGAGGAAGAAAATAAAATGGCCAGTGTTTGATTCGAGGACACACTTAGCGAGCCCTTTATTAGGAGCACCACCTTTTATCTGCACTCAGTGTCCTTTTTATGAGCTCCACTTACCATATAGGTGCACAATTACAGACTGTAGTCCATCTGTTTCTTCCTTTTATCCTGTTAGTCGATGATCAGGAGCTTCAGAGGGCCACCACAGAGCAGGTATTATGTGGGTGGTGGATCATTCTCTGCACTGTCGTGGTTACTGCGTGGTGGTGTGTGTTGTGCTGGTATGAATGGATCAGACACAGCAGTGCTGCTCCTGCATGGTAAGCGGATCTGATAATAGACAATGAGTGCGGATACAAGGACGTGTTCTTAAAAAAAAAAAAAAGTGCTTGTGAGTGAAACAACAAGGCCGATCTCCTACACATCTCTCTTCCTTTGGTAAATCTGATTAAAAAAAATATATATACATTTTGCTTGATGGGACATTCGGATTGGACACGGCCCGCCACACTTGCTGTTACAATTCTGCCGGCTCTTCTCTTCTAACCAGGACTGCCTCACGATTCAGATAGCCATGATTAATCACCTTTATTGTCTGGAGCTTTAAAGGTGCAATTTGTAAAATGAGACTTTGTCAGATTGTTAGATTCATGCGCCAAACAGAACGGAGACAGTCACCAGAACATTGTCCACTACAAGGAAACACACTCCTCCGTCTTCACTCCTTAAACATATAGAAGAAATGAGTTTAGCATTGACTCCTTTTACTTGCTTAGAGTGTCCCCAGCAGTGGAAAGCAGCACTTCTTTAGTTTCCTGCCAAAAGTAGTTTCTTGCTAAGAGCTGGAGTCAGTAGTTTTAGTCCTCCTTTTCGTTAGCTTCTTCTCCTCAAATGACCAGGAGCAGGACCTTCACAATGAGTGAGGTTAGAAAATGATGTCGTGGCAGTGCTACTGCCTAATTTTCTCATGTAGGACTGATTCGACTGGACCCTCCAGTGACTCACTACTGCCTCTAGAGGTAACATGGTATTACAAGACGGGGCATGCTGCAGCTGGTTAGGATGCTACCTCCAGTAAATGCCTGCTACATGATGCATAGAGATGTCCTTGATGCTCCATCCTAATTTGGATTTATTCACATTCTGTAAGTTTTTAGTTAATTTAGGAATGTTTTAAACTAGAAATCTTACAAATCGCACCTTTAAAAAACAAAAAAACAAAACAAAAAAAGGCTTTAATGGTTTATCATGGTATGTCATTTACCTGTTGACTTTGACAGCTACGGTTCTGGCACAACGATAGCAACCGAAGTTGAACCTGACCTTTAGTCATCGGTTTTTACTTCAGTTTGGTGAAAGGTGCAAGATGTCGGCACTGTTAGTGGTCCTTCTCTGTGTGAAGCATTCAGCTGAAAGCAGTGTCTGTCCTTTATTATATTCTCCATCACCAAAGTGCAGCCTGTAGACGTTTCACATTATACTTGGTTCAGCTGTCCCTCTTTTTTTATTATTATTTTTTATTATTATTATTATTAATTTTTTTTTTATCAAGACAGTATAACAGACATACTTGGAAGTGTGCTTTCCATGTTGTCATAACACCCTCTGATCTTTTGTATGTCTACATAAAAAACATTACACATAAATACAGCACCGGCCAACAGAGGGTTCCAGTGGTGTCTCCTTCCACCCACAACATAAGCAGCTCCACGGTAGCAGACCGCACCAACTTCCCTAGAGGGGTGACGAGCAGAAGCACTTTCCACGCCGGTCAGCAAAGAGCCACACGAGACCAGCACGCCACCGCGTACAACGGACCCCCAGCATCCCCCTCCCTCTCCCATGGGAACAGCCAAGCTCGCCGCACCGGTACCGGCATTTTCAGCAAATTCACCTCCAAGTTTGTACGCAGGTGAGTTCCAGGCCACAGTCTGTGGCAGCACAAGCTTCAATGTGATAATAGGATGGTGATAGTTGTAGACCAGAGCATAGCACACCTAAAGGAGCATTCCAGACGAAATCCTGAGCTTTAATGCTGTTACATTGTGGGGAGCTAATAGAGCCTGTTAGCTAGTGAAGAGCTAGAGCGGCAGGACATGAGCGGGCTGGGAACGTCAGTGCCTCCTATAGTCTAAAATATAAATAAGTTCTGAGCACTGCACAGAAACAAGGGGTAGAAATCAAGCAACTGACACCTGTTGTAAATTTTGGTGTCCAGGTCTGGTTTAAATTTGGATTCATAGAGTCCGAACTGTCGCTACAGGACACTTACAGCTCCCCTTGGCTTGACCCAACCTTAATGGAGGCCCTTTTTTCACCACCTTAACGTCCCATGAGCTCTAAATCACTGCTAGTTTAATTTGTCCAGCTGTAAAAGGGCAGCGCTGCCTGAATCCCCCCCCCTGCATGTTTCCTCAGTAAAGAATTACTTCGGGTAATATATATTCGGGGAAATCTTCGGGTTTGTGTGCAGTGCTCCTTTTGAATAGCTCTGTAACTCCCGTGTCTGTGTTGTTTTCACGAGAAGGATGTACGTTAAAGCGCACCCATTTGGCCTGTTGACTCTCTGCAGTACTCCCCTCTTTCAGGACGAGCTGGTTTGGAGCGGCACAGATATCTGTGGCTAAGATCAGGTCCCTAGTGAAGGGCCGTTGGAGCAGGGATGGGTTTCAATGTGAGAAACGCTGTTGTGGACCTAACCATGACCTCGGACCCCCCACCCCCTTAAAATTAATCTCATTAATCTTGTAATACAGAAGGACGTACGTCTTTAAGGTTTAATCTGTATTCTTAATTGGCCCTACGTAACTCCAGCCATCAACTTCATCCACCCAATATGACTCCATTATCCTGTTCTGTGCCCTCCAGCTAACACTTAAGTGCTCTCCGCACTGCTCCGACCATGCTGCCCCTCTGTAACTTGTTTTCCTGACAGGCCACCTGGGAGTATTTAATCTCTGTCCTTTTTTTTTTTTTTTTTTTAAACATGTTTGCTGTGTTTCCTTCCACACATTTGAGAACATACTTTTCCCCCCTTTTTTCTTCCCCACCTTTTTTGTTTTCTTGTAGAAATCTCTCATTCAGATTCCCCAGAAGGTAGGCAATAACACTACCCTTGAGTCATCCCATCGACATTATATTATTGTGCTCTGCCTTTCTTCCTCCTGTGGTCTTCCGTGTCTTGGTTCAAGGTTTTTTTTTTTTTCGCCCTCTCTCTCTCTTGATAAATAGAGGCTGTACATCTCTCCATGGTTTCACTTTTTACTAATGCCCTGCTTCCATTGCCCGAGTCGTGCTCTTTTGCCAGCGCCTCTTCTGCTTCCTCCCTTCTCCAGTCTCTTCCCACCATCATCTCATCTTACCCCCCCTACCCCCTTCTCCTTTTTGTCGGGCCTGCGGTCTCTGGTCAGTGTTTGTTGTGCCTCAGACCTTGCGTTTGGTCTCCTTGTGCCGTAGTCTGTGCTGTTTTCATGCAGCTCTTCTACAATGCAGTTATGTACTATACAGTGACCGGCTTCCTAAGGTCATAGACACCTCAGATCCAAATACAACCTTTTCTTATTTGGTAGGTAACCTGGGTCCAGTTTCATTAAGATGAAATCAGCTTGAGAGTTTAGTTTTTATTCATATCATCCTCTGCAGGTGCATTAACAATCATGTAGAGGTCATTCTGACCAAATTTGTATAGCTCTAGTGTAAAGCAAAGAAAGTAGTGAAGAAGGATTTTAGGTGTGTTATAACTGTGTAATTAAGCCCATCTGAAAGCACACAGGCTGGCAGGGTGGGGACAGGGTGTAGGCTGTGCCTAAACGTCTGAGCCAACAAGGACAGGTCTTTCCCTTCTTCCCTGCGTACGGTCTGTTACTCAAATATTCCGATGGCTGCACTAAACCTGTGGGGTGCTGCTTTTTTGTCTGTGCGCTGGGTTTGTCTTTCGAGGGGGCCGCTGCGCCGGGGTGTACTGTCCCTCCACCTTGTTAAGTTATTGTCCACACACCTCACGTCTGGATGGCTGTGCAGCTACCAGGAGAAAATGCACACAAGCAGGAGAGGTTTGTTCTGTGACATCAGTAAAGACGTTTACACAGAGATTGTTCTGTGGCGAATGAGCTTTTAGAAATGACACCTCGTGTTCAGTTTTAGTCGTAGGTTAAACTTTTAAATCATAGAAATAATTACACTTGCTAGTGGATATGAATGTACAGTGTGCAAAAGTCAGAGATCGTTCTTCAGTAATTGGATTTCCAGTTAAAATAGCTTCTGTGATTGAGGTTTATTTATTTATTTATTTATTAATAATTCTCTGTTGACAAGCGGACTCTTTGTTCCTTCGGGAACATCTGCTTTTCACCATCCAATCAAATCCTGAAGAATAAAATATCCTCCCATCCACAATAATTTCCCACATACCACATACAGTACCTGCAGTGAATACGTGATTGCCGATTCACATTGACGTCCGTGCAAGACCAGGTAGACCACCAAAGCTCTCACCATCAGATAAACTGGGGCAAGAAAATAGCAAACTGAGCATACGAGAGACAAGGATTGAGGATTCATGAACTTTTTTTAAGAAGTTTGGATTAGTGACTGGGATAACTCTGACCATGGAGAAGTAGAAAAAATACAGCAAGCCTGAAGCCAAATGGAGGAAGGGAAAACGGTCTAAGCAGGTAGAACCTGTAGTGAAAGTAAAGGGGGGGCACTAAGTGTAAACTGTGTGAAATATTATCTCAGTGCTGAAAAATGAACAGCTCTCTTCTGAATAGTGGTGTTGACTGGAAATGAGTTTAGACGAGGGCTCGTCTCTCTAGTCATTACCCAGTTACCTACATGTACTGTACGATTACAGTGTCATGTATTGAGACGTTGTCATTGGTTAACTGTTTTTAGGAGGTACAAGTATGAATAAATAAATAAATAAATAAATAAAACAGACAGATGGTTGTGGTAGACAAACGGATATCTAGCAAAAGAAAAAAGCTGCTTTGAGTAAGCGAGTGTGTGTATGCAAGCGTGAGAGTAAGCGGTGTGTGCTAATCCCTGAGGGTTGGGGGTTTAAGAGAAGCGGTTCTACAACTAAGCGTGGTGGAGGGACTGTAAGACGATGCTTTTCTTATGTCTTCTGCTTCCTCCATTCCTGTGCACTTGTGTGTAAGGAAATGGAAGTGGTTTGCCACTCTTACTCTTCTGTGCAGGGGTGTTCGTCCTTTAATTCTCTTCATTTCAAAGGCTGTTAATGTCTGTTTAAGAAAATAAAATAAAATATATATATATATATATATATATATATATATATATATATATATATATATATATATATTTAATGTCTAGTTCATGCATATAGTGAGATTTGTTGTAACAGTTAAACTGTAAGTACAATTTAAGGCTAGTTATACTGATGTATGAGCATGCTCAATGCAGTTATGTTATTAAAAGTATTGTACGTGCTGTTTATTGAAGAGGGTGGAAGATTATGAAAGAGCATGCTCTCAAAGCAGGTTTCTGTAGCCATGAATCGAGATATGATGGCTCTATATCTAGCCAGCACCTAGAACATGAACGTAAATAAGAGACTAAACTTGTGCCGATTTTCTTTGAGGAGTCCGTATGAGGGAGAGGGTCGAGATGAGGCCAGCAGGTGAGGACATCAATTAAGTAAAAATCAGTTATCCTAAAAACAAGTACTGTACGTTTTAACACAATCAACACTTTGATTTTAATTTGATCTTTTGGAAATTGATATTTCTTTGTTTATTGATTTTTGTTTCAGTGAAAACATTTAGTTCGGATTATAAATAAATCCAAATCAATCAAACATTTCTGATTTCACTAGATCAGTAGAGCTACACCAGTGATCATGGATGAGGCCGTTTTGTGTGAAGTTGCTTTTACCATACAGGTACAAGGGTGTTCAGTTCTGGTCCTAGAGGACCGGCTGGTAATTTCTCTGGCCCAATGCCATTTGCCATTTAACTCTTTCTAAAGCGGTATAGCCGTCACTCCACTTCTGGGGGCATGCATAATGCAAGTGGCCAGTGACAACACAGGAGACGGCTACTGCAGATATTAAATCAGAGCAGTTGTCAACATCCCTGGTCTTGGAGATCTACCATCTTGTGTAGTCAAGTCCCACCCCATCTGCTTCAGCTAATGAACTTCTGAAGAACTCCTTGAATTGACAGGATCAGATGCCAGCTGGGTAAGACGTTAACGTCACTGGTTTAAACAGGAAAGGGAAAGCTCAATACGGTCAACATGGCATTCGTTCATGGAGAAACAGCTGATCAACTTGCTGGTTACACTGTGACGTGCTACGTACAAGGACCCCCCAGTTTGTGGAAATCTGTGTGAGCGCTTTAGCCAGAGCTAGCCAAAAATCTGGTTTTTTTTTTTTTGGGGCCAAATGCTGCCAGCCATCTGCAAACCATTTAGGAGGTCTTTGTCAGATTTTATCAGTGATTTCAGATAAGACTTTTAAACTGCACTTTGACTTTCGGTTTGAAGTATTTTGGTCTCTCTCCATTGAAGGATAAGGACTTTGATAAGCAACGTGTTAGGTTCAGGTTGATGCTAGACTCTGGCGAAGTTAACATCTCTAAGAGCAATGCTGGTGATAGCTGATTCTGAGACTGCTCAAAGCCAACCGTAGCTGCAGTCAGTATTGTGGAGACTGTTCTAGCTCCCTGTTTGGCTAGCGTTTGTTACTGCTTCAGTGTTTCTTAGAGGGGCTGCAAGATCAGTAGCAGACAATTTCAGACGTGCTTGAACGTGTCAGGGTGCCTGCTAGCAGAGTGGCCACTGAGCCAGTAGAAGGTGCAGTGATTTTGTTGAGCTGATGTATCGCAGATTCCAAAAAATTGGCTGCACCTGGAAAACCAGGACTAAAGTCATGTAGGGTGCGCTCTTAATATGCCAGAGAAACCGAGCAGCTATGGTTTGTTTGGTGTGCTAACCTAGGGATGTCATCAGCCTCTGGCACCTGCCATCTAGAGCCGGAACTGAATACCCATGACGTGTCCGTTTATTTATGGATCTGATTTTTGTTATTTTATTTTATTTATTTTTTGCGGGTTTTATTTATTTATTTATTTATTTATTTATTTATTTATTTTTAATATATAACTTTTGTACAGGATGTTGGAGGATTTCAGGGCTGGGTTTGACTGCATTGTAGTCCTGCATTGTAATGACCGCCCACCCCCTTCGTTCCCCACACTCCACCCCAGTATTGTTTTTAAAACATTTGCCAGAAGGTTTAGTGTTGCCCTTTTGTGTTGTAATGAGAACAGTGTGTTTGATAGTTTGTGCTTGCCCACTTCAGCCCCATACCTCCCTACATACCACAGCTTTGCTCAGTCCAGTCTCCAGTAAATGAGTTGACCCCCCCCTCGTCTCAGACTGTTATGTGAAGAACTTGCTTCTGTTTGTTCATTCTTTTTCCTGTCCTTGTCTCCTCCCATGAAGACCCATGTTGAGCACAGCGGACAAGATGGAGAAAGGTACCCAGGGTTCGGCGGGCGACGATAACAAGGACTCGGTGTCTTCCTCCTCCCCCGTGTCCAGCACACCTTCGTCCACCCAGTCCTCGAAGGACACCAAGCCCCGCTCGCTGCGCTTCACCTGGAGCATGAAGACCACCTCCTCCATGGAGCCCAACGAGATGATGAAGGAGATCCGCAAAGTTCTGGATTCCAACAGCTGCGAGTATGAGCTCCGCGAGCGCTTCATGCTACTCTGCGTGTCAGGAAACCCGTCCCGCGACGACTTCGTCCAGTGGGAGATGGAGGTGTGCAAGCTGCCCCGTCTCTCCCTCAACGGGGTGCGCTTCAAACGAATCGCGGGCACCTCCATTGCCTTCAAGAACATCGCCTCCAAGATTGCCAACGAGCTAAAACTGTGAGCATGTTTAAGCCGATCAGCGGAACAGGATAAGACTGAACTGTTAGTGATGTTGGTGGGGGCGCTCTAGCCCAGACGTAGGGAGCGAGGAGGTTGAGCAAACTTTGCATGGGACAGTGGACAGCAGTGGACGAGCTCAGAGACAGGGCAGAGGAGAGTTTGAAGACTGTAAATGATACTAGGGTTGGGACAGGTTTGTGTGTATAGACATTTTGAGGGCCTTCTTTTTTGGTAGGAGGTGTTTCTTCTTGGTTTGGGTTTTCTGTCCCCACATCACCCCCCCCACCCCACCTACTTTTGTTGTCTTTTATTTGTGGCGATTTTGTTTGTTCCCAGTTTTGTGTTTTCTTCTTGATCCTCAGTCGTCTTCTGTTCGAAGAGCATAGCGATGGAGAAAGGAAGTTGTTGTAATTTAATGAAAACTCGTTGCTGGTGGTTTTCGTATAACAAACTCAAACCAGCTACTGTCTCAACACGCTGTAATTCCCCCATACCCTGCTCCCTAACCCCCAGACACCATCTATGGTAAAGCTCCACGTTACTTGATATCCTTCCTTCCAGTTCCAGGTTACCTGGCGATGACCAGAGAGAGAAGATGATTGGTGGTTTGACACTCTGAATGTACAACACAACTAGCGATGGGTATTTGAGACCGAAGTGCTAGGCACGCTCAGTAGAGACATGGCTGAATTTGAAAATTCATTCATCATGCTCCGATTGGTTCAAATACTCTATCCCACAGAAACGTGTCTTATCCGATCTGCAATGGACGTGCGGACTTGAACCCTCAGTGCTCTAGAGGTGAATCACCTCTCTGCACTCTCAGCCCAGACAATTAGTTTTTTTCTTTCCTGCTGCAGGGGTCCTATATCAGAAGCTAATTACGGGCCAATTAAATAATTATTGGTGGATTGTAGTGTAATTACGAGTTGCTGGTTGGTTTCAATGTGCTGCACTGGAATGAGTCTGTGTTTTTGTTGCCTTTCTCTGGAGAAGATAATATTATTATTATTATAAGAATAAACAAAGTTGAATGATTTGTTGTCCTGTTCTTCCCTCGCATGACTGAATAGAACCTTGTTCATGCTGCCAGCCCAAATCTTTGTGTGTCCAAATTAGATTTGGATGATCTGGATAGCAAATGGGACTGAAAACATGACACATTTACATGTGTGTTTTTGTTCATGAGATTCCAATCAGATTTTTACATGCCTGGCTTGGCCTGGACACTTTAGTCACTCAGATCAGAAATCAGTGCGTTTCCTACTTATTTACTCTTTGGGTCGTTTCCACGGCAGCCCATACAGATAGACTGGTTTTGTCTGAACACACAAGTCTGATCAAACTACTTGCAAATAACAGTCATCTCCAAAGAGCCGATCTGAGATGCAAACCCCGTTTGCCAGCAGTCTGAATACAGCCCAGTTTGGCTTCCAGATGGAGGCTGTAATGGGTTTCCATGTCTCCTCATCATGGTATCATAGTAATGTGTATAATCGCAATGCCTTATTCCCTATACTTGTTTACACAGTCAGGTTTGCTGCTTGCGATGGTGGCAGTGCATAGCTCTTGAAGGAAGTCTCATTTTTATCCCATTCTCTGGGCCCACTCTTCCATATGGAAGGCGCACTCAACTGATTTGGGTATGAATCCATCCTCCCTGGGCTGTATGGCATCTACCAGCAGGACAGTGCAACATGATACACCACTACAATGTAGAGGTGTGTGTGTGTGTGTATACAGGGGTTGGACAATGAAACTGAAACACCTGTCATTTTAGTGTGGGAGGTCTCATGGCTAAATTGGACCAGCCTGGTGGCCAATCTTCATTAACTGCACATTGCACCAGTAAGAGCAGAGTGTGAAGGTTCAGTTAGCAGGTAAGAGCACAGTTCTGCTCAAAATACTGCAATGCACACAACATTATGGGTGACATACCAGAGTTCCAAAGAGGACAGATTGTTGGTGCACGTCTTGCTGGCGCATCTGTGACCAAGACAGCAAGTCTTTGTGATGTATCAAGAGCCACGGTATCCAGGGTAATGTCAGCATACCACCAAGAAGGACGAACCACATCCAACAGGATTAACTGTGGACGCAAGAGGAAGCTGTCTGAAAGGGATGTTGTGGGGCGTTGTAAACCCGGGATTGTATCCAAAAAACATAAAACCACGTCTGCCCAAATCACGCTGTATTGGCCGCAAAAGGAGGCCCTACACCATACTAATAAATGATTGTGGTCTAAAACCAGGTGTTTCAGTTTCATTGTCCAACCCCTGTGCATATATATATATATATATATATATGTATGTATATGTATGTATGTATATATATATATGCGCATGCTACATTCAATGTTGACTAACAAGAATACATTAGTTAACATGGCATAATACATTAACGGTGGTTATAATGTTTAACTATCTTAAGTAAGTATGAGTAACTACATGTTTGTGTTAGTTAAGCATGTAACATTTGTTAAGTTAAAACACACATTCATTAAAATCATTTCATAGTGGAGAAGCATATTAGCTTCTCCCATGAGTCAAGGGCCTCCAAAAATCAACATCGCCGGAGACTGCAATGGTGCAGTGCCAGAGTGTCATGGATTGACTCCGAATGGCAGGAGGTCATCTTCAGTGACGAGTCCAGCGTTTGTCTTGGTGGAGACGACCAACGAATCTGTGTGTGGAGGCACCGTGGTCAGTGGCAAGATGAACGTTTTGTTGTTACGTGCCACATGTCCAGAGGGCCTGGTGTCACTCCACCTGCACCCCTACCACACCTTCTGCAGGAACTGTGTGAGATTATTCAAGCTGCATGGGATGGATTATCACAGGACACCGTTAGGAACCACTGATGGAGAGGTACATGTTTAAATCAAAACATGGTGGACTCCAGATCACATTCCATTTCTACCTCGTTTGTTCCCTCGTCTTTTTGCTTTTCTCTCACTCTTTAGCATGTTTTTATCATGACTCCAAATTTTGCTTTCTGTGGCTGAACTGAAATGAACAGTATGCTCTTTCTCAGGCCCCGGTTCTCGGGGTTTCTGCATGATTGTCTGCTTAAGAACTGATAAGATAAGACAGTGCATTTATAAAAGCTGATCTTAGCTTTCTGGTGGGCCATTATGCTTTGTAGTTACTGTCAGGTGGACCTTGGTGCGGAACCCCTGCCATAGATCTACCATCATTAAGGCAGACTGTGTAATAAAGGCTTTCCAGCTTTTTCCATTTCCAGTGCACATGGTCTTGTGCTGCTCTTACCAGGTCGTATATTATGTTCATTGGCCTCGGGAACGAGTGGTGCCCAAATAGCAGCCCTGCCATAAATTCCTGGTTCGTGAAGCTTCATTGTTTTTCAGGAGGCTAGAGGAACCTAAGACTGCACTCGGGTGAAACCATTAACAGCGTTACCTTCACCGTGCAATGGTGGAAGTATAGGATGCTGACAAGGTGGGGGAAAGCGTCAGGTCACATGACTGCCATGCAGTTCCCTACAGAGCTGCAGTAGAACTTAGTACAGTAGTAGAGTCGCAGACCAGCAGCTGAAGATATAGGTGCTTTAAAAATCAATCCTCTGTATTGTTTTATTTTTATCTTAAACTCTAAAGAACGAAACCCACCTGTCACCCACACACCTGTATGAGATGCACACAGCAGAAGTTAAAGGGAAATCTGTCGGCTTTTCTGAACATTCTAGACGATTAAACGTGAGGAAAGTCATTCAGAGTGGTTTGACGTGAATGAGAATGTTCTAGAGAAACTCTCAATCCGAATCCTTCACAGTGGTGTTGATGGGAACCAGACGTCGTAATGCCTTTAAAGTTCTGCTGCTCGCCTATAAAGCTCTAAATGATCAAGCGTCTGCTCACATCACAGGTATAATGTCTCTCTGTTTATGTTCCAGCTTGTGATCTCATACCTGCAGGTCGTGACCTTCTGTATGTACAATACAGGAAACATGGAGAGGCCTCTTTCAGCCTCTGGGACTCGCCTCTACCTTCTATTAGACGGCCGAGCTCAGTGCAGAGTTTTAATACACGGGTCACAGCGTATCTCTTAAACTCACTGTTGGAAACATTTTATTGTGTGTTTTGATTTAAATACATATTGTAAATGTTGTATTAATAATTATACAGGCTTTGAGTTATATTTCTAATGTGTGAATATTTAAAGATTTGGCATTTGAGTGATATAAGAACTTAGAAATGTAATTGGTTTTTGTTTGGGATGCAATCTGATTGGCTCCTGAGCTTGGTATAAAAGGCGTGGGCACGCATAGAAGGAGGCAGGAGCCTCGAGCCAAGGAGCATCACAGTCTTTGGACCGTCACGTTATTTAATTTTAAGTCAAGAATTCATCTTTTGCTTTGTATTATTTGAAGTTCATAGTAAAGATAAAGAACTAGAAGAAAAGTTTGGATTGAAGGCCTTTCATTTATTTAGAGTGTCGTGCGTAAAAGAACTTCGAGGTTCGAGGCTAGTGAGTTAGCATGCTGCGCTCACACTCACTGTTGAATTAGAACTACATTATCATGGCATGTATAGATTAGATTTGTATCTTTGGCTCATTAAAACGTGTCATTGCTGCAGTTACTGATATCAACTGTCTGAATAGCACTTTGAGCTGCCAACAGTAAGAAAGTAAGTGCTCTATGAATGAACGCTATCATTATTAAACGCTTCCTGACACGAAGTTATGATGTATGGTTACAAATATGCTGCCTGATGGCTGAATCATACTTTTATTGAAGTTATTTGATGTGTTTTTTATTAGGTACCCCTTCATTTTTTACATTTACATTTATGGCATTTAGCTGCCGCACTTATCCCCATAGTGACCTACAAGGTTATAGGTTTTACAAATAGGCCAGTGCAGTGTTAGCAGTCTAGCCCAAGGACTCTTATTGGTGTAGCTCAGCATTTGCTACCTAGACCACTGACCATATAGGTGGATTCTGTAGTTCTGCAGTTACAAACTGTAGATCATCTGATTCCCTGTATACTTTGTGACCCGGTTCTTCAGTGGTCTGGACCCCCCCACAGGACCACCACAGAGTAGGTATCATGTGGGTGGTGGGTCATTCTCAGCACTGCAGTGACCCTGAGGTGGAGGTGGTGTGTTAGTGTGTGTTGGCCTGGGGGAATGTTGAACTTTCACTGTCCACTTTATTAGACACTCCTTCCTTGCTGGTCCACCTTAGCTAGCCAGCTAATGTACACATATCTCAGGGGTGATATTATGGAGATGATGAAGTAATGACAGAGTGGTAAGCTGAATATCTCCATGTTTGAAACTAACACAAAGATGGTCCGTGGTATGGTGTGATCTTCAGTTTGTCCTATGCTGAGAAGGTCAGAAGCAGATTTAACTATTCATTGAATTAACATATTATACTGTATATTAAGGACCTTGAATATTTGACTTGGTAATATAATCCTTTCTTTGAAGGACACCATCATTTTATCAGAACAGACATGATTCAGATCTGTGCCTGTTTTGACTGTTCTTATACATTTAATATATATTTATAATGGAGAGCGCGACTAAAAACTGCTCCCCCGCAGACCTCGACTACCAACTTATGGTTCCTGTCTAACACTTAGTTCCTAGCTTGAATTGCTCTGTAGCCCTCAAGGCCAACTGCTACACATCTTGCCGCCATTGTGAGGCATATACCATCAGCTATTTATTTATTTTACTGGTAAATAAACAGTTACTACTTGTTGTTGTTTAATTTTAGTAAAATAAAAAAGAAACAAACGAGAAAAATACTGATGTTTCCGCCCGGTTTCGAACCGGGGACCTTTCGCGTGTGAGGCGAACGTGATAACCACTACACTACGGAAACTTCGGTGAAGGGTACTCTCGCAGCTTCTGCTTTTGACCTGCACTGAAGTCACCTCCTGTTATGCAGATTTAATGTATTGAAAACAGACAGACTGACTGTAATTTATTCTCCTAAATCAGTTTAGGTAAGCAAACCGTGTAAAATATGTTCAGTGCATGATTAGATCATGTTGAACACGCTGACTGTAAAGGATGTGAACGTTACTAGGGGTAAGTTAGTTAACGTTATATGACGTTAGTTAGTTGTTCAGCGCAAAACCTGTTCAGAGAGGCTCCACACAGACTACCAGTGCTGTAAAGGATCTAACTATTTGAATTCTGGCAGATTTACCATCACAAATTGAGCAGATTAGTAAATTAGGTTATTAACGTATGTGTCTAAAAGATGTGTCCATCTCATTAATCATCTCTTGGCGTTTAATGTGTATGCGTTTTAAAAATAATTCTCGAAACAGTAGCTTTACGGCTTACAGTAAAATTCAGAATGAAGGCTGCAGTGCCAGAACCCCACCGTTAGAGGGCGACGGCCAAATCCAGGCAGACCTCTTACGTCACTCTTCTCCCCGGGTCCCCGTTCTTCCAGCTAACGAAGCAAAACGGACTCGCACCCGAAACTAAGAAGCCAGCGGCAGCAGCTCTCGCTGCAGTCTTGCTTCGCGGTGAGTTTAGAATAATACATGTAATAATGGAGTATCGTGTTTAATAGTTTTCCGGTGTTTCTGTAATAAGTTACGTTTTGTGGTGGTATAAACGGGCTAGATAGCGTCACACCCCTCGAAGAAAGCCAGTGTTTATTAGCTACCTGGCTAGCAGGCTATGTTGTTAGCTGTTAGTCTTTGGTAGCTTTTTGTCAGGACTGCTGTTATGGGTTTCCACCATATTGTATTGTAAAAGTGATTTTAACCACATACAGCACATTACTGTAGCCTCAATATTTAGAGCAGTTGAGGCTTCCTCTCAGTGTGAATTTAGCTTGGTAGCTAAAAGTGTAATGGCGGAGGAGCCAGTCAGGTTCATTCGCTTCACTTCCTCTCTTTTGTTTGATTTGTCTTCAGTGTGTTCTCGTAAAGCCCTAATTTGGGTACTGTATTTTCAGGGAAGACCTATACAACGCCTATGAAAATTAATTATGATAGGTAATAGGTAAATAATAAATAAGCTGCTGTAACAATTTCCCTCCTTGTTTCTGGGAAGTCACGTATCCGACATGCATTTGAGGGGCGCGAGCAAACAAGCTAACTAGCAGCGCCGCTTTGCTAATTTCATAATTTTCAGATCAGTCGACCTCAGTGGCATTCAAATGCATTTATGTAAACTTTGTTTACGAATATGGGAAGGAAAGTGTACACATAACGTAGCTACAAAATAACAGGCTGCTAAACATGAATCAGCGCTGTTTCACTTCCGGTTTAAGGGCCAGCCAGCAGGATGTCAGTTAACTCGTTTACTGTACCGAGCTCTATTAGCCTGTGTAGCGCCCATCTGCAGTGTGCCACTGAATTACTACAACATGTTCTTGCTTGATCTTTGTCTAAGATTGTATTCATAAAGCTGCTTCTCATGCTGGGATCTCATGCTGGGATAGGATCCAGCTCCTCTCTTACATTACTGACATATGAATAAACCCTTTGAGAAGCTTCATGAATATATGTCCTGGCACCTATACTGTAGACGCAAACATTTAGTCAAGGCAAAGAAGTCATAAGTCATATTTGTCCAAGTCAAAAAAATGTACTTGCTTTCTTTCTCACTAGTCTCTTTTTACTTATAGGGTCTGATTTCAGTAGCCAGTGAACACAACAGGATCACTACTCAAAAGCGGCCTCATCTGAACCATCAACAATGGTGAAGATATTTGTTGGCAATGTGGCTTCGGCAACCACAGAAGCTGAGCTCCGTGCCTTGTTTGAAGAGCATGGCACTGTGTCAGACTGCGACATCCTCAAGAACTACGGTTTCGTACACATGGATGAGGAGGATGCCGCCCACAAGGCTGTCGCCGCCTTGCACAAACACGTGCTCAACGGCTCCCGCATCACCGTTGAGTACGCCACCACCAAGGTGCGCAATGCCACCAAGATCTACGTGGGCAATGTGCCCGAGGGTGTCACAGCTGCCAAAATCAAGGAGCTCTTCCAGCGGTTTGGCAAGGTGGTGGAGTGTGATATTGTGAAGAATTTTGCTTTTGTTCATATGCAGAGGGAAAATGAGGCCTTGGAGGCCATCAGGGAACTTAATCATTCTAAAGTGGAGGGCCAAAAGATCTTTGTGTCCCTCTCTCGCAGTAACCAGGCCAAAAATGGCAGAGGGGAGGACTATCTCCCCCCACCTCCCCATCACTATCCGCCCCACACGCACCACCACCCCCACTACCTTCCCCCTCGTCCTCCGCCCGGTGACTACTATGCGCCCCGTGGTCGCCTTCCACCTCCTCCTCTCCCTCCACCGCCTCCCCGTGCCTACTACGAGCGTGAGGCGTACGAGAGAGGCGTTCGGCCCGATCCATACGCCGCTGCCACTTCGCGTTATTATGAGCGGGATCCCTACGAGCGACGCCTTCCGCCTCCGCAGCGACCGCTTTCTCCTCCTCCCGCCTCTCGCTACTACCGTGAGCGCAGCCCTTTGGGCAGCCGTCGCTCTCTGCTGCCTCCGCCGCCCCCACCACCCTCTTCTGCCGGCTATGCTCGCAGCTACGCCCGTGGTGCCGCCGGCTCCGCACCTCCACCTCCTCCTCCTCCTCCTCCTCCTCCCTCGTCCGTGTCCTATCAACGCTATTCTCTTGGGTCAGGTTTTGATAAAGATGATTACTTGGAGGACAAGTACAGCAACGGCTTTGGTCGCGGCTACTAAAACGTCTTCGTCCAGAAAGTCCGAGTCCCGTTTTGTATCGTAGAAGATAAGTCATCTAAGAGGGACATATCTGCAGGGAGTTATGATGGTGGTAGCTAATTCTGGGTAGATACTGTGTACATTTATTTACCTATAAATTCAGTTAAGCTTTTTGAAAGGTCATGAAATACTCATTTGCGTTTAGACAGATTTTGTTGCAGTGTATTAAAAGATGGTTGTAGCTGTAATATCAGCAGTGAATATTTTTTTCCACTTTCAAAATAGACCTTTTGTTTTTGTGTCCCCGTCTAGCATGTTTGTCAGTTTAGATTCTAAAGGACTGTGAGGGACTGCCTCATTCTTAGGGCCGAGAAACTAAACCTTGAGGTACTGTGTAGCCTTCCTCTGATTGTTGATTTATGGCTAGATGTTTTCTTAAGGAATGAAATGTCCCACCTTTGCATTGATCATTTAGGGTTTTTGTTTCGTACATAGATGTTTTTTTTTTATATTATTGACATTTGTGTTGAAGCATGGCATATGACTTGCATGATTAAGAAAGATAAGGCATCAATTTGAAACAGAACTCTTACCTTAGTTCCAAAGATCTTCCGTAGCTTGTTTTTTAAAATTGTAATTATTTATTTATTTCCTCTTGGAAGTCTTTACGTGGATGGCTTTGAAATGGCTGGGGTGATTTACAAAGCATTGTTTGCGTCTTAGAGTTGAGACCAGTGTCAGGAGGAGGCAAAGAGGGAGGATGTGGGTATATGTGTGGTAACGGGCGGAGCTGGGCACACACCGACTGATCAACAAATCACATCTTACCGACCGAACGACCGAGCACGACATCCACTGGCCGCTCAACACATGGAAACGACGTCACCTCCTAGGATAAAGCACCATCAACTAAAGGAAACTCGGAAAGCAAATGGCCATCCGCTGACCGTCTAAATAAACCCAAACACTCAGGCTGAATCTTAGATTGCAACTCTGTATTTCTAGATAAACTGTGTTTTGCCGGTTAATCGCTGCCGCAGACTGAAAATTGTAGCCTCTCTTGACTCAAGACATTTAGCGTCACAATACAATGGACGTGCTTGTGATTGAAACCCCAATATTGTAGCTTGTCCCACTTGTACTATTGTTTCCTACGTTTTTATTGTTCAGACACAGTTCTGCATATGTACCTCTTAAAAATCTCGACTGTTGATACGGACCGATATCTTTATAAACTGTTCCTCTCCAAATCTCTAACGGTTGTTCGAACGTGAGTCGATTTTTGTGCTTGTTTTTATTACAAAGAAAATACATTTAGTTATGTGCTAGCAGTCGCTGTCTCCATCTAGCCGCTCAAATAAACCATCGACTGATCTGACTCCTTCCGTAACATTTTTCATTTTTATGTTTGTGTTTTTTTTAAATTTATTTTTAGTTTCACTTTTGAGTTTCAGGACGGCAGTTTCTTTTACTGCCTTTCTCGCACACGGTAACACTCGTTTACTGCAAATGACCTGTTGAAGTCTGGTAAAGACAGTCAAATAACGGGCCTACATGTGATTACCTAGCCGCTGAAGTCGCAGGAGGGAGGCCGCTTAGTCTAAAAGCAGGCCACATGTACCCCAGCAATCAACCCCTGCTATTACTCTGTTGCCCAGACCGAGATGAATAAAAAACCAAGTACTTCCATTGTAACTATTCCTAGCCGACTGTGTGGCCTCTCAGGAACATTCAGGTGAGTGAAGTAAACAGGTAAGTGATACTCTTGCTTTTGTGGGGCGTCTACAGTAGTGTGTTCTGTTCAGAGACCACCTTTTAATTTATTTAATTGTTGGTTTTAACAGTCATTATCTGCAGCAAAAGCAGGAAACAAGTTACACAGAATATTCAGCACAGGTGTTATTTTAAATCTGTCTATTTCTAGTTTGCCTTCTGTGCACCAGTTTGTCCAATCTTACAACCAGCCAGTTACAGCTGTGTCCTTTCAACAAAAGCTCTTCCTTAAGAAGTTGCTGATGTCTTCCCTTTAAAATAGATGCTATCAGTCTCACAGACCACTGGCAAACCTTAACTACCCTACAGAGTTCTCTCTCATGTCCATCTGACATAACAACTGAGGTTAAATAACTGGTATAAGGACAGTCACGTCAAAAACAGTATTAGTATTAGCTTACTAGTATTAGTATAAAATAACTGTAATTTTCAGGACCCTGCTAGACCACCTTTAAAAAACAGTACTGGAAGCATTAACCTTTGAGAGAGAAAAAAAAACATTGCCATTCCTGCATCAGATATTAAAAACAACCAGAGGAGATTCTGTCTATTCTTCAGCCGACAACTGGAAAGACAACTCAGCGCTGTGTTTAAATGGATATGTAGCTGTTAATTAACCCCCACTAAGGCAGCGAAATGGACAAGGAGAAAAAGAGTGGGAGAAAAATGGAGTGTGTTTAAGAGTGGAGATGCAGGCTATGGTTTTATGGGGCGACTGAATATGTAACAACATTTTTGGATTGTGGGATTCAGAGCAGGCAACCCAACTTCTGAGGTGTAGAAAAATATCCCTGCAGATTTCTTTGTAAAACTGAAAGCAAGTCTCCTTAGAAAATGGCATGGAAGCTGGACTGATTTGTAAAATGATGGGTTTAGGTGTTGAGAGCTGTTCTGTTAAGCTTATTTCTTCCCTACAGATTAATATTTGATGGCTGTTTGACTATAAAGTAAATGAATAAAAGGTTGGTCTCAATTATTTATTTAGCACAGAGCTGTACATCCCTGCAGCAGTTTGTCTTTCCCCCCTGAAAGATCATGTTGGAGGCAACAATGTCTAAAATGTATTTTCTTGTGTCTCTTAAAGCCTAGAACATTATTTACCCTTGATTATCCCCTTTCTGATGAGATTGTGAGACGCACATGGTTTTCAAGATTGACGGCACATTCTGTTTTTCAGGCCTAAAAGAAGTCTGTGTCGGAGACGGGTGGACAGCACATGCAGTCCAGTTCTGTACAGTGACATTGAATAATAGACTGTATTAGTGGATTCTGTATGTCTTGGAAAACTGCCTGACAACCTTAAAAGGTACTAAAGATCGAATATTTATTTATGAATTAAAGGTGCTATAGGACGCATATATTCATTACGGTAAAGGTGTGACGGCCCAGATTCAATTTTACAAATCTATTTACAATCCAGTGGTTTAGTCCTAAAAGGAAGTTCTGTTTACTCCTGATGATCTACAATGATCACACAGACGCAGCATGTTAAAATAGACCCAGAGAGGAATAAATAGTAAATCTCCATTTAAATAACCAAAGTCAGCTTACTAGTTAGTTGGGTATGCTAGTTACTTAGAGGTGCTGGAAGTTAGCGCTACCTGTGCTACCTCTGTCAACACAACGTAAATTAAAGTTGTTACTTGTATTTAGTTTATGATCTGCTGTAAGGAGCAGTAACGGATACAATCACACAGTATGACTGCTATTGGCAAAATTTTACTTTCCAGAGTAAAATGCAGAAAGCAAACTTAACAGCTACATCAGTTGCCAATGCCCATCGCAGTCTGGAACGGTAGATTTCTGCTGGTTTCCTTGCGGTTAGTCCATCGTTGTGTGTAAATTGGTGGCATATTAATATTAATGAGTCAAGAATGTCAGTACAGTTACTAACTGAAGCCTATCTGTTAATGGAATTTTACACGCCTCACTAACAGTGAGGGCTTACCTAGTGCACCAACCAGTGATCAGCAAGCGTAACAATCCCAGCACCATCTTCCTGCCTTTGTCATGATGCCCCTACTGCAGAGAGTGATCATCCTCCTAAACAATACTTGGTGGTTAGTGGTCCTCTGGTGGTCTCTTTCCATTGATGCATAAGCTGCTAGAGGTGGCCTGATGAATTGTGCCTTTAGTCCTGGCCTTAATAACAGCAAAATGGTGAACTTGGTAGACTAAGCCAGCTTTTTCCCACCAGGCTGTACGAAACGTTGTGATGGAGGTAGTGAAGACTGAATTGTTGTCTGAGCAGCACTCAGGTCATTTTATCAGTTGCCATACTCTTTCTGGATTGGGTGTACAATTACAGACTGCTCCCATTCTGTTACCCCACAGTTCTTCAGCCTCCCTCTGTCATTTCACCATCACTAGAGCGTGACCACCAGACTGTAGCTGGGCAAGTATTTGGATGGAGGATCAATCGGAACATGGTTATGTGTTAGGCACAGCGGTAAACTGTGTATGCCTTTACAGGTGCTGCATATGTTGCTGCATCTGATGGATATACTGGGGATGTACAGTTTTATCTGAAAATTTAACCCCCCTATTCAAATTACTTGTGTGTTGATGATTCCTTAAGTGAAAATAACTCAGAAGTAACGTCCTGTACAACTAAACATAACGTGCCATTCCCTTTTCGTCTTGCAACATGTTCAGTTTATTCAGTGAGTGTGTGTTCTCTATAGAGAATGGGTCTATGTATTTTCAAATTGAGAATCAGCAGGGTTGGACCAAAAGCATGTAGATGTCGACCTACATCTAAAGCTTGATCTTTTGATCGCACAGATTAACAGAAACTAGAACAATATGTTTTATTTAGCAAGAGATATTAACTTCCGCTCACACCAGCACGGGGGTGTCATTGCAGTGTTGAGACTAATCCGTCGCCCATGTAAGACCTGCTCTATGGTGGTCCAAACGTTACAGTGATACCTACTCAACTACCTAGGCTATTCAGTTGATAATGTTTATGCAGGTGATTAGTTAAAATGTGGATTATATGTTGAGTTAAATTGATGATGATGATTTTGTCATGTAGAAAATGCATAGTTTAGATTCTTATTATATAGAAGAATTTTTTATATTATTTTTTATATTATATTTATATTTTAAATATTTAAGATTTTTTTAGAATCCCTCTCATGAAAGCCTAGAGCTGTTATTTTTAAGCATTTTTAGTAAGTTAACCTTGTGTGCTGCCCCCTCCCCCCTCTTTTAGGTCATGTGTTTACCCTTTAACCACTTCTACAATTGGGTTTCAGACAAAACATGTGTTAACTAAGGTATGAAAACATTGCTCATGCTTATAGTTTTGTACAATTAATATATATATTTTGAATATATACGTGTGAGAGTGTGTGTATTTGGAGGATGTGAATAAAAGCAACTCTCTTGTCATGTGTTTTGGATGTCTTTTGTTCTGAACTATTTGTATTTGGGCTGAATGATTGGGTGGGCTGAATGATGGGGTGGGGGCTGACACAGCAGACCGTCCAGCACAGTCTAGAGCTTTTCTGCACCATGTATTCCAGTATGAAAATACAGAAATTCTCACCAGATGAATTGAATACTTCTTATTCTAGAACGACAGAACGACTGTACCCGAGAGCCCTTAAATTGGAGTATACCATTTTACGATGGGCTTCTCCAATAGATCAGCAGACAGACCGAGTTCTCCTTTTGTGTCATGCTGCAAGAAAGGTGTAGTGAGGTGTGTTTAATTTGGCTTCCTTCACGTCGCACATCCTGTCATGTGAATGTTGTGCATACACACATTACAGTGATGATACTGGAACATCATGTCCGACCCTATTTTTAGGGAATCACTGACCAGTGTATCATTAGATGCACTGCTTGTTGTGCAGATATATGCATGTGTGTTATTGGGCAGATCAGTGTTTTGTAAAGGTTAACAGTGGAATATCTGTCCATGACCGTCCAGCACAGTCTAGAGCTTTGCATTACCCTGAAATGGAACTGTTCTGTTTTATTCAGGGTCATTAAAAATGAGGCCTCTCAGGGGGCAGTAACAAACTGGACATTAGCACTAACCCAGTGCCAACACAGCATTGCCCACATGCATCAGATGAATGAATATTAGGAATCTCCTAATGTATGATCTGCAGTAATGGCATGATCTGATAAAAATGAATACAGCTAATAGGGTAAACAGCCCACCATTAAAGACCCACAAAAGTTCCTCCCACCTGCAAGATGCATAATCTGTATTGACCAGGAAGGTCTGACCTTTGGGGTTTTTTATGCCTCTATAGAAGGTGGGTAGTTTGATGGTTATGTTTTTATTATTTTGGAAGGACTGGCTCTTCAACCAGAAGAATCCTTTTCGGAGAGGCTGAGAGACTCTCGGAGATTACTGGTGGTCAGGGGCGTAGCAGCAAATTCTGGGCCCTCTACACTCTCAATGTCAGTGGGCCCCTATCCATGCCAGTACATGAGGAACGTGAGCAAAAAAACGGGCCCCTCTCCCTACTCGGGCCCTGGGTAGTCAGGTCCACTTTTCCCCCCACTACCACGCCCATGCTGGTGGTGGTGGTAGGTGGAGGTGCATGCTTGGAGGGTAGTTCACCTAGGCCACCAGATAAGCCACTGAAGTTCTTAGATCAGCATTTATTGTCTGACTGTTTTTATTTTAATGGCTCTTTCTCACAACACGACCCCGTGGACCCTCTGGTAGATCAGTATGCCCACCAGCCAGTGGTGACACGCAGGACCCTGTCTGCTGCTGTTGCTTTGTCTAGAGGCAAACGAAGTGATCAGATCACCCCTGAACTGCACACTGTGCATGCATATGGTGTACATACACCACACGCTAGAAACAGCTGTCACGTGAACCCCGGTCTGTGCGTGTGACTCTCGATGTCTTACTCCGCTGTAATCCAACATCGTCCGTCAGTGCGGTCTATTATTAAGCAGTCAGTGGACCATTCATTCACATGGCGTTCCTGCGCGCCCTCTTTCGGCGCAGACGCGTACTACAGCTCAGTAGCAGAAACAAGTGGTGGCGCGTGTTCATGTGGAAGCCGGAGCTCAAACTGAACTTCAACGGAGTGACTTCCAATGTAGGTATCGGTGTTAATCTGCATACTCTATACGCATCTTACTGTGTTCAGTACAGGGAAACAGCTCATCATGGGGTTAGATAGCAGCATCTGAGCCACGTGGCCACAGTACCATCCTAAGGAGCAATGCTAACTCTGCTAAAGCAATCAGCATAGAGCTGGATGCATTCCAAGCTTGTGCTGGTTCAAGTTGGTTACACTGCTCGGTCGTGCTGGTTGACCAGCAGACCAGCATCCAAAACCCACAGTGTGCTGGTGTTGCTGGTTATCAGCATGTTAACCCCCATTGATGCTAACCAGCCTCCAAACACACCATGTGCTGGTTTTCCCTGGTGACCAGCCATGCTGGTCTATGGTTTTTTCCCCTCTAGCAGGGAGTTTTGGCGTCTGAGAGACTTCTGTACGTGTAGTTCAGTAAATATTGCCCTTAGCAATAGCACTGCAGTCCCACACCTCCTTCTGGATGCAGCTATTCTTTTGATGGTGAGTGTATTTTCAACAGAATGGGTTCATATCCCACTATAAAGAGTCCCACTGGCTTAATATGTGACTTGTGACTGATTCTAACTGCATTAGATGGTGTTCTAATAGGATCGGATCTAATGGTGACCATTAAGCTAATGGCCATTACATACCATATGTATTCAAAAGTATTTAGACACACAACCAGTTCAGTTACTTTAAGGTTCCCCCATTCTGACAGAGCTTATACAGTCTCCATTGAGAGAAACTGCTATAGAGGGAGGTGTAAAGCCCCTCCAGCACTGGACTGTGGAGCAGTGGAGCTTTATAACTCCACTGCTCCATAGTCCAGCTGATTTCCCAGGAGTAATAAAGCTTAGTGTATTACCTGTGGTATGTGCCCAACCAATATCAGTACCTGACCTCACTAATGCTGTTGCGGTCAAATGCAATTAGATCATCACAGCAGCATCTGTCTAGTGTAAAGCCGTCCCCCAAGAGTAGACGCTCATACTGCAGCAAAGGTGGGATGGATGTCTTGTTAATACCCTTAGTCTCACAAGACAATGTGGTAGAGCAGGTGTCCTCAAACTTTTGGACATGTTCTCTGGTCTCACTGGTGGTCTCACATATGACCTTGAACATATTTCAGATGTACAGTACCGTGACCTCAGCTGCTCTCAACTCCCGAACTGAGATTCCACTCCTGGGTTTGGGCACGTACAAGCTGCAGAGCCATGGCCAGTTGTTCCAGTCCCTCAGTGCTGCCCTTGATGCAGGATACCGTTCCTTTGACACAGCTGCTGTGTATGGCAATGAAGGTCATCTTGGGCAAGTCGTCAGGGAATTGCTGCCCAAGCACGGCCTCTCACGCTCAGACGTGTTCCTCATCAGCAAGCTTGGACCAGCCGACCAGGGTCCCCGAGCCAGAGAGGGCTGCTTGAGAAGTCTGGAACAGTTGGGATGTGAATACATAGACTTGTACCTGGTGCACTGGCCTGGGACTGCGGGATTCGAGCCAAGGGATCCCCTAAATAAGGAGTATCGCATGCGGAGCTGGAATGTGCTGGAGGAATTCCACGCTAGTGGACAGTTTAAGGCTATAGGAGTCTCCAACTACACTGCGGTGCACCTCAAGGAGCTGACTAGAAGTTGCAGAGTGGCTCCAGCGGTCGTGCAGATGGAGTGCCACCCAAGGCTTGTTCAAAGGGAGCTGAGGGACGTATGCGAAGAGGCAGGCATTCACTTCCAGGCCTACTCCTCTCTCGGAAAAGGTGCACTCTTGAACGAGCCAGAGGTGAAGGCAGTGGCCGAGGGCTGTGGACGTACTCCAGCTCAGGTACTGCTGAGGTGGGCGGTTCAGCAGGGTATCTCTGTCCTGCCTCGCTCTTCACAGCCACAGAGGGTGCAGGAGAACGCCAGAGTGTTTGACTTTGAGCTGAGTGAAAAGGAAATGGACAGACTGTGTGGGCTGGAAAATGGAACAAGGTTTTGCTCAAGAGATCCAACAAATATTGTATAACTTGGAGAGTTTGTTGCATATCGCTGTTTATTACAAATGTACTTGACCAATAAAGTCATTCTGGTTTTGAAGGCCAGTCAGTTCAGCTTAGACCTGTACAGTTTGGGTAAGGCCAGCATCATATAGGCATAACTGATGGGGCTTGATGCACATGAGTATTGTGATGTAGTGTTTTTTGGATACCTCACTGATTCTCAAAAACACTTTTGATATTTAATCGTTTTTTACATGCTAAGATTTGTATGAGATTTTGTGCACCGCTAATGTTAGCATTAGCAAAGTTGTTTTTTTTAATGCTATGACATTTTTCATGAAATTAGACTTAAAGATTGTTGCAGATTGCTTTTACTCAGAGAACCGCAGTATACTACATCACAGCTCCTGTAGACTGATGTGTATGGTGTGGCCAGGTTCTTGCCAGCACTAGTGCTGATCAGTTTGATGGGAACCAGTGTAATTGGGTTCAAGTTTCAGGTTTATTTGTCATTTGCACAACATGTCAGGACATTTATGCATTGAAATTCTTGTGGTGAGGCTCAGGTTGATACTCTACAGCAGGGCAGCATTCATATTCATATTAAAATAGAGATCTAAAGAGATATATTAAATAAATACAGAATATTCACAAAATACAGAATATACGAAGACTGTAAAAATATGGCAGCTGGAATTAAAAGGCTGATTAATAGTTGTTCAGCCTGTTTTCATGTGTCCAAGAAGGCGTAATCGAACATGGAGACATGGAGATGTAGAGGTTCCTAATGGGGTCCTGTGATAATCCATCCCATGCAGGTTGAATATTCTCAGCCAGTTCCTGCAGATTTTGGGGTGGGAGTGGAGGTAGAGTGACACCAGGCCTTCTGGACGTGTGATGCATGACCACAAAACGTTTATCTTGGTGCTGACCACGGTGCCTCCACACACAAGACAAAAGCAGGATACGTCACTGAAGATGACCCGCTGCCGTGACAGACCGGCAGGACACCATGGCAGTCTTTGGTGATGTTGACGTGGTGTTAAGAGTAGTCGCCATAAGGGCCCGCGAGCATGCAGTCGTCTGCTAATGGTGCTGGCACTAACAGGATGACTAATAGAGGGCATCACTGCTTGCTGAATGTCCACAGTCGTGACTGTTGGGTTAGTCCGGTAAAGTGATAAAGCCCATCCTTGCTTACCTTACATGCACGGCCGAGTGTGAAACTGGAATCATTCTCATGTCTCACAATGTCCAACCTACCGACCAAGTTTCATTCCTGTGGGCTGATTCCTTCTGGGTGCAGCTATTTGTGGAACTATTTTTTGATAGTTCAGAAATTTAGTAAATTATGATTAAATGGCCAACAGTCATATTTACGAGGAGTAAACTGTGGATTTTAGGTAATGCAATTTTACAAGATATGATGCATCATGTGCCTTTCAATCACATTTGTGACAGACGTGACTAGGAGTGCATATGGACAAATACACCTGTTAGATTGTTGTGCTGGTATATACAGCCTACCAATAAGCACAGGAGTGCAGCCTAAGTTGGTGGTTGTGATGTCTCAACCCATGGAGGTTTGGTCGTATCCGGTCTAACTCATCTATAGACTGTTTATAAGACAATATGTTTGATACTGTAGGCTGTGATTAAAAACTGACTAAATGACTGCAATTTTAAAAGATGTACTCTTTTGAATTGTCATTTTTCTATTCCTATTCCATATTTACTCATATTTTACTCTGTACTGGTAATCAATTATGTCATCAAGAACATTCCTTTCTGTGTATTTGGGTGTCTCTAGAGTTTCTGTGCAAGGCCCAGAGGTAATAGCAGTTGCGTAAAGAATGTACTACGGTTAAGAACAACCGTTCCCTGTTGGCAGTTCTCTGTAAATAATATACACGGTCTTGTGGCTCTTCTAGCATCTTTCAGGACATCAACAAGGACCAAACTACGACTGTTTAAGGACTGACAGCCCTGGGTTAACATGGAAGCCCTGGAACAGGGGGAAGAGATTAGTTGGGGTTGTGGTGGGGAGTTTAGGGCATAAAAGGCCAGGAGAGTTTTTGAGACGTAATTTTGGGAAGGCCTAGGGCCATCACTTGGAGGAAAAAAACAAAACAAAAAACATCAAGTGCCAAAAAAATTATTTATTTTTGACCACAAATCATTCAACAAAGTATATTACAAACGTAGAAATGTGTACAAATAGCATATGAAAAAACAGGTCAATATAAAGACGTTTCAAGTAAGTTATTAGCAAAATGCCCCATAGCCGTAAGACTACAGCACACGACGTTTACGTCGTCCGTCTTTTGTTCTTTTGCATACAAGGCAAGTGAACCAGACTGCTAAAGGCGAGTACTGTGCGTGTAAAAGGCTGAGGACGGCATACAGTTCCACTACCAGGCAATATATACATGGAAGGGTGAGGGAGGGGTGGAATACAAAACTAAGGGCATGAACCATCATAAACACCTATTTTTCACCCAGGGCTCCTGTTGATGTGTTATTAAAATATGTTCAGCATGAGTAAGCATTTCCAACAACACAAACAACACCATAAATAAATAGATAAATAATAAATAGATAGATAAATAAATGAAAACCCTGAGACGGACCTCACTGAATGAGAACAATACCCGCATCATCGTCAACCACCACTACTCATTACTTCATTCACAGGTTGCTTCACCTACTTTTGGAAAGTTATGTACATTTTTTTTGTCAACAAAGTTTCTCTAGCGTTTGATAATACACAAATATTTTAGGAGCAACATCTATATAGGAATTTATAAGGGACATCATAGGAACAATATATCACATACTCTTACCAAATAAATAATTTGAAGGGTTATAATAATCTGTAAAATACAGGGTTTCTTTTAGAAGCAGTACATTTGAGATTGTCCAATCCTGTCCATGAATATCAGAGATTGTCACTTAAGATTGTCAAATCGAAGTAACATTAAAAACGATTGTTTTACGTTTAGGGTTTAGAGTTATTGCAGTGGTCAAAAGAGGTGTAGCACCGTTCTCCCTCTGTTTCACACGTACAAGCGGTTTTTCTTCTAAGGGCTAGTTTGGTTTGGCATTTTTTTGGAAAGGCCATACTGGTGACAAACATGACCAGCCTCCATCCTGCTGATTGTTACTTCATCTTTCTCTCTGTTTACTTTCTCGTCTGTGTGGTGTAGCAGTCTCATTCTCTTCCCTCCTCTTCCTTGGAACCCCAGAGAAAGGAGAACCATCCTCGGTTGGTGTGCTTCCCAGGGCTGCCCGCTCTTCTCATCTCCTGTAAACATCAGGACACAGGCAAATATGGTTAGAGGTTTATGATCTATACATTGTAGAAAACCTGGTGTGACTCTGACTCTTCAAAGAACACTTCCACTAACAGCTGCAATGCGGGTGCCATTCCATACTCCATTCTTCCTATAGGAAAGTTGCTCCAATTGCTCTACTATCCCTCCTTATGACTTAGAGAACCTCACCCCTTTATCCAGCCAGGTGTCAAATTCATCGCTCATCCTCCTCAGCTGCTTCCCATATTTCTTGGCTTTCCACAACGCAGCAGGAGCCGACTGGGATCGCCCTCGGAACGGAGCTCCATCTGCTGCGCCACCATCCTCTGCCGAAGCCCCATCCTCGCCGTCCTGCCAGCGGCTGACCGTGTACACCTGGGACTCGGAGTACAGCCGAACGCGAGCTCCAACCTCGGACAGTTCATCTGGGGGAGCTAGAGGAACGTATATACCACTTCATTCAAGCATCATCTGTACTGATGTTCATATTTAATAGTCTCTCATTGAAATGATGGGCTCTGTGAGAGCATGGATGGTTTGTACCTGGTGATATGGTACTGGGCATGTTGTGCTCACTGTTCAGCTGCGGAGAGCATCTGCCTTCATCTTGGTCATCCACGGAACTGATGTCATCTTGTGGCGTCTCTTCCATTATGAAGGCTGCTGAAAGATGGAATATCATAACAATGTCATTCATGTTAATGGACAGAACAGGCCAAGACAAGCAAAACAAACAATGGCTTTAAGGTGGATTCTTATTCTTCAGCCAATTATTCAATTCCACCTTAAACACTGCAGCTACTTGCCCTTATCCATCAGGCGCCACAACGTTAACCCAGGCACCATTTAAGGTGGAGCCCACAATTGGAACCAGAAATGGGCAAACAGGAAGCCAACATCGGTATATACAGACAAGTAGTGGTTGTAAACTGGATCTTAGATTCTGATATAGCAGTTTAGTACACAAGTCACGGTGTAATGAAGGATGGGCTACCTCTGGTTCTAGAGGAATTCCAGCACAATGGCTGAAAAAGCGTTCCTTGCTCCTCAGTCGATGTTCTAATGACTTTCCGATACGGCTCCTCGTCGCAGCTAAATCGAGCTCTCCTCAGTTTCTGCAGGTATTGATTGCTCATGGCGCGCGACACACCCAAACAACAAAAGCCAACATGGCTAATTGACGAGTTTCGAACTTAACGCGGCTTTCCCGCCTACTACCGCTGACATGGCCGATTCAAAATAGAGAACGAAGTAGAGCACTTTCCGCGACATTTAGTCCAGGTGATTGTCTTCGCTTAAAAACGGAGCTGCTTTATTTTCCCATTCGGCTGTGCCTCTCGCGGCAGCGTGGATGATCTCATATCAGCTTCAGTATCATTGTTGTTGTCGTTTCCATCAGCGCTTCGCCTCCCGTCCAATCAGGCGCCGCCTGCTTTCCGGATCAGCCAATCAGAACCCGCTGCTAGGGTGTTTTGAAAGGCACGTCACTGTTGCGGTAGGACTGCACGAGCTCGCGCTGTCTGTCCCGTGACTTGTTTACTCGCAGCACGCGAAGCGAACTGAGCAGAAAACGACGGATTAATAAATAAAAACACTGAAAATTAAAAAGTTATCGGCACGAAAATAATTTTTAATCGAGCTCTGAATGAAATGTCGCCTATTGAAGAAGATTTTTTTTACAGGTCGTTGTACAGAAACGTTAGCTGATTTCGCGTCCTGTGATACACATATATATAGCTGCATATAGCAATATATACTTTTTGTTCATTAAGATGGCTGTAAAATCATAAATTAGGACTAATTTTATTAAATTACGGCACACGTTGAGAACAGTAATCGATGAGGTCCTATTCCGGGAGTGTGTTCTGCTCTGTATGACCAGTAGATGGAGACAAATGCCTGTGTGTGATTTCGGCTTTCGCCTACAGTGCATTTAATCAACGCCACTTAATATATAGGATCACTTTGTAGTTCTACAATTACAGACTGTAGTCTCTGCATCCCCCTTTCACCCTGTTCTTCAATGGTCAGGACCACCACAGAGCAGGTATCAGGGTGGTGGATCATTCTCAGCACTGCAGTGACGCTGATGTGGTGGTGTGTTAGTGTGTGTTGTGCTGGTGTGAGTAGATCAGACACATCAGTGCTGCTCGAGTGGTTACACACCTCTTTGTCACTGCTGCACTGAGAATAGACCACTTATCCTTCTGAGTATGTGGTGCTGGAGTCTTTCCCATGGCTCACTGGATAGAAGGTAGGAAACTCCCTGAACAGACCGCCTGTCTATAATAGGGCAGAGTCACAGACACATAATCACACTTACAGTCACACCTAGGGGGCAACGTAGTGTCTCCAAATTGCCGGACTGCATTTCATTGAACTGTGGGAGGAAACCCATGCAGACACAGGGAGAACCCCGGACACCCTGACCAGGAATCAAACACAGGCCCTTTCTGCTGCGAGGTGACAGTGCTACCCTCTGAGCCACCATGCCGCCCACTGAGAATACTCCACTAACCAAAACTATTTAGCCAACAGTGTCCTGTAGGCTGTGGGCCACTGATGAAGGACTAGAGGATGACCAACACAAACAGTGCAGAAGCAGATGAGCTATCATCTCTGACTTTACTTCAGCAGCACTGCTGTGACTGATCCACTACCACCAGCATGTCCGTGTTACTGGAAGGCTGAGATTGATTCTGCACCCACATAATTTCTGCTCTGTTGTGGTCCTGTGGGGGTCCCGACCAGATGAGCTCACTCTACTCACCATAAAATCATCAAGGGAATAGTGACACAAGTAGATGCACCCAGAACAACAATTAAACAACAGGAAGAAACTTGGTGGGTAGCTTTGACATTGTGAGATATAGTAATAATTCTATTTTCACCCGTGTGACATAAGCAAAGACTCCGCTGATCACTGTACCTGACTGACACAACAGCCACGATTGTGGACATTCAGCGAGCAGTGATGTCCTCCATGGGTCATCCTGTTAGTGCTAGCACCACTGGCAGATGACTGCACACAGGACTGCATGCAAGGACAAAGACCTTGTCAGCGTTGCCAAAGACTGCAATGGTGTCGTGCCAGACTGTCACGGAGTGACTCAGAATAGCAGCGGGTCATCTTCAGTGACGAGTCCCGTGTGGAGGCACCTTGGCCTGCAGGCACCTTGGCCCTGTCACCACACCATAGGGAACACAGCTCCCATGCAGCCGAGACAGTCTGTCTTGCGGCATAAGCAAACATGGTGTGTCACCATCTGAGATAAATATTGTAGCCAATATCATTGTCCAGTCTAAACTGATCATCATTTATTGATCCTAGTACCCTTTATCCTCCTTCCCAACAGCCCTGCAGTCCCACACTTCCTTCTGGGTGTATGTGTGTGTGTGTGTGTGTGTATAATGGAGTTATTAAATAGCTGAAGTTTGAGTGAAAGCTTTCCAGTCTAGTATCCTATAAATTGCATCCTCACCTTCTGTTACCGAGACACACGAGTCATGGTCCCCACCACCACCCCATCTCCATCTTGTTCCTCAGCCACACTACGGTTACAAGAATGGTGGGGTCCATCACTCTAGCCACAGGCAGAAGCTGTTCAGAACTCCAGCACCAGTTCTCAGAGTTCTCCTGTGTCTCAGTCTGTCATCTCTCATTCTAGCACCAAATGTTGAAGGCATGCTTCAAACAGACAAAGCCCTTGTAAGGCTCTCCTCTCAGGCCTCACTCTCTAACCGAACTGCAACCAGATCTGAACCAGAGTTGCTGAAAGGGTGTACAGCAAAGCAACTCTATGTACTGAGAACTTTGTGTATGCACATCCCTCCCAACTCTAAAAGCTCTCTAGTCTGTAGTTAATGGTGTAAAGGTGGGTACTGTTATACAGTTGACTCATAATTATTGTTAAAGGGAGACCAGCACAAGGTTGCACTCTTTCGGGTAGAACAGCTACAAGTCTGGAGTGTGGAGAATCTCGGAGTGTGTTTTATTTGTTTCATAAAGGCTTTTTTAATGACCCTCATTATTAAAAGTTGTATTTTTCTGAAAATTAAACATCTCAGGGCTGCTCCTGGAGACGCAGTGTTCTTGGAAGCCTTTAGGGGGCCTAGAAGAACCCCTAAAGATACCTCCAGGATTCTCACCTCTTTGAGGCGCATGAAACACCTCCAGCGTAGCAGGCTTATGGGCACCATTACTGAGATATACTGCACCCCTCTGCAGTCTTCTCTGGCAGGAACACACTGGCGCTGAGCCTACGTGCACTATTAGGAGAATATATTTGGAAGCCTCTTGGAGAATTTCTTCATGCAGAACTTTTCAGGATCCCGTAGGTCGGCTTATGAAATGCGGACTTTGGCTCAAAGCACGTTTCCGGGGTTTGGGGGTGTTGGTGGGGGGGTGCACAATAATATCAGCAGATAATTGTTTGGATAAAAATGCTAATTATAAGATTTGTAGTTCATTCATTAAAATGTTCAACGCTGTATGAAGAATTGACAGTTTTGATGGTATGCTGAAGACCTCTTTGTGTCTGTGTGTTGCAGAGGTATCTACTGAGGAGCATGCTAACCATCTAGCCCTGGCCCATCCTGTCTTACAATCATCAACATCAAAAGAATAGCTGCACAAAATAGCCGCTCCCAGAAGGAATCAACCATCAGGAATGAAACTTGGTGGGTAGATTTGACATTGGGAGACATACGAATGATTCATGTTCAGCTGTGCATGTGACATAAGCAAGGAGGGCCTTATCACTGTACCTGACTGACCCAACACCCATGATTGTGGACATTCAGTGAGCAGTGGTGCCCTCCGTAAATCATCCTGTTAGTGCCAGCACCATTGGCACACAGCTGCACAACACAGGACTACATACAGACAGACTGTTACGACCACTGCTATTAAGACCACGTCAGTGTACGTGTGCCTTGGTGGAGATGAGATGACCAAGGAATCCGTGTGTGGAGGCACTGTGGTCAGCACCAAGATGAATGTCCAAAAGGCCTGGTGTGACTCCACCTCCACCCCGTTTGCATTTCAGTTGTCTGATTATTAACATAGCCATGTAAACAGCATAATCCGATTTCCTAGAATTTCCCCAAAATCCAATTATGATATCTGATAAAGAGGGCTGGGTTTTGGCTCAGTATTTGAGTTATTCAGTGCATCTATACTCCTCCGATCTCTCAGACTGTGTGTGTGCAAAAGCAGGCCATGATACTGAGTGTGTTAAAGTTCCCTTCAAAATCTGATAAGTGAATAAAATCACATTTGGTCAGTAATCCCCTCACCACTTCTACATGTACTCGAGTTAACAGACTGTAAATTCTGGAAATTAAGGAAATTTGAATTCTTATTTTCGTTAAGCATGTAACTGGTTTATTGTCGCTCCAAAAGTCCCGTGTCGTGTTGGACGGTGCTTGCTTATTTCTGGTACCTGCAGACTGTTTTCACACATGCTCAAACTGAGAAATCGGAAAGAAGTCAGAGTAAGCGTATACACGTTACAGAGAAATCCCATTACTGAGCCTAAATCCAGCTCTCTGTATAGGATTTCATGATTAGATTTCAGAGTATGGTGAGATCAGAGTATGGCGTTCAGTTCTGATTATGACTGGGTTAATAAGAGCCTCTGAATGTCCATGCTGACTGTGATTTGAATTCATTCTGATTATGTATTAAGACTGAGGTGTTTATATACCCGCTCTGCTCAGCAATCTGATGGAAACCTCCATTTACATGTGTGTGATCAGATCCGGAATTATAGGCATTAGAAATACACCATTTAGAGTATCATGATAATTAGCATCATGTCCAGTCAGCATGAGATGACCAGCAGTAGTGGTTACCTGAGCCCTTCGTTGGTGTGTTTGTGTTTTGGATTTGGAATGGCGTCAGTTAGACTAGTCTATTCTGACTGACGTGTACACTCAGACGTATTCTATTGAGATTAAGCAATTAGTTGTATTGGTAATGGATTATCAGGTTACATGTTAACATAGCTACTGTTATGTACAGTACAAAGCAATCTGTTCTGCCTTGTTAAACACCTCCACTCAACTCCTCTGGTCATTAGTAACCTCATTCCAGACTGAACACTCCTTTTAGCTTCAGCAGGAAGGGGCGGGGCTAAATTGAAATAAGATGCCAATACAAGTTTAAAATAGACTACGCTCATGATCAAAAGAACAGCTGTACCCAGAAGGAAGTGTGGGATTGCAGTGCTGTCGGGAAGGAAGGTAAAGGTTACCAGGAACACTGAGTGATGATACATGTAGACGGATATGGGAAATATTAATTGAGCTACACATACAGAAGTAGTGTCTCTCAGTATGGCGACGAGGCACCATGTTTGCCAATGCCAGATGTCTCGACTGCATGGAGGTGTAGAGGTTCCTAATGGTGTCCTGTGATAATTCATCCCATGCAGTTTGAATATTCTCACACAGTTCCTGCAGATTGTGCGGTAGGGGTGGAGGTGGAGAGACACAAGGCCTTCTGGACGTGTGTGACATGTGACCACAAACTCTTCATCTTGGTGCTGACCACGGTGCCTCCGCACACGGATTTGTCAGTCGTCTCCCTCAAGACAAAAGCGGAACTCATCACTGAAGATGACCCACTACCATTCTGAGTGACTCTATGACAGCCTGGCACGACACCATTGCAGTCTTTGGTGGCGGTGACGGGGTGTTAAGGGCAGTCGTGGTAACGGTCTGTGTGCATGTAGTTCTACATCGTGCAGCCATCTGCCAATGGTGCTGGCACTAACAGGATGACTCATATAGGGTCCACAGTCGTGGCTGTTAGGGTCAGTAAGGTACAGGGATAAGGACTGTCCTTGCTTACGTCACATGCACGGTCGAGCATGTCCCATTTGGCCGTAATCATTATCCGTCTCGTGATGTCAAACCTAACCACCAAGTTTCAGTCCTGTCAGTTGATTCCTTCTGGGAAGCAAAGTATTTGTGCAAATATAGTTTGATGATGAGTGATGATTTGAGGCTTAGTGTGGGGTCTGTAATAGGGACCCTATAAGCAGTTCTGTGCCTCTATAGGCTTTGTTTATATACTGCATTCCTAAACAGGTCTGTTATCTACTACAGAAAAAAACACACACTGTCAAATGCAAAATCATTCATATGTGTCCATTTCACATCACTGCAAACTGGGTCCATCCCTGATGTGGTGAGACCACCCCCAACATACCCTCCCTCTGCAGTCAACGCAGCTGAGCAAAAAAAAAAAAAAAACAACTGTGTCGTTTTCTTCCTCCTCTACAAAAGACCGACAGACTAAGATAACAAGGGAGAGGGGAAACGAGAGAGCACCCATTGCCATCTCTTTCTCTTCCCCCCATCCTGTTTCTCCAGGCGAGTGATTATAGCGATGAAAGAATCGTTCTTTTAAACGACTCGCCCGAACCGACTCACAAGTGAATCGAACACGTGGCGCCTGGGCGATGGGTTCCTCAGCTCTGATAAGGTTGTATGAACACCGGATCCCACAGACAGTCGCTTTCTGTCTTTTACGTTTCCCCGTCAGTCAGCAGAAGTAGCGAGCCGCTCGCTGACTCTCACTCTGTAGCTCAATCCGATTCGACTCGTTTGAATCACTGAATGGTTCAAAGGGGGGCGGTTCGGAGGAACCGACTCATGCCAAGTGAATCATTACTACCAGCGCTGCGCCTCTCATTCAGTCCGCGCTCACCCAGCCGCGCTCCCTCAGCATGCTCTCCGCAGGAGCCGCCGTCTTCTCGCTGGTGTCCAGCTCAGCTCGTGTTTCGCCCGCGTTGCTGTGTTCAGGAAGCCGCCGTTCGCCGAGGAGCCGTGTTTAGTTTTCGTGGCAGTTTCGTGTTTTTTCCCCGCGTGCCGTTGGCGTCTCCAGACATCTCCTGCACCTGTCATTCCTCAGTGACCACATTCCCTTTTCTCCAGCCACGCTTTCTTTAGGATTAGTAGGGAAACAAGGGGTTAATTATCTCGACACAGAGAACTGGGGGTCTCCTGAACCCACCATTGAAGTGTTGCTTGCAAGGAGGGCAGTTTTACTCCCAGGGTCTTGATCAGCTCCGGAGCTTAGTGGATAAGGCTTTGTTCCTTTCAGTTCAGAGCAGAACTGTCACAGCAGATAAGCGAGAAGGTCCTGCAGAAGAACCACAACATCTCCCCGGCAGCAGCGCTCCCGTAAGTACATCCAGATGAGCACGGCTCTGAATTTCAAGTAGCTGTTGTGAGTCTGTGAGCACACTCCTGGCTGGACCTGATGGACAGGCTGTAGCCCATCCATACCCAGAGGTGTCTGTTTAGGGATCAAAGATGCTGCAACTGGGGGCAAAAAGGAATGCATGGTAGTTTTGGGGGGTATCTTCTCATCCTACAGTGGTCTCATAGCAGGTGCCCACCACTGGGGAACCTAATGGATGCTCCTTTATTTGTTATTGCAGGAGGAAACTTCAGTCCAGCCCAGAGTTGTGGAGGATGAGTCCCTGATAACTAGAAGACTCCTCGGATCTCTCCCTGTCTCTCCAGGTGGCTCAGAAGCAGGTACGTTCATGCCCTGGATACAGTCAGCCGTAGCTGAGCGCCGGGGTGCCACACAATCCGTCTTTAACTGGCTGATTCCTGCAAAAGTATCTGGCGAGTCTTTGATGTATGTTTCATAATGAGCCTTCGGCTCCCACAAGCCTGTGCCACTTCCAGATCGGCTCCCGGCACTTATAAAGCACCGTTCTCATGGAAACGCTCTCGTGGCTCCCACTATAGAAACGGCCCACCTGTTTCATGTAAACATGTTCAGATGATGATAACGATACTACGCCAGCATCCTGGTGTCTGTAGGGGAGCGCTCGCCCTCCGGATGCCCTGGAAAAGGATATATATCCTATATAGCCTCATGAAATGAACCAAATTCCCAAATGTTTTTGGGCTTGGATGGATGTAAATAGTCACACACACACCGTAGTTCTTCCTCAGCTCCATGTTAACATCGCAGAGTGTTTTCAGCAGCAAATAAATGCAATTAATTAGGATTATTTATTATTATTAGGATTATTATTAGTATTTATGGACAGTGGGGGAGTCTGTTCTCACAGGGGGGCCCTTTAACCAGCACTCATGGTATTGATAATATGACACCAACAAAGCAATAATTGAAATAAATAAATCTATTTTCCCACATTGCTATTATGTTTAGAATGTAAACGACATGTAAAAACTTTTTATGTATATAAATAAACCAAATACAAATACACTCTTCAGGGGCCCCACTACAGGCCTGAGGCCCCACAACCTTGCCATGTCTGGTGGCAAGCCGCACCTCTGTTTATTGAGATGCATGATGAGTCCTCTGAAAAGCCCAGTACTTGTAAACTGGTGTATTTACAGGATAATGCTGGAGTAATGTTTGTTTACTTGAGCTTTTGTTCGTTGGCAGTGGGAGCTACTAGATACACTCAGTGCAGCGAGTTCACGTTCCTGTCGGAATACACTCCCCTTAGTCGGGTGGAGCGGCACAACGCGGGCTGTGATTATTAGGGGAAATGCTGAAACTGGGAACGAATCGAGTAATTATCTGCTTGTGTTGGTGCTGAACTCGACGGTAGTTATTGTGGTGGTCGTGATACTTACCCCTCTCGTGCTCCTCTGCTCCGGGTGTACCGGTCATAATCTACGAAGTTATCTGGCTAACATGTTTGTGCAGTTTCCTCTTATAAGGAAAACTGGGTTTGGTCTATAGCTAATAATAAGTGGGTCCCAGTCGCGCCGTTAATACTAATACTAACTAGTGTTGGAGTATGTAGTATATACAGGGGTTGGACAATGAAACTGAAACACCTGTCATTGTAGTGTGGGATCTCATGGCTAAATTGGACCAGCCTGGTGGCCAATCTTCATTAATTGCACATTGCACCAGTAAGAGCAGAGTGTGAAGGTTCAGTTAGCAGGTAAGAGCACAGTTCTGCTCAAAATACTGCAATGCACACAACATTATGGGCGACATACCAGAGTTCAAAAGAGGACAGATTGTTGGTGCACTGCACGTCTTGCTGCGCATCTGTGACCAAGACAGCAAGTCTTTAGTGATGTATCAAGAGCCACGGTATCCAGGGTGGTAATGTCAGCATACCACCAAGAAGGACGAAACCTCCACCAGCATCACGTAGTGACCTGGCACTATCCTGCAAGAAGAATGGCTTAAACTCCCTCTGACCACTGTGCACTATATGTCATTCCCAAGACGAACTGACGCTGTATTGGCCGCAAAAGGAGGCCCTACACCATACTAATAAATGATTGTGGTCTAAAACCAGGTGTTTCAGTTTTATTGTCCAACCCCTGTAGTACAGCTATGAATGTCAAGGTAGCGAATGCTCAAAAATCCACAGTGCACACAACCGGCCGGTTTTTGATGAGGGTAATGATGAATAATGTTTGTCCCACAATTGGGAATATTCTACATTTTAAAAACAAATGCCAGACGGGAAAGCAATGGCGATTTTGGTGGTGGCAGGACCAGATATGGTGTATAAATGTGAGTCTGTCTAAACAGCCTGTAATAATAATTGTGTTCTAGTAAATAATGAGTTAGCTTGTTTGCGTGGCCCAGCTTGGTGTAACATAAGCTTCTTGACTTCCTGTTAGTGGGAAATGATGCACTAGGCTAATACTGTGTGTACTAGCCTGCAGAACCCATACTATTAAGATTAGTACAGAGCGTATACTGTGTAGTATTACTGTGTAGTGCTCAATCAGGACACAGCCAAGGTCCTCCCATCCCCACCTTTATTTACAGAACACATGGCTCTTCTTCATACATGGTTTTCAATAAATGCTGACAGAACCTTTACAGTTCACAGACCCCAAATTCAGCATTCCTGATACAAAATAGCAACCAATGGAATCCATGTTTTGGTGCACTGCAGCGATCCATATTAAACTCCCGCTTCATGTTCTAATGTTTCTGTTTCACCTTAAGTGGTGCAGCAGATACAATCTGACCTGAGGCGCCTGAATGTAACTGCTGCCCTAATTAAGGTGGAATGGGAAAATTCATGCAAGAAGTTGAACAGGAGGGTTGGGTCAGCCTGCTGCGATCCATTAGCGTTCCTTGTCCTTGCTTTCGGCAGACTGTAATAATGATCGCTCGGAATTCTTGCTGGATCCATTTGTACAGTCAATCCCACAGCAGCTCTTTCCCACTTTCCCATTGTAGATGTTTTTGTTTTTGCTGCATTCACACCGAACGCTAACGCTAATGCTGCCACTCAGTTATTCTTTCAACCACTCAGTGGGTGTAGCCACAGTGGCTTCCATGACTGACAGCTGGAAAGCAAAACAGCAAATTCGTCCATTTTAACGCTTTATGCTTTTACTTCAACGGCTGCTTACAGTGGATCAGGAAAAGTGAAACCAGATAAGGACAATTCAGTCCGACAGTTATTAATAGGGTAATTAATTATCAGCTTGGAATTGGAACCTTCCTGTACACTTCAGTCGCTATCCTTTGGCATCATGTGAAGCGGTTCTATATATGTGTCTTATTTGCAGTTCCTTCTTTCCAAGGTTCTTTAGAGAATCAGATGTGGATCCGCTAGCGCAACAATAGACAAAGTACCCTTCTGTATACCACTATATTTAAAGTATAAGGAAACTGCGCTCTCAGAAATGAAGGTGCCGGAAGGGGTTCTTCGCTTGATGCCAAGAAGAAGAAGCATTTCCTAAAGAATGGATTTCAGTGGATGGTTCTGTAGCGCTGTGTTTCTGAACCCTGCTCCTGGAGGCTCCCTGCCCTGCACATTTCAGTGGGTTCCCTGCTTTAACAGCGCCCCCCTACAGCTCTGAAAGGGCTTGCTAATGAGCTGATAAGGTGAGTCAGGTGTGTCGGGAGCGGGGAAAGCACAGAAATGTGCAGGGCAGGGTGCCTTCAGGACCAGGGTTGAAACACACAGCTGTAGAAAACAATGTTTGTAAATGAGGTCTGTTAGCGTGAAGAGCTTTTCTGGGAGATTAAGACAGTTCTTCTTTATTAAAGGCAGTGGTTCTGAATTTAGAACCATGAGTTTAATATAGAACTATATTCTCACGCCGGACAAGGACTGATGGACGCACGCTGAGCTAAAATCAAGGCTGGTAGATTGGCAGTGAGGTTCAACAAACTGAATCCAGGCAATCAAAGTACAAGGGACAGGCAAAGTCAACTAACAGGAGACAGGCAAGAGTCGAAATACCAAAAAGACAATAAGCGAGGGCAAAACAAAATGAGAAGAAATCCAGAGAAGAGACATGCAGAGATTAGAACAGGGTCAGAAAGTCAGAACAGGGTCAACAGGGGATAAACGCTCGGTACGCTACAATATTACGGCAACCAGAAAAAAGCAGAGGTATAAATACAAGCAGAGGTAATGACTGACAGGTGTGTAATCACTACTCGGGGGAATCTGATCTAGGAAACAGGACGGGGTTGGTGGGTGAGGGCATGGTGAAATGGTTATTCAGATTGATGTGTTGTATATGGTTTTATAAAGCAACGTAAAAGGTTATGATGTCAATCTTGTAACAAGAGAAGAACCCATAATATGCTATATATACTATAAAAAATCATTTTCAACAAATTCTCCATCAGTCAGAAGAACCATTACACCATGCACCTTTAAGCATGCAGTTAGTTCTGTGGCTGTACATAATTCCAGGAACCCTGAGAAACCCATATTTTTAACCCTTTAACATTCTGCTCAACCTTTTGGTGGAGCACTTAACTCAAGCTGATTGTGCCATCTCTACCAATTGGTAGAGTTATGTTAGGCTTTGAGTCTTTCAATAGAAATGCCCTTACTGGTCTTATCTGCAGAAAAGCAAGCACCAAGTAAATCATTCCAAACATGTGGATTGATTTTGGTGGAATTTTTGAAGGTAAGCTTATTTGATCAGTGTTTTATAGTTTCAGTTTTATGATGTGAACAGATTAATGTAACTTTATACAACAGAAAGTTGTAGATAGTCTAATAAGGATAAAATAAATAAAAAACAATCTGCATAACTGAACAATCTTTGAATCTTTATGTCTTTTTTTTTTAAAGTCTCTGTGCCGAGCTAATGTGAATAAAATTGACTTTTTGCTGTCTTATTATTCCCCTTAAACAAAAAAACAAAACAAAACAAAAAAAATCTGTTTCTTTTTCTTGGTGAGGCCGGTGAAGGGTTAAGAGTGTACAGATAAGGGTTTTCAAAGTTTCAATCATTCCATGAATCCCTGCATGATTTACTAGACAGGTTCCAGTCGTTTTGCCATTGCTCGGGAATTGTATTATTTAGATGGGAATGTGGATTGACATGAGTGCTTTTATGCTGCTCGTTTAAACGCCCTACGCAGCATGAGTGAAGATGTGCTAAATGAGTTGCTGGATTAAATATTCCCCTGACACTCCGCATAGATTCCTGTGTCCTCAGTTGCCACTCATAAGGCGGCGATTTGCCTCATGATAAGAATAATGAAGAGAAACAGGTTGCTGGCTCAAACAGTGATCTGCTGTTGAGCTTTACTCTTGGTGTTGATGATGCCAAAGAGTGGTTTAACAGGATTAGTGTTGAGAGGGCTGGAATCCTGGTCCTCCCTCCAACTATGTTCTTAACTGCTCTAAAGTGGTTTTGGAGGAAGTGAATAATTCACACAGCCTCTTTGAGCAGAAATCCACATTTGAGCTAAGATATTTGATTTACTAGTGGTACAATGATGTGCAAATTTCACAATATGATATTTTGCTTTGCATCGTTTGCGTCAACGCCATTTCTAAATGGAAGCAAAGTTTCTGCTGAAGGAACGGCAGGCACAGGCAATTGCACTTGAAAACATCAAATAATGAAATAATAAAATAATTGTCTAAACAAAATTAGGCAGGTGCATAAATTTGGGCACCAAAAAAAAAACTTTAACTCAATATTTAGTAGATCCTCCTTTCGCAGAAATAACAGCCTCTAAACGCTTTCTATAGCTTCCAATGAGAGTCTGGATTGTGGCTGAAGGTATTTTAGACCATTCTTCTTTACAAAACATCTCTAGTTCATTCAGGTTTGATGGTTTCTGAGCATGGACAGCTCTCTTTAAGTGACACCACAGATTTTCAATAATATTCAGGTCTGGGCACTGAGATGGCCATTCCAGAACATTGTATTTGTTTCTCTGCATAAATGCATTAGTAGATTTTGAGCAGTGTTTAGGGTCGTTGTCTTGTTTGCTTTGTCACTGATTCCTGGACATTGGTCTCCAGGATCTGCTGATATTGATTGGAATCCATGCGTCCCTCAACTTTAACAAGATTCCCAGTCCCTGTACTGGCCACACAGCCCCACGGCATGATGGAACCACCACCAAATTTTACTGTAGGTAGCAGGTGTTTTTCTTGAAGTGCTGTGTTCTTTTTCCTCCATGCATCACGGCCCTTGTTATGCCCAAATAACTCTATTTTAGTTCCATCAGTCCACAGCACCTTATTACAAAATGAAGCTGGCTTGTCCAAATGTGCTTTAGCATACCTCAAGCGGCTCTGGTTGTGATGTGGGCGGAGAAAAGGCTTCCTCTGCATCACTCTCCCATACAGCATCTCCTTGTGTAAAGTGCACCGAATAGTTGAACAGTGACTAGCCAGAGCTTATGTTCCTATTTACATCCATCATCTAAAGAATAGTTGCACAAATAGTACCACCCAGACTGAACCAACCAATAGAAATGAAACTTGGTGGCTAGGTTTGATATCATGAGCTGTGCATGTGACATAAGAGCAAGGATGTGCTTTATCGCTGTACCTGACTGACCCAACAGACATGGCTGCAGACGTTCAGCGAGCAGTGATGCCCTTCTGTCAGGCTTTAGGGTTTCCCGACCGCCTCCGACCTCCCGGACTCCATCTCCCAGAATACTCTCCCTGATGACGTCACTGTCACATGCCTCGAAACACACATCCACACCTCCGCGTTCAGGGTTGCCAGAGTACTGATTGTCCACCTGCACCTCATTTCCCCCGTTGCTATTTAAACCACACACACTCACGTCCACTTTGCGGAGTATTGCCAAACCTAGTTTGCAGACCATGCGGTTTCTCTCGCTCTCTTAGTCTTGCTCCTTCTGTTCTTGACCTCCCTTTGTTTACTTGACTCCCGCTTTTGGATTTCCCTTTCTGGTTCGTCTGCCTTCCTGGTTGCTCTCTCTGTGTCTTGACCTACCTGCCTGCTCTCTGGATTCCTTGCTTGATCTTCCTCTGGATTTGTTCGCTAGTTTGCTGACTCTCGGGTTTTCGACCCTGGCTTGTTTCTCTCTCTCTCTCTCTAAAGGCTACTTGACTTTTAGCTTGGCACGCACCAAAGTCTGTATGTTTCTGACACCTCCATGAATCAAACTGTTAGTGCCAGCACCATAGGGAGGACGTCATGTACATAGACAGTTACGACGTCTGCCAAAGACTGCACTGGTGTTGTGCCAGACTGTCATGGAGTGACTCAGAATGGCAGCAGATCATCTTCAGTGGCGAGTCCAGCTTTTGTCTTGTGTGTGGAGGCACCGTGGTCAGCACCAAGATGAACAGTTTGTTGTCACATGCCACACGTCCAGAAGGCCTGGTGTCACTCCACCCCTACCGCACAATCTGCAGGAACTGTGTGAGGATATTCAAGCTGCATGGGATGGATTATCACAGGACACCATTAGGAACCTCTACAACTCCATGCTGAGACGTCTGGTATGTTGTGTTCGCAAACATGGCGGCCTGATGCCATACTGAGATACTACTTCTGTATTTGTAGCTCAATAAATATTGCCCATATCAGTCTACTGACATGGGGGCAGTCGTAAAGGTCTGCATGCATGATGTCCTGTGTTGTGCAGCCATCTGCCAATGGTGCTGGCACCAACAGTATGACTCAGGAAGGCATCACTGCTCTGCGAACATCCCCAATCATGGCTGTTGGGTCAAAAGCGTTAAGGCTTGTCCCTGCTTACGTCACATGCACGGCCGAGTGTGAAACTTGAATCATTGGCATGTCTCACAATGCCAAACCTACCCACCAAGTTTCATTCCTGTCGGTTGACTCCTTCTGGGTGCTACTATTTGTTCGACTATCCTTTTGACGATGAGTGCTTAGGCATGCTAATAGGTTTCCTGGTATGCCATAGAAGAGCCACATTTGCTCCCCTACAGAAACTTATGATGGGTGGTTTTGGTAAATGAGAAAATGGATGCCAGGTCATTTAGGGAACCTTCATGTTTGAAACACAGTGATCTGAGTTCAGCTTCACACTCTTAAAAATAAAGGTTCCTCATGGGTTCTTGGACATACAGTTCAAGGAGATGCCTTTAATTGGTACAGAGCAGTTGACAGATATGAAGGTAATTATTAAACTTTATGAAGGTTCTTCACATGGTTCCTCACATGCTTCTTTAAAGAACCATCACCTGAAAGGTTCTATCGTTCTTCTATGACAGTGCTATAACGTGCCATACAGTGTTCTTTTAGTGAAGGCTCAAAGAACCTTCGCATTACCTAGAGCTTCTTTCTTTCGGACCCCATTTGCAAACATGACGCGTGAAAGAAACATCCCCTGGAAGGTTCTGTCCAGAACCGAAGAACCTGCTTTGGCGTATCTCCATGGAACTGCTTTTGGCCTCCTTTGTTGTTCAGATTGCATGCAGTGTTGCTGTAGAGCTTTATGTGGCCTCCTGTAGTTGAGGTTCTGGGTTTCACTGGCTTTACGTCTTCCCTGATTCCGAGAGCCATTACTCACCACTTAAGCTAATCTCAATGCTGCTGGCAGACTGCGAATAATCCCACTCTTGCTCAGGGCAGAATTCAAGAAGTGGTTTGTTTCCACTTTGCTCCATTCATTATGTGGCGTGTCGGAAGCTTCCCTCCATAAGATGCAAATGTTGGCGGAGCGGGCCAACATCCGTTAGCCCATTGTGTGGAGGGTGTCTTAATCGTGGATCAGTTCCAGCGGGTTTTAAAGCCTGAGAATGTATTCAGATGAGCTCCGGGTTTACCCGAGGATGTCTGCCTGGGTTCTGAAATGATCCGTGTGAACGGGTTAGCACTCACACATTTCTTTCTTTTCTCCTCCTCCTTTTCTTGCTCTGCCTTCTTGCCGGGCTGAAGCGTTGGTGTGGTTTTATGTTTGTGTCAGAAGCAGAGGTCCTGCTTTCCCCGTATGCCTGGCTTTCTGTTCCCATGCGTGTGGGTGTATGTGTGTCGTCTGTTTGGTATCGCTCGGCTCTGATGCAGCCTGCATATCTGAGGCCTAATGGCACATGCTTGGCTGTTCCTCTATCGCCTCCGTCAGCATTATTAGCACAGAGGCAGTGGCTCGACATCCAGACCGTCGTATTTCACCTCTCCGCCTGATCCAAAGACCTGTCTGCCCATTTAGATGGCCAACCCCGTAAAAGCTAGTCAAGTGAGCCAGTGGCCCCAATTAAAACGTCCTTTGCTTCATCGGGTTGTGCTAAAATAGGGGCATTATTCCAGCACTGCTCTGGAGAATTAGCTTAGTTAGAAGCTTAAATAGAATTTTAGAAAAGAGCATTTCTGTGCTTTGGCTGTTATATGATACTATGAAAATAGAGTATATACCGCTTGTGCAAATATGGTTTTGACGATGAGCATATCGCTTACACATGCATATGAACTTGAGTGCCCTCCCATTCTTCACCCATAGGCTTTAATATGACGTTGGCCCACCCTTTGCAGCTATAACAGCTTCAACTCTTCTGGAAATGCTTTCCACAAGGGTTAGGAATCTGTTCATGGGAATTTCTGACTATTCTTCCAGAAGCCAATTTGTGAGGTCGGACATTGATGTTGGACGAGAAGGCCTGGCTCGCAGTCTTCGCTCTAATTCATCCCAAAGGTGTTCTATTGGGGTTGAGGTCTATCGGGTTGAGGTCAGGCCTTTAGGTATATCCACACCAAACTCGCTCATCCATGTCTTTATGGACCTTGCTCTGATGTCCAGTCATGTTGGAGCAGGAAGGGGCCGTCCCCAAACTGTTCCTACCAAAGCTGGGAGCATGAAAATGTGCAAAATCTCTTGATCTGCTGAAGCATTAGGAGTTCCTTTCCCTTGGAACTGAGGGGCTGAGCCCACCTCCTGAAACACAACCCCACACCACAACTCCCAAACCCAAACCCTGCCAAACCCCGGGATTGCCAGACTGAGGAGCGTGATTGGTCACTCCAGAGCACACATCTCCACTGCTCTAGAGTCCGTGGTGGCATGCTTCACACTACTGCATTCAGTGCTTTGCACTGTGCTTGGTGATGTAGACTTGGATGCAGCTGCTTGGCCATGGAAGCCCATTCTATGAAGCTCTCTACGTCCTCCTGTTCCTTAGCTAGTCTGAAGGCCAGTTGAAGTCTGGGGGTCTGGAGCCACTGACCCTGCTCTGTCATTTTACATGGCCTACCACTTCATGGCTGAGTTGCTGTCGTTCCCAAACACTTCCACCTTGATATAATCCCACTGGTAATGGACTGTGGAATATTTAGTAGTGAGGGAATTTCATGATTGGACAGGTGGCATCCTATCACGGGGCCATCACTGAGCTTCTGAGAGTGACCCATTCTTTCACTAAGGTCTGTAGAAGCAGTCTGCATGCCGAGGTGCTTAGTTTTATACACCTGTGAACATAGAAGTGATGGGAACAATTGAGTTATTTGGATGGATGAGTGAATACTTTTGCCAGTATGCTGTATGTCTTGATGAAGTAGCACTAAGACCATCTGCGAGCTGTGACTGACCATAAGTGGCAAAACCTGAGAAAAGAACACCAACATTTTTATAACCCTAATTTGTGTGATAAGCGACAGGCTGTCTCGTTTCCGTGATGTGTATTATAATTTTCAAGGAATTTTTAATTTCAGGTTTAACATCTGCATGTTGTTTTGTTGGCAGCGCTTGTGGCAGTGTCGCTGTAATATCTCAGCAGGGCTAGTAAACAGTCCTCTGAGCTCCGGCTAATTATTAGCACTGTGTAGCTGCTTTATGAGTCTCTCTCATTTGCTCGCCTGCTCTCTCTGTGCCCTCTCTTTTCCCCATTCTCTTTCTCTTACTCTTGTTCCCTCGGTCTCCCCTTCATTCTTTTCATAGCTGAGGGTCAGAATGCAGACCTTGTTCTCCTTGTATCTACTTTTTTTCTGTGTGCATAATTATCTTCTTCTTCCTACATTCACTAATGAATACTAAAGCAGGCTAATTAGCCAGTTGCATTAATAAAATATTGTTTTGCTTATTGTTGTGGAAGCCTGCAGAGCCAGACAGTCGTTGGTTTCTCTTCTGAAGTCGGTGTCCTTATTGCATATTGTCTGTGAAAGTCGGGCTCTCCGTGACCAGTGCGGGCAGGACAGAACGCAACCCTATGCATGAGATGCTGTGTTTGCAATACACACCTAAAGGTGCCAGAGGGGTTCTCTGGAGTCAGGATGTATGATGCTGCTGCCTTAAAAGTCAATGAGTCAGTGGATTGAGATTCAGGATCTCAGGACTCGGTGTTCTTTGCCAGACAGTGTGTATTGTAATATCAGGATAAACACACAGAAGCTTACATACATGAAGATCTTTAACGTTCCAGTGAGGTAGCATATTGGTGGCATGGTGGCTCAGTGGGCAGCGCTGTCGCCTCATAGCAATAAGGGCCTGAGTTTGATTTGGGCCTGAGTATGGAGATTCCTACTACCATCCTAGATCCCTAGGTATGAATGTTCGCATATGTGTGTTGGCCCTGTGATGGACTGGTGGCCTGGCCAGGGTGTTTCCGGTCTCTTCTGGGTGTTTTCCAGCACACCACACGACCCAGAAGGATAAACAGCTCAGAAGTGTGAGTGAATGAGCAGTTATAATAAAGGGAAGTGTAGAATAACTATCGGTTGTGCTTTCTTAGAATGTGATATCTACCGGTGGTCCACTGATGAGAGAAGTTGAAGCATGAGGTGGAATGGTTGGTAAGCTATATAAATATACAGTATGTATAAACTCACAAAATGTAGACACCTTCTGTGTTCAAGGTGGTAGTAAGTTCAGGCTCCTGCAGATGGCGCTGCACGAGGATGATGAGGCCATAAATACCTACGTGGTGTGAGTGACGGGATTCATAGATTGAGAAGAGGTGCTACAGTGCAGGGAATGTCTCGTTCCATGTGTGGAAAATGGCTCCAAAGCAGATGTTAATGATTGGCTTAAAGGAGTGACTGTATTTGGGTGTGGCCAAAGACCATAGTGTGGGAAGTAGCTGAATCTGCAGGTGTATGGAAGCATACAGTCATACGGGTCTACCAGCAGTGGCTAAAATCCCAGTCTACAGGCAACAGTCCTAGGAATTGTGCCAGAGCATCCACCAAATCTGACCCAGCTGTACAGTTCTTTGATGCAATCGCGTCCCGTATTTGAACCGATTTGTGGGGGGTTGTTTGGGGGAGAGTGTGATCCATCATGTGGTGACACTTGTTCCTCGGACATTTAAGGTAATACGGAACAGAGTGCGCCCCGTATTTTAGACAAGTCCGGGGTGGGGGTCTAGAGGGAGAGTATATACATGTATATTGGACATTTACGGAAATACGGAACAAATTTACGGACATTTATGGAAATATGGAACAAATTTACAGACATTTACGGAAATACGGAACAAATTTACGGACGTTTACGGAAATACGGAACAAATTTACAGACATTTACGGAAATACGGAACAAATTTACAGACATTTACGGAAATACTGAACAAATTTACGGACGTTTACGGAAATACGGAACAAATTTACGGACGTTTACGGAAATACGGAACAAATTTACAGACATTTACGGAAATACTGAACAAATTTACGGACATTTATGGAAATACAGAACAAATTTACAGACATTTACGGAAATACAGAACAAATTTACAGACATTTACGGAAATATGGAACAAATTTACAGACATTTACGGAAATACGGAACAAATTAACGAACATTTACGGAAACACGGAAAACAAATTTACAGACATTTACGGAAATACAGAACAAATTTACGGACATTTACGGAAATACGGAACAAATTTACGGACATTTACGGAAATACGGAACAAATTTACGGACATTTACGGAAATACGGAACAAATTTACAGACATTTATGGAAATACGGAACAAATTTACAGACATTTACGGAAATACGGAACAAATTTACAGACATTTACGGAAATACGTAACAAATTTACGGACATTTATGGAAATACGGAACAAATTTACGGACCTTTATAGAAATATGGAACAAATTTACGAACATTTACAGAAATATGGAACAAATTTACAGACATTTACGGAAATACGGAATAAATCAGGTCCTGTATTGGTTTAATATGGGACGCAACATTTAGTTTAGTTTAATAAAGGACGATTCCGTAATTTACAGGATGGGTGGCAACCCTATCCAGCCAATGCCAAATCCACTCACAGCTGTTATTGGTGCTCATGGAGGTGTTTAGGTACGTTTCAGTCACAGGGGACTAAATTTCTGCTGGTGTTTATACTTATGAAATACTGTGCGTAGAGGTGTGCAGTGTAGTGCAGTACAGTGTGTGAAATGTGATCACTGCTCCCAGTTTGTGATGGCAGTTTTTAATAAGGCGCTACTCGTGCATTGTGTCTGTGTGTCAAAATATTGTGATCCATACCACGTACGGTGAAAACGTCTTTAAGTAACGCGATATCCACCCCCGACCATCAGTACAGTGATTTTTATTCAGCTTTTTACGTACTGAGCCGCCCCGAATCCACTCGGCTTAATGAAACGTGCAGTTGTTCTTTAGGTGCTGATGATGATCACAGTGTGCTCAGAAAACCATACTGCTTTGTAATTCAGCCCAAGAATGATAATGATTGTGTATTGTCATAAAATAATTATATAACATCATGCGGTATATCACCCCCTGCTAGAGCCAGGAGGCTTTATTACCATGCTTCTTCTTTTAAGGCGTACTGTTGAAACGATGGAGGAGCAGAAGGAGGTCAGAGCTCGACGTGCTGAATGGAAAGCTGGCATTCTTGACGCTCTCCGTGGTCCTGAATCTGCATATGACCTGGGGAAGCTGCAGACATTCCTAATACATAATCATTCCCTCCCTCTGCGTTTCTCCAACAGTTCATTAAAGGGCCCATACCATGCGTCTTTCTGTTAAGCTCTATTTATAAAGTGCATGTGAATTTATGTAACAAAATGAGCCATGAACAGCCTCTGTCTTCCTCTGTTTATAAGTATATACTTGATATATAGTTGATATATCCTGATATATACACTTATCGTCAAAAGAACAGCTGCACCCAGAAGGAAGTGTGGGATTGCAGTGCTATTGGGAAGGAAGATAAAGTTCACCAGGAACAATAACTGATGATACATGTAGACTGATATGGGTAATATTTATAGAGCTACACCTACAGAAGTCTGTCTCTCAGTATGGTGCTGGGTCGCCATGTTTGCTAACACAGCATAGCAGACGTCTCGGTATGGAGTTGTAGAGGTTCCTAATGGTGTCCTGTGATAGTCCATCCCATGCAGCTTGAATATCCTCACACGGTTCCTGCAGATGGTGCAATAGGGGTGGAGGTGGAGTGACACCAGGGTTTCTGGGCATGTGACAACACACTGTACATCTTGGTGCTGACCACGGTGCCTCCACACATGGATACGTTGGTCGCCTCCACCAAGACAAAAGCGTGACTCGTCACAGAAGATGACCCGCTGCCATTCGGAGTCACCCCATGACAGTCTGGCACGACACCACTGCAGTCTTTGGTGGTGTTGACGCGGTGCTAACCTCCTGAGACCCCTGCGTCCTCATCTGAGGACATTACATGTCTGCTTTAAAACGTTGATCCTTTGGCCTCATATGTGGATATTGCCAAAACGACTTCCTGTACAAAGACAGCGTTTAGGTTTTATACTTGTTAGGTCCTACTGATCACAAACAGCTAGGAGAAATTAAAATTGCACACCAAGCAAGTCCGGGTCTCAGGAGGTTAAGGGCAGTCGTCATGCATGCAGTCCTGCATTGTGCACCCGTCTGCTAATGGTGCTGGCACTAACTGGAAGACTCATGGAGGACAATGCTAAACGTTTACTGTCAAGCCACACTGCCACCCAAAGCATGCTTATAGTACCATCCTGCTTCTCAGAGCACTACAATGCAACCCCTCTCCAACTCTTCCAACCGCTCTAATTGCTTTCGAGCTCTTCTCTGAGAGATACCTTACCTGTAAATGAGGCTACCAACACAACAGCATGATTCAGAATAGAAAGCACGTGCAGCAGGACAACCTTATATAGTCAGTCAGGAACAACAACACGGTCCGTCCTTGCTTACATCACATGCACGGCCGAGCGTGAAACATGAACTGTTCAGCATATGAATATATATGGATGTATGAGTTACTGTATATTAATGCTGTATATTAATTTTAGGCATTTTGAATACAACATGTTTTTGAAAAGGTCGTGCACCTGATCTACACTGGAAAATAGGGGTGTATAAAAATATTAATACAGTCGAGCATTGAATATTGTGTGTTATGATCCTGTATGGATTCTCAAACACAGAGTTTTGATGTTTAGTTAATAGTTTACAGGTTAAAACTGGTGGCAGCTCATTTTGTGGTTGGTTAAACTCCTACTACTAGAACCACTAGGCTCTTCCATGTCACGCCTCCAAGTCTCCCCGGCTTCTCCGCTCTTCAGGACTCCACTTCCCAGAGGGCCACGCTCGATGACGTCATGTCTATGCGCCACCAGTCAGACTCTGTGATTGGCTCTAGATCGCCCAAATTTTAACCTCAGCTGAATCCAATTACTTCCTGTATTTAAGCCACTCACAAACACTCACGCTTTGCGAAGCTTTGCCAAACCTAGCTTAGCAATCCTGAGCGTTCTTTCCTTGTATGGTCTTACTCTGGTTTCCGACTCCCTTCGTTCCTTTACTACTCTTTCGCCTTATCCCTTTTGCTCGTGTCCTGACTCTACGGTTTGTACCTCTGCTTTCTCTCTTTGGTTTTCCCCTTTAAACTTGTTCGCCCTCGCTGCTTGTTCTACCTGGTTCTGACCTCCGCCTGTCCCTGACTCTGATTTAGCTTCTCTCATTGTTTTGGCTGTGTACTGGTGCTTGCTGAGCTTGCCTGTTTTGTAATAAACCATTCCTGGTTGTTAGTTCTGCACACGTCGGTCTCGAAGTCTTTTGTCTAACATTCCACTCCATTGTGAACAAGTAGCAAAGCTAGCATTAGCATTAGCATACAGGTGCATGTGTTGACTTTTATACTATGACAGATTTCCCAAAATTGGACTTATTCACGGTATCGCTATACAGTAAATCATAACTGTTGTAGCATGATATGCATGATATTGCAATGTTGAACAATGATGAATTCAGAACAGGCTGATTTTAAAGCTTAGCTTTTGTTTCCATATACTGTATGAAGTTCATATTACATAGCTCTGGGCAGCAATGCCTAAACATACAATACCAATCAAAAGTATAGACACAGCTGCTTATGGAAGGTTCTCCTTATGTTTACCTTAAAGCTGTAGAATAAAACTGAAGACATCAAACTATAAAATAGCCCTCATGGAATTATGCAGTCCACCTTAAAAACCTCCCAACTGGACCTGTACAGGAGGATGAACCAGCTTTCTTAAGCTGCAGTGGAGCTGATAGAACGTGGTTTGTTTCTAAGCAGGTTTGGAGCGATTCTATTGGTCAGTCCATTATGAATATTCACTAAACTGAAAGGAGAACTAGAGCTTCTACACTGTGCAGAAAAAGAGATAACGGTTTTTATATGTAACGAAATATATATTAGAGATGGAGATATGGCAGAAATATAATACTGTGCTACATCAAGAGCATATTTACGGTATTTAGCTGACGCTCTTATCCAGAGCGACTTACAAGGTTAATCATATTACAGGTAGGCCAGTGTAGTGTTAGGAGTCTTGCCAAAGGACTCTTACTGGTGTAGCGCAACCCCAGTCTCCCACATGTGGTGGGGGCTACTTGGCGGGTAGTGGTGTTATCCGCTGAGCTACACCAACCACATATCAGGGTATCGTCGCCATCCATGTAACTCTGCTTTTGTCCATTTTTACTTTTATGCATCATTTGAACACATCAGCTGCTCGTTACACTGAGTGAGAACCTCATGGCCAATGGACCAACAGAAATGGTCCAAAACTGTTTGGAAAGACGTCTGGTTCCATTGACTTACATTAAAGTTAAATGAGGTTTTGGGCCTCTCCTGTAAAGTAGCCGTTTCGGAGATACTTGTTTTTCTTTAGACAGTGGTGATATGTACCATCAGTCTCAAGTGTGAGCCTGTAGAGTCTTTAAGATCACCAACAACGTCCGTTTCGTTGGGTATGTCTTAACGTTTCACTGGTACTGTCCAAATACAAGATCAGAGCATCAGATGGTGCCTAAGTTCACTCTAGCATGGCTACTCTGTGCTACAGTAATGGGTTATAATTCAGACATGGCTTATTCTGGCTGGACTGAACAAGACTTCAGACTTCCAGACAGGGAACGTGTTCTCCAGTTACGATGTGTGTTTGGAAATACTTTCAGGTGTGCTATGACTGTGTAATCTATCAATTCTGCTCCAGCTAAAAATCAATGATGTTGTGTGAAGCCTGTGGTGTTGACAATTTACCCACCCAGCAGTAGAATGAAACGTGTATATCTGGTCCTGTGCTCTGCAGCAGGTATGTACTACAGAGGGTGACTGTCCGTCGTATATGCAGGGTGGGGTGTGGCTGTGACTGGTATGGTCAGTCTGAGGAATGCTCTACAGTATTAGCCGTAGGTAGAGGCTGGATGGTCAGTACACTCACTGTAGATCGGTGTTTATAGGACGCTGAACTGACTGGGCAGTGAAGGGGGAGACTGTACTGGACCATTGATTTCCCCGCCTCACCTTAATAAGTGCAAATGGAGTCGGAAGTGCTCATGATCCAACGCCGTGCAGAGCATCCGTAAAGAGGAGACGTCTTTCGCTACTGTGCTTTGCTTCCCGTTCTCTAGTCCAGCCTCCCTCTGACTGTCTCTCTCTCTCTCTCTCTCTCTCTCTCTCTTTCACTCACTCCTTCAGTCTGTAGAGGCATGCTTGAGGTTAACAGATGCAATATGTGTGTCCTGCACTGCTCCTCTTCCTCCCTTACTCCTCCTGAATGTAAATTAGGATGGCCTACGTGTGCTCAAGGCTTTCTACCTCTCCCTCTCTCTCTCTCTCTCTCTCTCTCTGTCTCTCCACTCACTCTCTCTGTGGCTCCGTGTTATGGGCAGCAGCGCTGCAGCACAGCTCTGGGAGTGTTTTCACACATGGCTGGGCAGTCTCAGCGGCTCTGCTCATAAAAAGCCACAACACGTAAAAAAAACTTTCTCCCAGCCCTACAAACTTTGCACCACACGAATAAAGGCACCTGACTGTTTTATCTCATAATGACTTACCCAACTGCACTTCTCACTGAGCCGATATTCCGAGCCGATATTTCACCTGGACGTTAACGCAGGGCTCTATTTTTTGTTCAGTGGGAGACAGTGCTGGGTGGTTGCACCAATTCTGGCCAATTAAACTCAGTGTCGGTATCAGCAAGGCACTCTAAAACATCAAATGCTGGATTTCATTACAAACGTTATGGCAAGTGCTTCCACGCAACTGTGTTAAGTAGCTTTTAAGATTCGTGACTGAGTAAACCATACTTACCATACAAGTTCAAGCAGGTCACACTAAAGGAACTGAACTAAGTTCTAATTTATCAGATGGGTTATTTTCATGTTTTGCCCAAAAATGAAATATTGGATTTACTTGAAAGTGTCAACTGATCAAGTGCAGCTGTGTTAAGTAGCTTTAATATTCTTGTTTGAGTTAAATGTACTTAACACATTCAGGTAGGTTACACTAAAGTTATTTAAGTAAGTTCTGATTAACTAGATGGGTTATTTACATGTACTATCCATAAATGAATGTAGGATTTCATTCAAAATGTTATGGCAACCGGTTCCATCCCGCAGAGTTAAGTAGCTTTTAGAATTCTTGGGGAAACCATAAAACAAACTCAAGTAAGTCATACAAAAGTGATTTAACTAAGTTCTAAATAAGTAGATGGGTTAATTTCAGGTAATATTGGATTTACCTAAAAATGATATGTGAACTGTTCCATCAAGATACTTGATTTTGCGAAACATACTTAACATATTAAAGTCACACTAAAGTATTATGAGTACGTTCTAATAAATGAGATGGGTTTTGCCAATAAAGAAATGTTGGATTTACTTAAAAGCACTTTACTAAAAAATAATTATATAGTAATAATTATTAATTATAATAATAATTTACATGCAGCTGTGTTAAGTAGCTTTTAAGATAATTCAAATGAATAAAGTTTTAAAAAACACTTACACACACACACACATACACCCACACACACACACACGCACACACACTCACAAACACAGGCACACACACACACGCACACATGCACATGCACACGCACACACACACACACAAACACACACACACACACACACATATATACACACACATACATACACACACTCACACACACATATACACACACACACACACACACACTCACAAACACAGGCACACACACACACGCACACATGCACATGCACACGCACACACACACACACACACACACAAACACACACACATACACACACATATACACACACACACACACATACACACCCCCACACACACACACACACACACACACTCACACACACACACACACACACACACACACACACACACACACACACACACACTCACACACACACACAAACACACACTCACACACACATATACACACACACACATATACACACACATTCATATACACACACACACACACATACACACCCGCACACACACACACACACACACACACATGCACACACACACAGACACACACACACACACACACTCACACTGCAAATAAAAACCAATATTAAATGGATGGTGTTGGTGATCTTAACGACTCTATGGGCTTACACTTAACAGTTCCAACTGCTGATGCATATCCTGATATACCACATATACTTCTGATGTATCACGGTATTATATTTTGGCATGTCTCCACCTTTAATACAGATTTAACTGAAACTTTTTGGGCCCGTTTAAAAGTTCTAGTCCTCCTGTCTGTCTAGTCCCCCTGATTATTCATGACAGACAGGTGAAAAGAATTAGCCCAAAACTGCTTAGAAACAAACCCTGTTATATCTGCCTCCATTACTAGTTAGGAAAGCTGTTTATCTTTATTCGTTTATTCCACTCTGCAGGTGTTTAAGGTGGACTGCATGATTCCATGAGTGCTCTTTCACAGTCTGATGTCTCCACTTTTATTCTAAAGTGAAGTGTTAAGATAAACATACAGAGAACTGTCTATGAGCAGCCATGTCTAAACGTTTGACTGGCAGTGTATATGTTGTCACCTGAAACTAGCCCAGACTCACCGGAAGGATGATTCCACACATCACTTCTGCAATGGACACCTAACAGATTTGGCAGCACTGTAAGCAGTAGTAGTAATGATATGGGACATGAAGACGACCTCGCGTCTTGACATCTGCCGTTTGACGGCTTAGTAATGACGACAGGGTCGCTCGAAAGACCTCTTGGTCAGGCAGCCCCTGTTGTGCAGGCACACGCGCACCGTGCTGAATAGAAAAATGCCAGTGTGGACGCCTGGGGCAAATGTCACCATGCTGCGAGGAGCTGGGTTGAATGATAAAAAAGAGAAACAGGTGTTATTTTGGGCTGGCAAATGCCATATGCAGCCCGATGAGGCTGAGCAGCAGGAGACCTTTCCCAACGTGCCCAGCGAGCGGGCTCTGCCTGTAGGTTTGAGTATAATGGGAAGAAAGATTGCCACCAGAAAACAGTGGCAGCGATGGCCATTGAGTTGCTCCAGTTTCATTCAGTTCAGTTATGAAAGGCCTGGCTGATGAGGACAGTGACTCCAGTGCTGATGTGATGAGGGCGATTAGGAAGCAAAAGGGACGAGGCAGAAATCTGTCTATGAGGAAGCCTGTTTAACGTCCATGGTCCTTCAGTGCTTCCATGTTTCCCACATGGTCCCTACAGCACTGTTCACGTGTCTTACAGGCCAACCACCTTGGCAATGCTCATTACCACACACACAGACACACAGACACACATACACACACACACACACATACACACACACACACACACACACACACATATACGCACACGCACACACTTACACACACACACACATGCACACATATTTTACAGGAGCTACTGCAAGTTACACACCTAGTCACTGAGTGCACACGACAATGAAACACACTTGGGTCCATGACATCCATGACACATGAACACTAGGTTTGCACAGTGCTACATACCACAGCGCCAACTGGTGATCATTCCTGATTGGTATACTTGGCTGATATAGCACGGTAGATATTTTGGCGACCCACCACTCATTGAGTCAGATTGATTGCGCGGGTGTGTTATATTTTACAGGAGCTACTGCAAGTTGCCTCCTAGTCCTGAGTGAGAAATGAAAGGGACTTGGGTCCATGACATCCATGACATGAACTAGGTTTACAGTGCTACATACCCACAGCGCTGCGGATCTTCGGTTGGTCTGGCGTAGCCGCGAGGGGGCAACCCATCCACGTTGAGCAGAGTCGCACGTGACCGGGCTTGGGGTGCGGCGACAAGGTGCCGACTGGAGGGTTGCTGGTGTGATTAAACCCCAGTCATTCATGGGCACTGTGGATAGGGCTGCTCACCGTTCTGGGCAAGTGTGCTCACTGCCCTCTAGTGTGTGGGTTGTTCACTAGTGTGGGTGTCTCACTGTAGAAGACATATTCCTCTGTGAGGGCCACACATTGGCCCTAAATTGTTAAAAGTGAATGACAGGGATCCAGTGAAATGACTAATACAGAGGCGGTTCAGGTCTGTATGGTACCCTTCATGCTCTTTGCACCATGTACCTTGAACCTGTTGAGCATTTCAGTAGTAGTTTAGTTAGAGTGTCTTGGAACAACCCAAATGTATCATGTGACCCAAAATAATTGCCCCGCTGTATGGACCACCATACAGTGGATCTGTGCAACACGGTCCTCCATTCACCTCCACAGTCCCAGACCTGTGTGTGCTTGGGAGCGCTTGTATTATACAGTTAAAGCACGGAGTCTCCCTCTGCAGGATTCAGGCCCATCTACTTCCCTTTCTTTGTCAGAGCAGCAGCCAACAGAATGATGAATGCTTCATGGAGAGCGACGGATGTTTTGGCTCATGACAGAGTCCTCCGTTTAAACGGAACGCAGGGGCCGGCACAAAAGATCCACTGTGGCTCAGGCGGCCTGCTGTTGTGTGCAGTAATTCTGGACATGTTGAATGCTAATACATAGCACCTTGTGTGAATAATACAGCATTAGGCGAGGTGGGGCATGACATGGCGCTGAATGTGCAGGAACACGGGGGTGGAAAAGCCTTCGTGTTTGTGCAGCACACAGGAGACTGCTGACCCATTTAAATGGCAGATCCTACACATGTGGTGCCTAACAATGGGACGAGGTGCCAGGCGAGGAGCTGGCTTGTGTCAGGAGACGGTATACAGTATACACAGTTGCTGCTGCCGAAGATGATGATGATGCTGAGATGTTCCTTAAGCATTTAGGGCTGAGCTGGATATTACCCAATCCTTAAGACAATTCCTAACATACCAATATGCACTTTGGCCTCTTCTGTGGGGCTTTCATTGTTTTGTGGAAGCCAAGCTAAAACAGTAGCAAGGTGATGTCATCTCGTAACACCATCCTTACTGCCCGCCTACTGGTAAGCCTGGTACACCCTCACACAACACACAGAGACCGGAGCAGTACAAACTGAGCACTCTGAAATGCCTGCTCCAGTCTAGTTTGGGAAGGTGGATCTACCTACATACATTGCAAGTGCAGGCTAAGCTAAGTGCTCATGTAAGGCTCATCCGGCTAGGTTTGTTGCTAATATGGGTATATCTATATGTGGTGGTCTGCAATGGACTGTTCTGTTTAAATAACATCAACCTGCCCTGGGGCTGCAGATGAAAATTAGGCAATTATTACACATTTACTTAATGAAATTATGCTCATTAATATGTCTTGTCCCATTTAATTAAATAAAGTCAAATTATGAACTCTGAAAGTGATTGTAATAGGTCCCCCTTTAAATTATGAAGACATAAATGCAGTCAGAGTGGTTTGATGTGGTGCTTCTTTGTTAGCTCAAATAGCTCAAACATGCAGAAATAAACTAAATAACCCAAACCAATATATACTGTACATTATGAATCAGTGACATTGATGGCATTTAGCTGACGCTCTTATCCAGTTAGTCATATTACAGGTGGGCCAATGTAGGGTCTTAGGAGTCTTGCCCAAGGACTCTTATTGGTGTAGCACAGCATAGTCATCCAGACTGGGATTTAAACCCCAGTCCCCCACATGTGGTGTTGGCTCTGTGGCGGGTAGTGGCTTTATCCGCTGAGCTACACCAACCACAGTGAGTAAATGGATGTAAGGGTTTTTTATATGACATAAAAGGTAAACATTCAAACATCTCATTGAGAATTCCATAGTTTGGAAAGTCCACTTCCAGGCCTCAGGGGCTTTCAATAATGCACCATGCATGCAGGCAACCATGCAAATAAGTTACACATTCTCTATAAAGGACACAGCATTGAACTTTTTAATGCACATTTACTTTCTGTTTGCTGAATTTCAACATTTTGACGAATATTTTAATAAAATAAAATATGGCACATATTTTGCTTGTTTTTTACCCTATGTTTTCATCTCGGCAAATGAATAGAAAGTTTTTAACTTATTCGCTTATTTTAGTTGTAAATTTTTAGTTGTTGCATATGGATGTACAGGGGTTGGACAATGAAACTGAAACACCTGTCATTTTAGTGTGGGAGGTCTCATGGCTAAATTGGACCAGCCTGGTGGTCAATCTTCATTAATTGCACATTGCACCAGTAAGAGCAGAGTGTGAAGGTTCAGTTAGCAGGTAAGAGCACAGTTCTGCTCAAAATACTGCAATGCACACAGCATTATGGGTGACATACCAGAGTTCAAAAGAGGACAGATTGTTGGTGCACGTCTTGCTGGCGCATCTGTGACCAAGACAGCAAGTCTTTGTGATGTATCAAGAGCCACGGTATCCAGGGGAATGTCAGCATACCACCAAGAAGGACGAACCTCCACCAGCATCACGTAGTGACCTGGCCACTATCCTGCAAGAAGAATGGCTTAAAATCCCTCTGACCACTGTGCAGGACGCAGTATATGTCATTCCCAAGACCAACTGACGCTGTATTGGCCGCAAAAGGAGGCCCTACACCATACTAATAAATGACTGTGGTCTAAAACCAGGTGTTTCAGTTTCATTGTCCAACCCCTGTAGTTACATCTACTTAATCTCATTTATACGTATCAGAACAGATACCTAGTACTGAATCATGTTTTACGGTGTAGTTTGTTTTGTATGATCACTGTTTTGTACATCATATCACTTTTCATTCTTTCAATTTGACAGAAAATGTGTATTTCTGTAAAATCAAGACACTTAAACGCATAAAATGTCAACATTTGACTTCGAAATCTCGAGCTTGAGAGTCAAAACCTGAAAAAATATGTGTACCATTTCACCCCTACAAATCACATGGCACTGGAGGAAATAGAGAAATGCCTGTGGCTGGATTTGAATGTGTGAAAACTGTAAGCTGTGTGTAATTTCCTGACTATTATTAATTCACACTGATTACCATATACCCCGTATATTCAGCCTTATTATTAAAGTGTTTGAACATGCCTGTGTAATGCCTCCAGTAGAACTACACTCTCCTTCATCTCTCTCCTCTCGTCTGTAGCTTCAAAGCCCAGAGCCTCAGTGAGCCATACTCTCATCTCCCACTCCCCCCCACATTCTCTCTCTCCCCCTCTCTTTCTCTAAATCCTCCTTTTCAATTCTCTCCCTTCTCTTCCTTCTGTGCGTAGTGCAGATAAAGAGTAACAATTGTGAATCAGCTGGAGAGTGTGAGAAACTAAAGATTACACTGGAACTCAGTCTGTTGCTTTTGGAGCCGTTCCTGATTCCGTTCCAGATTGCTCAGTATACACTGGTGGTGAGTTGGACCAGACGCGGCATAAAACAAAAGAAAATATAAATCAGACTGTATTGTGAATCGGATGTCAGACAATGGTATTGACCTCTTAAGAATGGAACTGGCCAAGTCACGGCTCTAACGTTGGCACAGTTATTAATTTGACGCAGATCCATATTATCCTCAGTTCCCACTGCTTTAACAAAGTCCATTGATAGGACTGAAACCGAACACTGTGCATTGTGGTGATGGGTGATATGAGTCACATCCTATTAATACTGCCATCTAATGGACTTTCTGCATTTGAACACCACCCAACACTTAACCCACACCAGCATTAAACCTTACCCACACCAGCAATCAACCGCGACAAGCAATTATCTTAAAATATCAGGCTTCTGACTTACTAAGGCTTATTATTCTTCAGCTACCCAAACTATGGTGCAAACTGACATGGCATAACTGTTCAAGACTTCGAGACCGACTTTTGCAGAAACAAACAGGCAATCTCAGCAAGCACCAGTAAACAGCATAACAAAGGAAGAAGCTAAATCGGAGTCAAAGACAGGCGGAGGTCAGAACCAGGTAGAACAAGCAGCGAGGGCGAACAGGTTTACAGGGGAAGACCGAAGGGGGAAACCAAAGAGAGAAAACAGAGGTACAAACCATAGAGTCAGAGCACGAGCAAAAGGGATAAAGCGAAAGAGTAGTGGAGGAACGAAGGGAGTCAGAAACCAGAACGAGACAACACGAAAAAGGACCGCTCAGGATTGCTAAACTACGTTTGGCAAAGCTTCGCAAAGTGTGAGTGTTTGTGTGTGGCTTAAATACAGGAAGTAAGTGACTCATAACGGCTGTGGCTAGAACTCAGGTGACCTAGAGCGTATCACAGAGTCCGAACGGGGGCGCATAGACATGGCGTCATCAAGCGTGGCCCTCAAGTGGAGTCCCGAAGAGCGGGGAAGCCAGGGAGACTTGGAGGCATGACAGTAATTCTCAGATTATAGAAGTGTGTAGTCACTCTTTGGACCAGAGTCTGGGCCAATTGACTGGCCAGCAATCACTATAACCCATCCTAGTTATCAACTCAACCCCCACTAGCAATGAACTTAACCCAATTCAGCAGTTGGTTTAACCCACACTAACAAACACCTCCCTAACCCACACCTGCAATCAACTCTACCCATATCAGCAACAAACTTAGCCTGAACTAGCAATGAGCTCAACCAGCTTCAGCAATGAAATTTACAGACATGAGCACTTAACTTACATTTACGCATTTAGCTAACACTCTTATCCAGAGCACCTTACAGGGTTAATCATATTACAGGTAGGCCAGCGTGGTGTTAGGAGTCTTGCCCAAGGACTCTTATTGGTGTAGCACAGCATAGTCACCCAGAGCAGGTCTCCCACATGTGGTGGTGGCTCCGTGGTGGGTAATGGTGTTTTCTGCTGAACTACACCAACCATTAGCTTAGCCTGCGCTTACAATAAACTTAAACCATAAGCAATAAGCAGCCTGAATTTAACCCCACACCAACAATCCATAAACCCACACAAGTAGCTCACTAGCAAATAAAACTGCACTGACAATCACATAATACCAATAAGCTTAACTGCAGATGCAAACCTGAACCAGTATACCAATGGACACCAACAATCAGCTTAACCCACACTAGCAATAAACTCAGCCAGTTATAGGAATTAATCTAACCTCCACCGGCAATCAGCTCAACCCATACCAGCAGTCAACTTAACCCACAATAGCAGTAACCTCCTGCAATGAACTATACCCACACCAACAAGCAAGTAGCTCTAGCAATCAACATCTGTTAACGCTTACCACCATCTTAACCCATGCTTGCAATCAGTTTAACCCTTATTAACAATCAACTCTATAAGCTCCTTCAATTTAACCTGTGCACAAATTCACCTCAACCCATACCGGCAATGACTGTATCCTACACTGGCAATTTATTTAACCTGCACTAGCAATGAACTAAAACCACACCAGCAATGAATTTACCCTATCCTATCAATAAACACCAGTCATCTATGAAAATGATAGAAAACGAAATCTTAAACCTGGGCAGTATATTCATTATTTTAAATATTTATATAATTTGTATATATTTGTTAATATGATTTATTATATTTATATAAAATAAATTACAATAATATAAAAAATATAATACATTTTTAAAGCATATTTTTATATATTTTTGTATAATATTTTAAGAATTTATATATATATATATATAATTTTTTTGAAAGATATTTTTATATTTCTATATAACATATAAAACCTAGTATATAATATAATTCTTTAACATGTTTCAAGACATTGTTTCATCATTTTATTCAATTAAACTTTTTTTAATCATTGACAATTTCAACTGGCAATTTTACTTGCTAAAATGAACTTATTTTTAGCAAATAACTTCATGTTCAATGTTCAAATGATTAAATGGTGAAGTCAGTCTTGAGAGTCGAACAGGACGGTGAGTTGAGTGTATTGTTATGTAATCGGTTAAATAATATCACACTGCGTTCGAGAACAGTCAACTCTATTGATGGTGCATGATTCACTTTACAGGCCTCCGCACTGTTGATGGCCCCCTTAAGAGTTACTGTAGCTTTATGAAATAACCTGTCTACTTATTCTGTTGTTTTCTCTTGGAGTCTCCATCTCTGTTTCATTTCGCGGGTGCCAGATCAGCGGCACACATGGGACGCAGTGTTTTCTTCCCATTAGCTGCTCCCAGCTCAGCAAATGAGCTCGCTCTTAATGATGAAATATGAAGCTGGCCACATTAAAGCACTGTTCCAAATGCCTGGCTTCATTCCACCACAATTAGAGGGGGATACTGACGAGGGGCGGTCGCTGAGCCGCTTCAGGCAGATGAAAAAGTGCGTGTGAGAAAGAGAGAGGGTGTAGGGACGAGAGCGTTTTGTTTTATCTTAAAGGGAGCTGCAGCGAGTAATGATGAAGAGCAAGCGTCCATCCTGTTGCTAAATGGTTGGCTGACCTGCTGCTTGTCTCAGTTCATCTCCTAATTGACAAGACTCTGCTCTTTCATGCTGGGGAGCATGTGTGCGGGAGGCTGAAGGCTATCCCCCTACAGCACTCTAACCTGTAAACCCTCCGCAGGCCTGGAGCATCATTGTTGTGTCTGCCAAGGCGCAGGTGTTATGGACCTCAGAGGTCAGAGGGAACAGGCAGAAATCGCCCAGCTTGTTGTTAGGCACCGCTAAAAGCTCAACATTGAGTCCAGCACAGCTGGAGCCTAGCCAATACAACGCCATATATGAGGGGACTGCCGCAGCCAGAGGAATCATCACCAGAGAGAGTCCTCTAATGAAGTTGGTCACATGCTTCTGGAAGTTTGAAGCCTCTAGCTGTATCAGTGATGAGATGATTCTGGAGGTGGATAATAAATATAAAACCATTTCCATTACAACTAGTGTTGCACCAAAACCAGGGCTGTATTGGGATCAGCCTGATACGGGCACTTAAATACATTATGGGGTGTGTATTTCCTGTATTTTGGGGGATGGCAGGGATTTTAATACATCTAAATGAATATAGCGTTTAAAGATAAAGCATGCCAAATGGCTCGGCAGCTTTTATCTAACCAGAATTTAAACGTGGGCCGTTTTATTTGCCGTACAGAAGCAGCTTTTAACAAAAGACAATGATATAACCATCAGAATTTTTAGGCCTAGACTGAGTAGTTGCATGTTGATTGACCTGTTATCACTTATTATCTGTTCAAGTCAAGTCAAGAGGCTTTTATTGTCATTCATGTACAAGTACACAGTGGAGTGAAATGACAGGACCTCCAGGAACAAGGTGAACAAATGAGTACAAAGTGCAAACGTGCAGACATAAGCATGCAAATAAAAAATACATTAGAAAAAATACAATAAATACGATAAATTAAACAGACATCAGACGCAGTGAACAGACAGGACAGTGCAGCACCAACACAGCACTCATATCCGGACATGAGGTAGTGGAATAAGGTGCAGACACCCAGCACAGTGTAAACACAGTGTTAGCAGCATCGTTCCAGAGAGTGCAGGTAGATCATCAAAAGAGGTGTGTGTGTGTGTGTGTGTGTGTGGGGAGGGGTTAGATCAGTCTTTGCGGATTTAAAAAACCTGATCGCTTGACGATCAGTATTGTCTTACTTCTCACCTGCATCTGCTGCTCTGTACCTTCCGCACCCTTCTGCCACTGTACTGTGAGGCTAATGAGCCTGTATGTTGTATTACTAAAGTATTATGGTCTGTATTATTAGTGCGCTGAAATGTATATCTCTGATATAGCTGTATCCACTTTTTTATGGTGTCACGCTTACGGGTTTTCCAGGCTCCGCCTCTCTCCCCGGACTCGACTGCCCAGAGGGCATCACCCGATGACGTCACACCCACATGTCCCCAGCCGCCCAATCTGTCCTGCTCTAGTTCCACTGAGTATTAGCCCACCTGTTTCCCATTATCAGTCTGAACCCTCATTTGCAATCCTGAGCCTGTGTACTCTGGTTATGACCACCTTTGTGTTTCGACCTCCGGTCTCTTCCTTGTCCCTTTTGGCCTTTGTTCTCTTGTATTCTCTGGCCTTTTGATCTCTGTCCGTCCTCTGACCATTCTCCCTGCCTCTCCCCTGTACTCTGGTTGCCTCGCTGACTGTCTACCCTGGTTCTGACCTCAGCCTGTTTCATGTGTCATTCATGACCAGTTTTACCAAAGTTAAAGTGTACTTGCTTTTTAAGTTATGGTTTCGTCTTATTAACTGTCTGAAATGAATCTGTTAATCTGAAGTGCTCTGGGATGATGAGGAGTTTGTGACTGTCAGTCGATTGAAGAGGAGATTACTGCTGTTGCCGTACAGCAAGATGGGGGCTGGGTTTGATTCCCAGCAAGGTTGTGGAGCGTGGAGTTTGCCCATGTTCTCCACGTGTCTGAACGAATTTCCTCCCACAGTCCAAAGACATGCTATAAATCTATATGTCAGGTAAATGGGAGATGCTAAATTGCTGCTTGTGTGGGTGTAAAGGTGTATGTCTGTGTGTCTGCCTTGTGATGGATTGGTGGGCTGTCAAGGGTGTTTCCTGCCTTACACCCAATAAGTGCTAGGATAGGTTCCAGCACCACCTGTAACTCAGACGGATAAATGGCTTAGATAAGGACCCCTTGAGAAAGCCAACTTGAAATTGGGCCCATAAATTCCAGCCAGATGACGAACTGCCAGTTGAATGCCAATGCTCCTTACCAACATATGGCTTCCCATATTACTGAAGCACTGGTTTCAAAAACAGGTTTTACATTAGACATTGCTGACAAGGGTGTTTGTGTTGACAGATCGATTAAGCTACAAACATGGACATGCAAGTTTTTGAGCATCCCAACAAGAAAAATTATTGATATTTTTAAACATAGGCATTTAACTTCTACACCTTTCAGTGGAAGTTGTGTCCACAAGTCATTTAAAGCATCATAAGATGGATAGTCTTTGTAGAATGTGGAAAAGAAGTGACTGAATAGTGCTTCTTCTATGTCCTGGAGAAGCATTTATTCCTCTAAAGCCAACTTTGACCTTAAGTTAGGTTTCCTGGAGTTAGTATCAGTACTTGGTACCCGGTGTACTTGAGGATCAGTCTCTGTGGCATTGGTGCATCCCTAGTTCCAGATGCATATAAGCTTTTATGAAAAGCCCTACAGGTTCTTTGGGAGATGCGGCAGAAGAACTAGTTTTGATTCTCTAAAGAATACAAAGATCCTGTATGAATATGAAGAAGTCGTAATGTAAATGTAGGGCTGGGAATTCATATAACCGGGTACCCTTTTTTGATTGTACTTCAAGTATGCTCACTGGCCAACACATGTGTGACCTGTGGCTGAAATGTACCTAATAGCATGCAATAGCCCCACAAGCATAAATAACAACAGTGATTGGATTTGGCATGGACAGGACATGTTTCCGGATGTAGACCACATCAATGTTTAATCACTCTGGCAAAGAATTGGGCAGTTGGGCCAGATTTGGTGGATGCCTTCCCCAGTACAATTCTGAGGAGAATTTCCTGTAGACTGGGATTTTAGCCACTGCTGGTAGACCTGTATGACCGCACGCTTCCATACACCTGCAGATTCAGCGACTTCCTCCCCTCTATGGTCTTTGGTACTCTCAAATGCAATCATTCCTTTTACCCAATCATTACCTGCTATGGACCCATTTTCCACACATCCAACTAAACATCAAATCTACAGGCTTACTTACTACCACTGTAAACACACAAATCAAATCACTTTTCCAAAAAAAATATACATTAGACAATAAATATATACATTACTAAGCTCAAAATCGCTGTTTATACTAATATACAGTTTTTTATATAACAGTAATATAAAGTTATGAATTAAAACTATGAAATATCCAGATGTACACATTTCCATATAGCACTATGGTAAGGCTAAGGTAGATGAGAAATGCAGGGTATATAATGGGGCATAGGATATATATACATACATACATACATATACATATATATATATATATATATATATATATATATATATATATATATATATATATATATATATATATATATATATATATATATATATATATATATATATATATATACATTCACTGCAGATATACAATATGGATGGAAGATGTGCCAAAGTTTTTGTCCAGTTAGCTGTGGTCGCAATTACTGCCAAAATATGCCTGTAGGGACGAAACTGTCTATCAGATCTGTGTACTTCATCTACAAGTCTTCCTTACCTTGTTCAGCCCTAATCCCGCAATCTTGGAATTTGTTGTGGTTCTGAAAGTTAACCAGCGAAAACCTCACTGGTTATGTTATTTGGAGTGCTCTGCATTTGGAAGCTTTGCATACTGACCGATTGTTCGGTTAGCCTTGGTAACTCAGCCAGAGCATAACGAAATGGCGTTTCATTTATCTTTAACCCGGTACTCGTTGCCGCACTGTTCAACGCAGTCTGTGTTTATGTGTATGCGGAGCGGGTGGGCGAGGCAGAGCTCAATTAAGATGGAGGGAGCAGCGCACAAATATTGACTGGCATGGAATAAAGAGGAAGGAGGGAGGGAGGCGGTATAAATATCGACTGCATCGCTGTTTCCCAAGAATGTCCTCGCACAACCCTCGAACGGTGAAGCGCGCTCAAGTCTCGCTGTCTGTTCTGAGACGCCTGGAGCCGCCATAAGCCAGAGGCTGTCACAGTGCTACGTCTTAGGGAAGTTTGGTGACCTTTGCTTTGTTCCAGTCCGTATCTAAAGAAAATGAGAATGTGGAGACTTGAAAGGGTGGAAAGGGCTGTGGAGAGAGGGATAAAGGGGATTGGTAGTGGTTGCATTGAGGTTACAAGTGCTGAGGCAAGACAAAACAGTGTAAACAAACAGCAGCAGGAAGGAACGGGAATGCTTCTGTGCATGGCTTTTGGAAGGAATGCAAGCCACGGCTCTGAAGAGCTACAGTTTGGTTTGGGTTCATGTGGTTGAGGGGTGACTCTTGCCTTTGCAGTGACTGAGTTAGGCCCAATTAACACTTGGCATTAAATGCATTGTGTGTTTGAATGTTGCCTCGATTTTCCCCTTTCCTGCAGGCCCCCGCGCTGGCTATCCCACCAGGAGAACGCAGATTGAAATAACAACCCCTCTGATCAGATTAACAAGGATTCTGTCAGTGTGTGAAATGTGTTGAGCTGCTGGTGAGCAATGAGTGGTAAAAGGGGAGGCGTGAGAGCCATGCCGAGATACGACAGCGAGCATGTGTGTATTTGTAATGGCGTACTACATACTACTCACCTGCTAAATCCGCCTGAAAATAGTATGCAGTATGTGACCAGGTATAGTACACCAGCTCTCAGCCTGCTTCCTGGCACCTAAGAAAATGGCGGCAGCTAACGCTGAAGAGCAAAACATACCCACTGAATGTGGGTGTAGTGACTGTAGTGAGGTATGTTTTCATCAGAATGAGCCTCAGAAAGTTAAAATATACAGGTCTGAAGATTAATAAAAGATGAACTCGCTTTAGAGGTTCAGTTTTAGAGTGAAATAGCCCAGGGTAGCTAACAGCTAGGCTAAAAGTATTTCAGGTGAGCTGAGCAGCGCTAGCAGCAGCTAGCTCAAAACAGTGGATACAATAACAACAGCTCTGAGGTAAATGTGGGTGTAGTGATTATAGTGGTGTATGTTTTCATCAGAATGAGCCTCAGAAAGTTAAAATATACAGGTCTGAAAATTAATAAAAGATGAACTCACTTTAGAGAATCTGTTTTAGAGTGAAATAGCCCAGGGTAGCTAACAGCTAGGCTAACCGTATCCCAAGTGAACTGAGGAGCATTAGCAGCAGCTAGCTCTAAACAGTGGATACAGTAATAACAGCTCTGAGGTAAATGTGAAACAGCTCTGAGGTAAATGTGAGGTAACTGGTCATGTGGCTGTATTAGTATACAACACTGTAGGTTAAAACCTGTTACTGTACTGTATACCACACACTGGGGGGCGTATACAGTGTGCAGTATAACCATTTCCAATACAGCCCATGATTACAGTTTTCGGTAACTCTTTACATTAATTATTGGCTAACAAAGTAATACATTGGTAAACAAGAAGTACTTTATTAACAATGGTTAACTGACGTTAAGTGTATATATGTATACATGTAGTTGTTATATGTTTATTTAGGATTAGTTAAGCATTGTAACCATTGTTAATGTATTACTCCATGTTAATTAATGTATATCTTTATATTAGTTATTTAGTCAGTACTTAATGGGAAATGCTACCCAGTTTTCTTCTCAGACTATCATACACACATACCTACAATAAACAATAATCTTTAAATACAATAAACAATATTGTAAATGTTGATTTGCTCACTTCTGAGAGTTAAAGTCTGGTTCATTTCCTCTGTTGTAAATGTGTCGTATTTGTATTTAAAAATATAATATGTTTATTATATTGTACAGTATATAGGAGTAATGCGCAGTGCAAATCATTGTCAAGGAAAAAACATGCATCTCCATTTTTTGTAAATTTTTACTTTAATGCATCTTTTGAATACAGCAGCTGCTGTTTATCCTGATGCTCTTACATCATGATGGATGGACCACTAGAAATGATCCAAAACTTCTGGGGAAAAAGTCTGGTTTCATTGACTTACATTCAGATGAAGATAGGTTTTACCATTTCCTGTAAAGTTGCCATTTTGGAGATTAGGTTTTTCTTTGAACAGCGACGAAATTCTGTGGGACCTCCCAGCAGGTGGACATCCCAGCTAGAAATGATTTGTTCTAAAACCGTTCTCAAAATATGTTTTCAGGGGTGGGTGGCTAGGGGGTTTATTTGGTTCCCAGAATGCTCGTTTTACAGGTAGGAGAACATTCTCTAAACACATTCTTTCATCTCAGGTCTCAGTAACATCCACAAAACGTTTTACAAATGTTGTGATGAGAATGAATTCTTCTTTCTCATCTAATAACAATCTGTGGCCCTGACAGCATCCTCAAAACACCCTCGTAACATTTTTAAGACTTAGTCTTAGTTAAGAGTTAACCTAATAGGATCATTATCTGACACTATAAACATCTTTACAACTTCCTTTAAACATTAGACTAAACCTTTTCCTAAAAACTTCATTAGGATTAACATTAGTCAACGTTTTGAGAACGTTCCCTGCTACCTGTGAAGGAATAGCATGTATCTATGTCTGCAGGGCTGGTGGAAATAAGGGGGTGCTGATTTCGGGACTATGCACTGTTCACTGTTCACATTAATGCAGGATTTCCATTACAGTGTGCCAGCACTTGGCTGCTTTGGAGGCATGCAGCTGAAACATAAGCTAGTAAAGAATATGAGTCCTGTAGCAGCCTAATATAATCTCTTACTCTCTCTAACACCATTACATTCATGTTTTATATGAATCGGCTCTGTTTCAAATATTATATCTGTTCGTGTATGGAATCTTAGAGCCTAACTTGACTACCAACCACACAGTCTGATCAATATCTAGATGCAGAAGCTAGAATGATCCACCCCCCAAGTAATACCTGCTCTGTGGTGGTCCTGTGGGGGTCCTGACCATTGAACAACAGCGTAAATGGGAGCTATATGCAGAGAAACAGATGGACTACAGTCTGTAATATTAGAACTGCAGTGTGCTTCTATATGGCCAGTGGAGCTAATGTTACGGCTGACTGGTGTGTGTTAATACAGTCATCATCAGCTGAATAGTTGTACAAGTAGTTGCACTCAATCAGCCGACTGGAAAGTAACTTGGTGGGTAGGTTTGACATTGTGAGACATCTGTATGTATCGTAAGCACCAGTGGCAGACAGCTCCACAGCACAGGCTAACAGGCACGCAGACCGTAACGACGACTGTCGCTAACACCACATCAACGTCGCCAAAACGGCCATGGTGATGTGACTCAGAATGGCGCCTACCACGGTATGGATTCGTTGGTCGTCTCCCCCAAGACAAAAGTGGGACTCATTACTGAAGATGACATGTTGCCATTCTGAGTCACTCCATGACTAGTGGTTGGGGTAGCTCAGTGGGTACCACCACTACTCAGGGTGTCACCTCTACGTGTGGGAGACTGGGGTTCGAATCCCAGTCTGGGTGACTATGCTGAGCTACACCAATAAGAGTCCTTGGGCAAGACTCCTAACACTACGTTGGCCCACCTGTAATCATTGACCTTGTAAGTCGCTCTGGGTAAGAGCATCAGGTAAATGCCGTAAATGTAAATGACAGTCTGGCCCGGCACCATTGCAGTCTCTGGTGCAGTTGGTGTGATTTTAAGCTGGTCTGTGTGCATGTAGTCCTCTGCCAATGGTACTGGACAGAGGTGCGGTCTTGGCTCTTGGGTCTTACAGGAGTATAAATGAACTGAATGCACAAATCTTCCTGGAGAAATGAAAGCCCGATTTCTTATTTTGACCAAAATATTTGTGCTTATTTTATTAAATATATAATAATTATTAATAACTAATAGGTTCTAAAGTTCCAAAATGACTGCGTCTGCATAACCGTCTTCCGATCAGCACATCACAGTGATGCGGTGTGTCTTTAGGTCCATCATATGTATGTAATGCGCTGGTGTTTGTGTGCAGTCAGTAGATGTAATGGCGCAAGGTTGTGGTTCACAGACCTAAAAACCCAGATTTCAGTCATGTGGTGGGCCGAAAGTCGGATGCAGTGCTGAGTTTGCGACACAGTGTGGTTTGGGGAAGGTGTTGGGGGCGGAGCTGACATTTTCACTTTACATTTTTACTTTGTCCACTCAATTTCCTGCACTGTCGCACCAGCATCCGCACACAGAGCATCCTTCAGATTAGACCCTGCCTCTCCCTGCCTCTCCCTGCCTCTCCCTGCCTCTCCCTGTCTGTCACTACTTCACATGCCTTTACTCTCCCTCTCTCATATATCCCTCTCTAATCCTATCAGCCCCAGAGACGTCTTCACCTCTCTCTCACACACACACATACACACATACACACATACTCACACACACATACACACGTGCACTCACACACACACACACGCCTGCACACAGGCACTCACACACACACACACACATACACATACACACGTGCACTCACACACACATACAGACACAAACACACACGCATGCACACACACACACACACACGCACTCACAAACACACACACACATGCACACACACACGCACACACATACTCACACATGCACACACACACACACACACATACTCACACACGCACACATACTCACACACACGCGCGCGCACACACACATACACACACACATGCACACATACTCACACACACACATACACACACACGCACACATACACACACACACACACACACACACACACACACACACACACACACACATACACACATGCACTCACGCACGCACACACACACACACACACACATGCACACACACACACACACGCACACACACACACATGCACACACACACACACGCGCGCACACATACTCACACACGCACACATACTCACACACACGCGCGCGCACACACACACACACACACACACACATACTCACACACACACACACACACGCACACATACTCACACACACACATACACACACACGCACACATACACACACACACACACACACACACACACACACACATACACACATGCACACACACACTCGCATGCACGCACACAAACACACACGCATGCACGCATACACGCACACATACACACGCATGCACGGACATACACACACATGCACGGACACACACGCTTGCACACACACACGCATGCACGGACACACACACACGCATGCACGGACACACACAAACACACACGCATGCACGCACACACATACACACGTGCACTCACGCACAGACACACACACACAGGTTTGTCTGTCGTTTATATACATTGGATACACTTATATTTATGTTCCATATGTGACATCATCACTGTCTGAACAGAAAGTATGCAAAAAAAGTCAGTGCTGAGAATGATCCACCACCCACATAATACCTGCTCTGTGGTGGTCCCGTGGGGGTCCTGACCACTAAACAACATAGTATGACTACAGCCTTCATTGTAGAACTACAAAGTGCTCCTGTATGGCCAGTGGAGCTGATAACATGGACAGTACATGGTGATACAATACAAATCATGATACAGTAGTTACAGCGCAGTACAGATTCAACATATCTGCCAAACTTCAGTGTACTGCCAATTTCCTACATCCCCATATACGCCCTACTGACACTGGCAGTCGAACATTTCACTTGCACATGTGAGTGTAAGGCTTAAGCTCAGTGGAGATCACGCATTGTCACATCATCTGCTCATTTCATCTGCTCCACCTACCATATGCACTTTGTAGTTCTACAGTTACAGATTGTAGATCATCTGCATCCTTTGTTGTCCAATGGTCAGGACCCCCACAGGACCACCACAAAGCTAGTATTGTGTAGGTGGTGGATCATTCTTAGCACTGCAGCCACACTGACTAGTTGGTGGTGGTGTGTTAGTGTGTGTGGTGCTGATGTGAGTGGATCAGACACAGCAGTGCTGCTGGAGTGTTTACACACTGTGTCCACTCACTGTCCACTCTATTAGACACTCCTACCTTGCTGGTCCACCTTGTAGACTTGCAGTCAGAGAGGACAGCTCATCTGCTGCTGCACTGTTTGTGTTGGTCATCTCCGAGCGCTTTATCAGTGATCACAGGTTGGTGGACTATTCCCATTAGTTGTCCTCCTTAGTTCTAGAGGGTGCTGGAACCTATCCCAACGCTCACTGGGAAACACCCTGAACAGGTTGTCAGTCCACCACAGGACTCAGCTAAACCAGCAGTTTGTGAACCCTTGCCCATGTATTATCACTAAAGGGCTAAAAGCCTGGGCTTGTTTATTGTAGTGTGGGCTGCAAAATCTGTGGCTTGAGAAAAGATGAAGCCTCTGAATACTAAACAGAGAAACAGGTTCCAGCATGA
>JAMWET010001509.1:200000-205000 GCA_024036415.1 Prochilodus magdalenae | reverse complement strand
CACTGAAATATGCAAACCCACTTCCAAAAAAGTTGATCCTTTATAAAACATAAATAAATGCAAAGAAATAGAACACAGAACACATGTCAGATGCTGAAAGTGAGACATTTTACCATTTCATGAAAAATAAATACCTCAGTTGGAACTTGATGGCATGTCTCACTCTTCTTATGCAAAGCCTTGTTGTTGTAATGGATCCAGCTTGTGGTTTAGCACTGTCTTGCTGAAATATTGGAGCATGTGTTGTTCTAACACCTCTATGTACTGTTCAGCACAGATGTGTGTTTCCAGATGTGTAAGCTGCTTACGCCATAGGCACTAACACAGCTCATAAAATGTGATGAACGGTAAACGCAAAGATTAGCTAACAACATAGCAGCTGCCAGCCAATATGTGGAAACGGCTAAAGCCCTTTGGTGCCCAAGGGAGAAAAATAAAACAGCAACAGAAGTAATGTAATGTGATGGATGAATATTTTTTGGTGGATAGTAATATTTACCGTTAGATGCTTGGAGCCAGCTAGCTTGAAGTTAGCTAGCTTGATAAGGTTTGCTAGTTTAATAAACAGCTAGTTGGCTAGCTAGCAGAAGTTGGCGTCAGTTACACCCACCATATATCTGTAAGGAAAAGATGGAAACACTATTAAAGTATTATAGTTTAGAGACACTTTTCCTTGTGCGTGTGCTGCACAAACCATCCACTCTCTGCCTGAGGGAAACATTCACGGCCATCTTAGTCTAGCCAGATAGCTAAAGTTAGCCCTGCTTATACCAGTGAATTAAAGGTGTTTCCTTTAGTCATTAGGCTGTAATGGATTTTCATTTTAAGTTCATTTATTGTACCTAGTATGCACAGCAAACAGCAGCGTCATGTGAGAGAAGGGCTCACTGAGTACATGCTCTGTGTACACAGGTCTGTGTTTAGACTGTTAGAGGCTATCATGTAGCTTAGCTGCTGCTATTACCTGGGTTTCACCATCCAAAGGCCAGCAGCCAAAATCTTGCCTAGGGCATCACATTGGTTAGGGCCAACTTTGCTGAGAATGATCCACCACCCAAATAAAACCTGCTCTGTGGGGGTCCTGTGAGGGTCCTGACCACTGAAGAACAGGGTAACGATGTACTATACAGAGAAACAGATGGACTATAGTCTGTAACTGTAGAACCTGAAGGTGTATCTATATAGTAAATTCAGCTGATAAATTGTCAGAAGCATGTAAAATGTATCCAAAGCTAACGTTTAGCCTAAGGCTAACATGTTATAGCAAAAATAATATTTTCATGTATTTATTAATTTTTTTTAATGAAGAACAAACAACATAAAATAAGAAAAACACACAAAAACAAATATTTCTGTTATTCAGTTTACTTCCTTTCCTACAAGACTTCTGTTGATGCACCACGTTCATGTGTATATGATGTACACACTTCAGTCAGGTTACCCCAGTGCATCCCTGTGTTTAGAGTGGTACGTGTGCGGTGCATGTTTGTGTATATGTGTGGAATAGGTGAGAATGAGCTGAGAATCAAATCCGTACCGGAGAACAGTTTATCCTGCAGGATACAGCATATCATATTCTCTCATTACTTGACCTACATCTCATCATTACCAGCAGCCTTCACCGCGATTACATCTGCTAAATCTGCGTCATGGTCACAGATCTTTGAATACGATCCTGAATAATGCTGCTAATCCATAACTCCTCGTGTCTCTGAGCCTGAATAAGGATCGCAAAGCAAAAGCAAATCCAAAATAGACCTAGATCCATCACTAATTAGACTGTGTCTCCAACCAACAAGCCAGCGGTTATTGCGCATTCAGATCTGAGAATTCTTCCCTGCGCAGCGTCTTATGTTAAGTTGCCGTATGTGTTTATCCTCCAGGCCAGAAAACAGTGGGTCCTGCTGGGCTCCCTGTGGCTGATCCCCAGGTTGGCTCACAGGGCCTCGGGGCCTGAGAGCGCTCTTTGTCTCTGGCTCTGCGGCTGGCCCCACTGCTGCGGCCAGTCTGCTCCAGCTCCGCCAATTAAAGCAGTCGACTGCTTGATGGAAACCCTCATAAAGTCTGGGTTATACTAAGGACTGCTGTGGGCATCCTACAGAAGTTACTGCTATGAGAAAACAGAAATACATTCCCGCAGATGAGCACTAGTCAGCAAGTACCTGCGTTCAGGCATACCAGTGTCAATAAAGTCTCTACCTTTAGACCCACACTTAAGTACTAAAGTATTTACCTTCAAATGTACTTAAGTATGAAGAGTAACAGGAGCATGGTTTATTATGGCTCTAATGTTCTAATGTTAATTATTATTTCTGGAACAACTAAATCAGCTCACTTTAGGTGAAGAGACTCTAGTGTCTCTCAGACCACCAGTCTTTAATAGAAGGTCATTCATTACTCTGACACTGATGTCTATTCAAAAGATCATAAGCACAGAACAGTGAAGGAGAACGGGTTTCATTAGCTAGAACCAAGCTCTGTCCAACAGCTCAACACAAGCTCAAAACAACCCATTTACAGTACACTAACGCATTACACTTACTGAGTTACTGTACACCAACACGCCACTTACAGTACACTAACACATTACACTTACTGAGTTACTGTACACCAACACACCACTTACAGTACACTAACGCATTACACTTACCGAGTTACTGTACACCAATACGCTACTTACAGTACACTAACGCATTACACTTACTGAGCTACTGTACACCAACACGCTACTTACGGCACACTAACACATCACACTTACCGAGTTACTGTACACCAACACGCTACTTACGGCACACTAACACATCACACTTACCGAGTTACTGTACACCAACACGCTACTTACGGCACACTAACACATCACACTTACCGAGTTACTGTACACCAACACGCTACTTACGGCACACTAACACATCACACTTACCGAGTTACTGTACACCGACGCGCCACTTACGGTACACTAACACATCACACTTACCGAGTTACTGTACACCGACGCGCCACTTACGGTACACTAACACATCACACTTACCGAGTTACTGTACACAGTTCACACTAACACATTACACTTACTGAGTTACACTGTTACACCGACACACTACGGTTACACTAACACATCACACTTACCGATTACATGTACACATACTGCGCCACTTACGTACACCTAACACATCACACTTACGAGTTACACTAACCGATACACGGTACACTAACACATCACACTTACCGAGTTACTGTACACCGACGCGCCACTTACGGTACACTAACGCATCACACTTACCGAGCTACTGTACACCAACACACTACTTACAGTACACTAACACTGATTAGACTGATCATTGGTCATTGTTGTTCAGCCCTGATTGTAAACTATTAAAACGAGGAGTGCTCAGACAGACAGGCCAAAGTCAGCAGTAGTGCACACTGTTAAAGACTATAAGCCGTTAGCCTAACCTGACTGGTGTGTTGGGTAGGAGGTCAGTGTGGATGCTGTCTTTTTTGAGAAAGATTAATAAAGGCTCATTCGGATGGCGGGCGAGATGTGCCCTGGCCACTGACAGGCATGCCGGTATGGCGCTGTTGCCAGGGACTTTGGGAGCAGCCCTGGCATTGCTATAAATAGAGTTAACATCATGTGTGGCAATAGTGGGGGAGCGTTGTTCACGCTGGCTGAGGGCTCCGTTCCCGGGACGGAAGGGAGGAGACGAGAAACAAACGGTAATTCCATCAAAGTCACGGCATTGCGACTAGGAGTCATCGGAGCATTAAGAGAGAGGGTAATGAGGATGTCACATAGATGCACGTCACATCCTGCATTCGAAACACAGGCATGTGAACTGTGCTCAGTGTGCTGAGAACTGTGCCGGGTAGTCTATCTGTTATTAATCCAAAGACTTATTTTAAAGCAGCTACTGTAAATAATTCTGTAGACACTGTGCAGATACCATGTAGCACTTGTTCAAATGTTCCACCTTAAATCGTGCAGTACGTACATTGTGGCACCTCAGATTCCACCTTAAATGATGTAGTACATACATTATGGTGCCTCAGCTTTATGTTCAAATTATTTCATTCCACCTTAAATGGTGGAGCACTTACATCATCTCAGTTTAACTTTTAGATTTCCTGCTCCTCCTTAAATGGTGCAGAAGTTACATTCTGGCACCTTGGCTCCACCTTTAATGGTGTAGCACTTGCATTATGGCACCTCAGTTTTATGTTAAAATTCTCCAGTTCCTCCTTAAATGCTGCAGCACTTGCGTTCTTAAGCTAGCTAGCTAGTTTCAACCGTTTGGGCCTTTGTCAATAACCCCAACCCTAACTCTACCCTTAACTCTGATAGGATGGTGTAACCCGCCCAATGGCTCTGTTCTACAGCGACCTCTGTTTAAACAACTGCAGCATTTAAGGTGGAACACCAAACAGGAAGCCAATGTCAGCCTCCTTAACTCTGGGAGATCTTTGCACAGACCTCACTGACATTAACACAGCCCTTTCTCAAAGGACAGTGGACAGTTAGTGGAGGAGATTTTCACTGAGTTTGACAGAAAGTGAATTGGACTGAAATCGCATAGAGCACCTTTAAGAGAATAGCGCATTACAGTGTGAGTCCACTAACCCCTTTAAGCGTTTAGCCTGCTGCTCCTGGGTGTGAGTAGGTCTGATAACCAGCTGGCTGGAAAAGGCTAGAGTAAGTGGGTAAACGTCAGGATCACTGAGCTCCAGGTCTGGCTTTGCTACACTGCAGGACATCCAAAGATGTGCGGGCGGGGGTCTCCCCGGCTCGGTGCCTGAGAGATCAAAGAGTACTCAGCAGCAGCTTAATGGGCCTGGAGACACCGATGCATGTGATGTGATGAGTGTTGTGTATGTATGAGTCAAAGAGACAAAAGCATCGGCCACCCCGGCATGACCCGGCCTCTTACACAAACATGTCTGTGCAGGAGATACAAGTGACAGTGCAGGGACATGCAGTGCTGGATCCCAGTGACGATCACTGTTTC
>JAMWET010001509.1:187500-195000 GCA_024036415.1 Prochilodus magdalenae | reverse complement strand
ATCAGGCATGTTTGAGCAGACTGTGTTCAACTCTGGCCTTAAATGGAATTGTTAACGTTTGGTTTTAGGGCTTCCATTAAATGTTGTTTCCACTTTCTGTTTATTTTCAGAGGTGTCCACAGTGGACCTGACTGCCCCGTTTTCAAGAAATCCCTCCTTTGGGTGGATTCCATCATCGATACAGCAACACCATGCTTCACATTCGCCTCAGAGTTTCCCCTCGCGCAATGGCTTCCTACCTGTCAACAGTCCTGCTCTTCCTCCTGGGTCTTACAGAGCACTCTCAAGCCAGCTCCGATACACACCAGAGCACCCCAGGGAACTGTTCTGGCAAGTCCAGCTGCTCTGAGGGTGTGGTGCTCCCCATCTGGAACCCCCAGAACCCCTCGGTGGGCGACAAGGTGGCCCGTGCCATCGTCTACTTTGTCGCTCTCATCTACATGTTCTTGGGGATGTCCATCATCGCTGACCGCTTCATGTCTTCCATCGAGGTCATCACCTCGCAGGAGAAGGAGATCACCATCAAGAAACCCAATGGAGAAACCACCACGGCCACTGTGCGCATCTGGAACGAGACGGTGTCCAACCTGACCCTCATGGCTTTGGGATCTTCAGCTCCAGAGATTTTGCTGTCCGTGATCGAAGTTTGTGGGCACAATTTTGAGGCTGGGGACCTTGGTCCCAGCACCATCGTGGGCAGTGCAGCTTTCAACATGTTCATCATCATCGCCATCTGCGTCTACGTGGTGCCTGACGGCGAGGTCCGAAAAATCAAACACTTGAGAGTCTTTTTTGTGACGGCAGCCTGGAGCATCTTCGCCTACATCTGGCTCTACCTGATCTTGTCTGTTTTTTCTCCTGGTGTGGTGGAGGTCTGGGAGGCTGTGTTGACCTTCCTCTTCTTCCCTATCTGCGTGGTCCAGGCTTGGATCGCTGACCGCCGCTTGCTGTTCTACAAGTACGTTCACAAGAGGTACCGGGCCGACAAGAACCGTGGCATCATCATTGAGACCGAGGGGGATGGAATGTTTACCAAGATGGACATGGAGATGGATGGGCAGGGGGCCAATTCCCACCACAAGGAGGTGCTGGATGGCATGCTGGCCGGCGTGGAGGAGGGAGGGGGCGGCGGAGCTGGTGGAGGAGGGGGAGAAGAAGAAGAGGCGAGGAGGGAGATGGCGCGTACCCTGAAGGAGTTGAAGCAGAGACATCCGGAGAAGGACATGGAGCAGCTGATTGAGATGGCCAACTACCAGGTTTTGGTTCAGCAGCAGAAGAGCAGGGCCTTCTACCGGATCCAGGCCACACGGATGATGATCGGGGCAGGGAACATCCTGAAGAAGCATGCTGCAGATCAGGCCAGGAAGGTGGTGAGCTGCCATGAAGCCAATGCTCAAGAAGAAGACCCTCACACCATCTACCTTGAATTCGAGCCCTCGCACTACCAGTGCTTCGAAAACTGTGGCTCCCTCAAACTGGCCGTGGCCAGGCATGGCGGAGATAGCGGCTGCACTGTGAAGGTGAGCATTAACACTGTTGTGGAAACAATTTTTACAATCTGCTGTATGTGTTTTCACCTAATGGCCTTAGAGATGATATCAGCCTTTAAGTGCTCTGAGGCATCCTGGTGGTAGGAATGGGCTCTCAAAGCTATTAGCCCATCAGTCAATGTTAATGGAAAATTATGGAGATGAATTATATTATACAGCGCTATTTACTTAGCATCATGTGTAATTCTCTTATGTTAATGTTCTTCCAGGCATTTAACTTATCGCATGCACCACAGGTAGTCAATTCAAATGTTATAAAAAGACAAGAAAGTTGTAATTAATGTTGTGAAAATTAGATTAAGGAATCTGATATTTGGTGAACAGTTTACTCAGAGGTCAGCACTGTTTATAATCATATTCATACAGGCTGATATAGAGCGGGTAACAGTTTCAGACAATTTACCCTGTTTCAAAACTAGCCTAGCACATTGTTTTAAGTTGCCAGAGAGATCACTATGCACAGGGAGATCGCTAAATATAGAACGGCAGCAATATAATTAATTTTAGCTGTGGGTGTAGTATTATTACTGCCAGTACAGAAGACTCTTACGTGCACATTATTGCCTGTCATTACTTAGCAATTACCTACCTACTGAGAGAGGGGATCATATGAAGAAACAAACCCACAGAAACCATAGCTTTTTTTATTGCCACTGGGAAATGTAGCATGCGGTGTAAATCTGAATCATAGTGTCAGGCATAGTGGGTAGATTCAGCTGGGCAACCCTAAAGATGCTATAGGTTGAAGTTATTCAGCATTCGAAATGATGTGTTGTAAAATATGCCCAGATGCAGTTCATAGACGTCCCTTAACACCCTATGGGTTTCAATGGTCCTTTTTGTTGAGCTCCTGAACAATCTGATGTGCTCAGGTGTGACTGGCTGGTGATGACCACATGTCAAAACATTAAGCTGGCACTCTTATCCAGAGTGACTTACAAGATTAATCTGATTACAGGTGGGCTAATATAGTGTTGGGAGTCTTGCCCAAGGACTCTTATTGGTGTAGCATAGCATAGTCACCCAGACTAGCATTCGAACCCCGGTCTCCCACATGCAGAGGCGGCACCCTGACTAGTGGTGTTCCCTGCTGAGCTACACCAACCATGCTAATAAACATGGTACACCAAAACATGGTAATAAATAAAATGAACCTCAGTGTAAATAGGCTAGTGCTACTACTTAGTTAGCCATGCTAACATTAGTTACCTAAGGCTTGCTAGCTACTCTCAGTGTAAGATGATCTGCTTCAACCGGCAAACACTGATACAATCACATAGTGTCAAGATGACCCAGAAATCCATGGGTAGAGGTACCATGGTACAGATGAATGGTTTGTTGACATGCGTCACACGGCCTGGTGTCATTCCACCTCCACCCCTAGCACAAAATCTTCAGGAACCGTGTGAGAATATTCAAGATGCATAGGAGGGATTATCACAGGACACCATTGGGAACCTCTACAGCTCAGTGCAGCTATCTTTTAATGAGAAGTCTATTCCAAACTGTTGGATCTGTTTTCTACTTGTGGACACTTTGCAGACAACACAGAACAGACATCACGTGTAACGTGCCCCAACATCATTTTTACCAGACATACTGTCTCCAAGAGATGTCCAGGTCCGTCAGTTGTGCACTGGAGCGACGGGGCTGATGTAATCAAAAGTAATGGAAGTCGCCCGAATCACCCAAAAGGTTCCAACTGTACTAAACGGAAACCTGTGTACCTTTGAGTTGTCCCACAGTGTTGTTGTTTTGGTGCATGCCAGTTACCGTGATTTCACTCAAGTCTCCAAGTGCCCTTGACGTTACATTACAACCCTACCTTCTCTGCCTTTAGGTGGACTTCCGCACTGAGGATGGCACGGCTAACGCTGGCTCAGATTACGAGTTTGCCGAGGGCACGCTGGTCTTCAAACCGGGCGAGACCATCAAGGAGCTGACGGTTGGCGTGATAGACGACGACATCTTTGAAGAAGACGAGCACTTCTACGTTCACCTCAGCAACCCGCGAGTCGTCCACAGGGCAGAGGTCTCCGTCCTAGATCCCAATGCCGTGGCCCCCGGCAGCAGCCTTTTAGGCGCCGTTCCTGTCCAGCCCAAAGCTGCGCTGGGCTCCGCCCATACTGCCACAGTGACCATCTACGATGATGACCATGCAGGTATCTTCACGTTCGAGAGCGCGTCTACACGTGTGAGTGAGAGCGTAGGCGTCATGCAGGTGAAGGTGCATAGGACGTCTGGAGCGAGGGGCAAGGTGGCAGTACCTTACCACACCACGGAGGGCACCGCCAAGGCCGGAGAGGACTACGAGGAAGTGGCCGGCAAGCTGGAGTTCCTCAACGATGAGACTATGTAAGTTTATAAGGCTTTATATGTTTAATAGGACTTTGTGTATTTATAAGCTGACCTATTCCAGCACATGACATTAGTAGTATACAGTAGCGGTTTGGTGAAACATCTGATCTACACAGTTACCCCAGATGTAGCTGCGCTGGAAAGACGTTTGGAGTCCAAATGTTTCTACATTAGTTCAGCACTAGATACTGTCCCGCCCTAAAACCTCTCCTGAAGTGCTCAAACTAGTCCAAGTCTTCATGGAAGTTGGTGCAGACTTGTCAAAGCGGTTTGGGACACAGCGTATCGTACTGTCCACTATATAAACGAACAACACTTGGCCGTGCTACCTCTGCGGTCAGTCTTTGTACTCAACAGCTGTCAGGATTAAACACACTGTCGCATGCATATTTGCCATGCCAGCATGTGGATGCTCTCGTGTATGTTCAGGATTTCAGCTCTTTTCATTGATAATGGTTAATCTTGGGGTTAATATTGGGTATGCAGAGAATCGGGGTTTAAGCTCCAAATGAGCAAGCCACAGGCGACAGGAGAAACTCCTTCAGAGCAAGAGGAAGAAACCTTGAGAGGAGCCAAGACTCGAAAGGGGAAGCCATCTTCTTCAGGGTAATCCTGGACAGAGATGGCCACAGGTCACAAAATACAAGTCCAAGTCAAGTGACGAGTCTATAGGCTAGAGTCCAAGTCAAGTCTTAAGCCAATTTACATTTAGCATATATAGTAACTGTAGCATAAAGTGTAAATTAAAAAACACAACAGATTAACTTTGTGTGCAAAACACAACTGTATTTTTTTACAGTCCAGCATTTCTTTTCTTTTCTTTTCTTTTTTTTGGTTAAATGCTACACATGTCCTTACAATATTCACTCACAAAAAAATGACATGCTCTATAACTCTCAAACTGAACAAACTAGAAGCAATATCACTTCCTGTTTCAGGCCAGCTTAAGGGTTAATACTGTAGATAGATGGATAGATAGATAGATTGGATGGATTGGATGGATGGATGGATGCTTTCTTGATCCCAGAGGGAAATTCAAAGCATCCAGTAGCAGATATACAAACTACACAGAAGTAACAACAGAAGCAAGATAGAGTTGTACAGGTAGAGACAGAGATACAACATAAAGTATGAAAGTATAAAAATAGAGTCCTTAGTGTCTGTGTAAAGTATAGAGTATAAATGGAGGTAGTGGTAAACCATTTGCTTAGCAAATTAAGAAGATGGCTGTTGTCAGCCATACAGACAGTGCAAGTACGCAGTAGTATAAATAATTTATCAGTGCAAAATGTGTAAACAGTACAGAATGGAGGGAGTGTGTGCAGAGATGGGGGTGTGGTCCATATAAATAGATACAGGGCTGGATTTTAAGGAGGGAGTGTGTGCAGAAATGGGGGTGTGTCCATTGGATGTGACCAATGTATTTGTCCCACACTAAACAAGCTGGAATGATGGCTATAAACGGGATTTTGAAGCGGCTGTACACCAAACCTATCCGGGTGTGTGTTCAGATGCTGTATGAAATTTGATGTGGTCGATCCAGTGTCTACGCACGCGCTGAAGTCGGATGTTGTGATTGGTCCGTGTCCGTGGGGCGTGTCCCAAATCAGCGAAATAAAGTACACATACACGAAGGAATTACTTTCCTGCAAGTTCCGCACACCGTGCCTGGATGGTAACAGAAAGAAACTTGATGTCCATGTTTTATTTTGGACTGAGTCCGAGTCGAGTCGGGAGTCATTATAGACGAGTTACAAGTCAAGTCTGAAGTCTATTTATATGCAACTGAAGTGTGAGTCGAACTCCAGTCGTTAACTCGAGTGCCCATCTCTGATCCTGGATAGCAAAACTAACTGTAGGATCTCTATACCGTCGTGACATGATGGCCTTGTGACAGTGACTAAATCTGTGAAGGAGGCATAATTCAATACAGCAGTCTTGTCATACTGGAGACATTATTAAGCAGGAGGAGACAGGTTACTGGTTGTTTATGGGGAAGGTCCCTGTCTTGCCTCTCATCTATTTGGTGAAGCCACAAGTTGTAAAGGTTCCCCCTCTTTGTGGAGTTATAGGCATGCACAGTAGGTGGAACAACCTAAGCATTAACACACAAGCACACAAACGTTACAACGTTAAACGCTGTTTTTGTGGGATGTTACTAGGGATGTCGCAGGTTTAGAGGTCTTTCTCCATACAGATAGAAGCCTGGTCTAGTATGACTGCCAAACCTGCCAAAGAAAGAACTGGACCTGGATTGACTCCAAAAACTCGGATCACTATTGACCTATAGTGTTTGTTAGCAGTGCTAGCCTTTATAGCTCCAGGGCAAAATTAAAGAAGTGTGGCGTGTGGTTGGTGTAGCTCAGCAAATGACACTATCGCCCACCAGTGAGCCACCACCACATGTGGGAGACTGGGATTCGAATTCTGGTCTGGGTAACTATGCTGTGCTACACCAATAAGAGTCCTTGGGCAAGACTCCTAACACTACATTGGCCTACCTGTAATGTGATTAACCTTGTAAGTCGCTCTGGATAAGAGCGTCAGCTAAATACCGTAAATGTAAACAAACAGCAGACTGACTACCTCTGGGCTAAGTGTGCTTATGTTCCTATAGAAATGCACATTGTGATGCATCAGTTTTAGACGGTGATTAAAAAACAGTTCTGGGATGTTTGAATGGAGTAGAACTCATGCAAGGTCAGAGCTCTACGCCCCTTAGCAATACTTCCACAAGCCGGAGCAATCCTTGGTTGAAGGTGATACATTTTGCCTGCCTGCTGTATTCAGGAACAGACTTCTTTTTGCAGCTCCACCTCAGTATTATCTCAATGAGCCGTCGTTTGACCTTTTTTGGTCCCTGAGATGAAAAAAATGATAGTGATTGGGATTTGTGTGAAAGCTACATAAGGATGATGGTGGCTTCCGCTCCATAGGGCTTCACCAGAGAGAAAGAGAGAGAGAGAGAGTAAGCAGAGTGAGTGAGGGATGGGGGCTCGCGGAGAGCCAAGATAGAGAGAGAGAAAGAGAACGAGAGAGTGCAAAGCATGAAGATACTTCCCTCTTTCTTGAAGCTGAGAATCAGTATGCTGGCAAACCTGTGCATTAGGCCCAGCGGTCGCTCCAGGCTGATGCGTCAACATCGAGTAGAATGTTCTGGTCGAGAGATTTTTGTCCGCTAACTAGTCTTCCCGTTTTTAAGATATCTTCAAAAGTGTTGATCTGATCCGAATGGTGTGCTTGTATACAGCTTATTGATCTGGCTCATGGTTTTTGGAAAATTCCAATTTGAATGGGCTGGAAAAGTACATGCCTATCTACTGTACTTCTGCTTGACTGACAGACACCATTTCGCCAGAACAAATTCAGTGTTGGTCAGACCCACACTCATCTCTTTGTCTCGTTTTTCCATCCCTCGTTTCTCCTCTAGAGTCATATTCTATTTCGGCCCTAGACCAACTCTATTGTTTCCTTTAACCTACAGAGACCAAACTGCATGTACTGACCGGGGGCAGATTCCCAATCCACAGCCATACCGACCCGCACTCCTCCATGTGTCATTTATTCAGCTCTCATTGCTCTCATAGCAACC
>JAMWET010001509.1:145000-182500 GCA_024036415.1 Prochilodus magdalenae | reverse complement strand
TGTGAGCATGTAGTCCTGCGTCATGCAGTAGTGCGCCAATGGTGCTGGCACCACCAGGATGACTCAGGGAGGACACTCACTGAATGTCCACCATTGTGACTGTTGTGTCAGTCAGGTACAGTGACCTACCTACAGGGGTTGGACAATGAAACTGAAACACCTGGTTTTAGACCACAGTCATTTATTAGTATGGTGTAGGGCCTCCTTTTGCGGCCAATACAGCGTCAGTTGGTCTTGGGAATGACATATACTGCGTCCTGCACAGTGGTCAGAGGGATTTTAAGCCATTCTTCTTGCAGGATAGTGGCCAGGTCACTACGTGACGCTGGTGGAGGTTCGTCCTTCTTGGTGGTATGCTGACATTACCCTGGATACCGTGGCTCTTGATACATCACAAAGACTTGCTGTCTTGGTCACAGATGCGCCAGCAAGACGTGCACCAACAGTTTGTCCTCTTTTGAACTCTGGTATGTCCCATAATGCTGTGTGCATTGCAGTATGTTGAGCAGAACTGTGCTCTTACCTGCTAACTGAACCTTCACACTCTGCTCTTACTGGTGCAATGTGCAGTTAATGAAGATTGGCCACCAGGCTGGTCCGATTTAGCCATGAGACCTCCCACACTAAAATGACAGGTGTTTCAGTTTCATTGTCCAACCCCTGTATAATCTGTTTCTGATGGTTGAAGGATATGGAATATTCATGGTTCACTTTCCTTTTATGGCCCAAACGTTTTTTACTTGGATTTACATCTGCTGTCAACATCCAGATGAGAACCAGAAGCGAAATTAAAAAGTGGCTTGCCTGCAGAAGCGTTCGGTTCTCTTGGCAATAAGAGCTACGCACAGGCTTAGGTGTAATCCTTTAGCTTCCAGAGGACACACCAGGCTAATTACTCTCCAGCTGTGCTTCGTTATTATCTGCTCAAAACTCAAAAGCTGGGGAAGAAGAAGAAGAAGAAGAAGAAGTAGAAGTAGTGCCTCTGTGGGAACTCCGTGTGTTGCGTGTAGGCTGCCATCTTCCGGGACACAGCTATGTTTGAGCTTCACAGGATCTTCAAATGGTAAGAGAGAGGCACAAATGAGGAGGCGCTTATAAAAGAATAGATGTCCCATAATTATCCGTGTCCTCCAGCACTGGAACACTGTCAGCTTCGTCATCAGAGCTGGTGCTGACTGTAAACGTGTGCTGTGTTTTAAATAACGCCGCTTAGCCTCAAGGATTGGGCCACAGTGTCGGATATATGTGCCACAAAGGAAGCGACTAGAGGCTGGATATGCGTGACTTAGAACCTTGAGAACGTTCACCTTTATTACTCACTTGCATTAATAACCTTCAGTCGTTATGTAAACCACTTCTCCTGGCTCACCAGGGGTGCTGGAACCTATCCCAGCACTCAGTGGGAGAAAGGCAGGAAACACCATGGACAGATCACCTGTCCATCATGGGGCAGACCCCAAGATTCACACCTAGGGGCAAGTTAGTGCCTCCAAATCACCTACATCCCACTAGGAGATGGGGAGAACATGCAAACTCCAGACAGAAAGGAGCCAGACGCTACCCAGGGCACCACTGTGGTGCAATATAAGGTAAAACAGTACGCATTCATTTTTCACCATGCTGGGGGAGGTCTGATGAAAAGTGGACACTTTTTAAAGATTTACGAGTGTGTATCGTCACTTCATGCAATCGCTGTGCCTTCTGTAAGCCAGTACCCGCACCTCCAGCGCATCCCAAGCTGCAATGCAACAGTATATACTCTACATATTTACATTACGGCATTTAGCTGACACTCTTATTTAGAGCGACATACAAGGTTATTCGTTTACAAGTAGGCCAGTGCAGTGTTAGGAGTCTTGCCCAAGGACTCTTACTGGTGTAGCTCAGCATTTGCGTACGTAGAGTGGGATTCAAAGCCCCATCTCTCAAATCGTGGGTGGTAGCTCTCTGGTGGGTAGTGGTGTTATTGTAATAGCTATGCATTATACCCTTTACCATTATAATGACATTCAGGGAGCAGCCATACAGGTCTCTCAGCATCTCTCAGACTAAACCCATGAAATCAGCTTCCTGTTTCGAGTAACCTCTGAATAGGTTTATTGTTATCATGATAAATGATGTCATCATACAATATGACTTGCTCTGTCAGTACTTACACTTCCCAACTGCATGTTTGATGTAGTGGACAGTACAGTACTGTAGCAGTGGGCCATATACAGTTCATCTGGTGTACTGGTGTAATTCAAGTTTCAATGTTTTATTACCGCTGTACAGGTACCGCTTCATAAACTACAGATGACATACAAACAGTGCAAAATACTGTGAGTGGCAGTCAGACGGAAGTTAGTCGAGAGGTTTGAGAGAGATTGTGATCATTCATGTGTGTGTGACAGACATGTATATCGGACATTTAGGGAAAATACGGAACAAATTTACAGAAAAACGGAACAAATTTATGGATGTTTACGGAAATATGGAACAAATTTACCGACATTTACGGAAATATGGAACAAATTAACGGACATTTGCGGAAATACGAAACAAATTTACGGACGTTTACGGAAATACGGAACAAAGTTACGGACGTTTACGGAAATACGGAACAAATTTACGGACATTTACGGAAATACGAAACAAATTTACGGACATTTACGGAAATACGGAACAAATTTACGGACATTTACGGAAATACGAAACAAATTTACGGACGTTTACGGAAATACGGAACAAAGTTACGGACATTTACGGAAATACGGAACAAATTAACGGACATTTGCGGAAATACGAAACAAATTTACGGACATTTGCGGAAATACGAAACAAATTTACGGAAATACGGAACAAATTTACGGACATTTACAGAAATATGAAACAAATTTTGCGGACGTTTACGGAAATACGGAACAAAGTTACGGACATTTACGGAAATACGGAACAAATCACGTCCCGTATTGGTTTAATTCGGCAACATTTAGTTGGCAAATAAAGGATGATTTTTTTTTCAGGACGAGTGGCAACCCTAGCCATTAGCCTAGCTTGGAGACCAGGCTGAGAAAGCTTCCTAGCATGCTGGCTAAAACTGCTAGTGTGAACCACTTACAGAGTTACAGCAGTGTCTGATGCCCGTAGGTTACAGCTCAAGTGTAAGAGATGCACGTAGGAGACAAATGACTGTCAAACCTAAAACAACCACAACAAGCAGCAGCTGCGGTTTACATACACTTGCCTTTATTTCATTAGGCTTACAAAGCACTGACAAATACTGACATCGGTCTATATTATGTTTACGCCAAATTAAACAGTCCTTAGATTCTATTGTTTCATTTCTGCTCACTTTGTCTATTTTAGAATTTTCTTTGGTATTTATGTGTGTATATATATATATATATATATACACACTGCAATATCAGTTTTTGCCTATGCCACACCCACTACCACAGTGTACACCTAATGTATCTAATTCAACAAATTCTGATCAGATATCAGAAAAAATAAATATCATGCCATCTCATATTGTGAAAAGTGATGACTGTCATAATGCCATATCTTGCCATATCGAAAAAGGACCACATGTTTTCCCAGCATGGCACAGATACAGTTCTCTGGCTTTAGAGATGAGATCATCTCACTGCACAGTCTTGCTACATCTCAGTCTTTCTTCCTCTTTGCTCTTTGATGTTTTTCCTGCCACAGTCTCCCTTGCCTTCCTCATTAGGGCCTGGACCCGGGTTCCTGTGAAACTGTTTTCCATGATTTTCAAAAAAGGCTGTAAGAGCACATTGACAGGGAGTGGAAGCCTTGTTGGGCTCCAGCCTGTGAGGCCAAAGGAATTGCACTAGCATTTGAACTGGTAAAGTTCAGCTCTCGGAAATGGCAAAGATGGGATCGGGATCAATAGCTTTGTTTTGTAAAACCTTTTGAAAAGGCTGATTCCAGAAATGACCCGGAAGTCGGTAATGAAGCAGTGAGAGTCTGCTTGATCTGAAAACAGCTGTCCTCGTTCGGCTCTAGAAATATGAGGTCTGTGCACCTTGAAAACAAATCACACAAGCAAATCAGCATTTCATACTGTGGAGGGTGGAGACTGTTCTCCATGTGATCCGGAGAATGCTAATGGAGAGTTCAGTTGGAGGAAATCCTGGAATTTGTTCCGTGGCACACTTTAAAGCTTGGAAATAGACTTGCAAGGAAAATGTGCTTGTGTGATACCGGCAATGATGAATGGAACAGGCAGACAGGAAAGGTTGACAGGCTTGAACTAGACCGTGCTGAGGTGTATTTGTTGGTCAGTGATACTGTGGTAAACCTGAGCGCTCCGAAGTCTTTTAAGATGCTTACAAGTGGGAATTCATCATTCCAAATAAGGAATAAGATGAAGACCTTCATGTTTGCCTTTCGGGACAGGTGGGAACATGGACTAAAACAGTCTCCCTGTCTTTCTCACTGGTCACATTTGATGTAGGTAACTGAATTAGCATGTGGAACAGGAGCGTTATGTGTGTCGTCTTCATTGTCGGATGCACTGCAGTCATTCTGGCTCAGGGTCGAAGCAATAAAGACCCAAGGAGCCCAAATCTGTGTCTGCTATCTAATCAGTTAACCCCTTTTAGCTATACCACCTGCAGCCAGTAGAGGGCGGCAGCAGCGGTGCCGTTCTGGGGGGGCACTACAGCCCGGAACTCCAAACCCCAGGATGCCCCAGGCTGATTAAGTCAACAAGCTGCACCTGAGGCGTTGGCCATATAAGCCCCCACCACACAAACATGTCCGCTACATGTCCCTAACCCTTTGTAGAGGGGTAGCCGGTATGGTACAGGGAAAGGGAAAGGGAAAGGGAAAGGGAAAGGGGGAGAGCAGAGGGAGAGCAGAGGGAAAAGGCAAAAGCTTAGAAAATTAAATATAGAAATTACTACGTAGAGTAGAGAGCGTGGGTCACTCTGCATGCACAACCCACGAAACCCCCTTTCTGTTAAACCCTCTCCTGTTTATTTCTGTTCTTTTATAAACGTCTCCTTTCGTTTGAGAATGTCGTCCTGGCGTCTCGTGTATTTGTTTTTCCCGCCATTACTCCCTCTCCCTCACAAAACCCCTCCTGACTCACCTTATGTGTATAGCAGCGGTAACACATGGGGTTACCACTCCGGAGGTCCCCGCCTAAACCTCCTCTCTTAAACACGTTCCCCCAAACAGTTCACTCCCCGCACACAGTTTCACGCGCATCCACATCCAGGAAGTCCGTTTGCTTGCAGTATAAACCTCTATATCGCCGCCAACGGGTTCCCGCCCCGCGTTTGGGCCCAAACCCAACCGCACCGTGACACCCCTAGTAAGTTTACCCTTTGAGCAATGTTCCAGTGACCAGTAAAGACTAGCAAGCTAAAGCTAACCTAGCATAACCAAAAGCTAGGAACTGGACCACCTGTCTGTAGCTGCCTGTTCTTTCCCTTATTCACACATGAACTCTGTATGTTCATCCGTCCATTTGTTTGTCTGTCCGTCCATCTTTACATCTGTTCCTCTGCACATGTCTCTGTCCGTCTCCACATCTAAGTTTTCCGTCCAGTTAGCGTCGCATAAACACTGGCTAATGACGCTAGTTCTGTGTGAGTGGCGAAGCAGTCTAGGAGTGCTGGAGCTGTCAATCAAAATCCTCACCAGACACACCCATTCAGTTCTCAGATAGGATGTTCGATAGAACACTCAGGTTCAGGATCATACAAACTTATGCCCACAGTGCTTTACTCTGTGTTCCCTGGGACTTTTGGATGGACAGGTCGCGTGTATGCCCAGGCAGGATTTCATATGGGGACTGGTCATGCCGTAAAGCCTGTGACAGCTGATTTATGAGAAAGCAGTGTAGTGTTCCTGAGATGGTGCGGATGGAGTCTTTCTGATATGTTACATAAAAGAGAGTCACTGGAATATAATTATACCTTTAGTAATGCCAGGCCTTCCGCACAAGTCTTTCTCTGAGTGCTTGAATGAGTCATGATTACATTCACACGATCCAAATTGGTCTGTAAATAAGAAAAAAAACGCAGACCGGTCTTTAACAACATGGCATCAGGGGTTCAGTGCTGTGTTTGAATGTAGTGCACAGCTTATCGCGATATGTAGCAACTTCCACTGCAATATGCCATTTTGCCCATGCCGTGTTGCCCTCGTTCCCCCTTGCCTGTGTGAAGTAGGGTCTCTAAGTAATACAGGGAGCTTTCTCCACATACTTACATGCTGCGGGGCATGACTTCACAACGTGTTGCTGAGGCTCTTCGGTAGAAAGTGTGCTTTTCTCAGAATACTTTTATTCTCTATGATTTTTTTCTCTCTCTCATAAACTGTAAAGCATCCCTGGGTACGTTACAGGTGGTATACACTACATGCTCTCATCAGCCAAAGAATAGAAACGCAAATAGCTGCACCCAGAAGCAATCATTACATTACATTTACGGCATTTAGCTGACGCTCTTATCCAGAGCGACTTACAAGGGTATTCATATTACAGGTGGGCCAGTGTAGTGTTAGGAGTCTTGCCCAGGGACTCTTATTGGTGTAGCACAGCATAGTCAACCCAGACCGGATTCGAACCCCAGTCTCCCACGTGTGGTGGTGACTCCCTGGTGGATAGTAGTGTTATCCACAGAGCTACACCAACCGACAGGAATGAAACTTGGTTGGTAGGTTTGACGTTGTGGGACATGTGAATGGTTGAAGTTTCACGCTCAGCCGTGCATGTGATGTAAGCAAGGACGGGGCTTATCGCTGTACCTGACTGACCCAACAGCCACAATTGTGGACCTTCAGTGAGCAGTGATGCCACCATCGGTCATTCTGTTGATTCCAGTGATATTGGTAGATGGCTGGATGATGTAGGATTACATGCACACCGACCGTTATAATGACTGTCTTTAACACCACGTCTACATCACCAAAGTGTGGTGTCCACGGACCAAAAACTCAGAGCCAAGATGAACAGTTTTGTACAGTGCCAGATCAGCTTTGGTCTTCATTACATTCCATTCGTAGTTAAATATCTCTAGCTCTGTTTTGGAGGTCACAGGTCACAGGTCCAGAAGGCCTGGTGTCACGCCAACTCCACCACTACCGCAACATCTAAAGGAACTGTGTGAGGATATTCAAGCTGAATGGGATGGATTATCACAGGACACCGTTAGGAACCTCTACAACTCCAAGCTGAGACGTCTGGCATGTTGTGTTAGCAAACATGATGGACTGACGTCATACTGAGAGACACTGCTTCTGTATGTGTAGCTTAACACACAGGAGCCATGGGATTTGGAGAACTTCACATATTTATTAAGCACTTCAGTAACAAGATGTCCCAAGCACTTCTCATTTTCCAGTGGTGGACGAAATACACAAACCACATAATAGAATTTTAATAGAGTGTCATTTATTACTCTGACACTGATGTCTATTAAAATGATCACAAAACACTGAAGGAGAACAGGTTCCATTAGCTAGAATCTCTATACAACAGCTCAACACAAGCTCAAAACAAAAACACTCTGTACCTACTTACAGTACACTAACGCATTACACTTACTGAGTTGCTGTACACGAACACACTACTTACAGCACACTAACACATTACACTTACTGAGTTACTGTACACCAACACGCTACTTACAGTACACTAACACATTACACTTACTGAGTTACTGCACACCTACTTACACACACTAACTTACAGTCACTAACACCATTACTTACTTACACTAAACATGAGTTACTGCACACCAACACACTACTTACACTACACTAACACATCACACTCACTGAGCTACTGTACACCAACACACTACTTACAGTACACTAACGCATTAAACACATAATAGCGGTGTTTAATGCTCCAGGATACATAAATATTCTACTGCAGATGGTTCTGGCCTGTTACATTTCTGTTTATGAATGTAGCAGAGTCTGATTTACAATGAGTCATATTAGATATTATATTTTATACCAGGCAGAATGACTGGCCAGAAGACCCGAATGCTCTTACCTATTAGCTCATTTAAACTCATTTAATTGCTTTTATTTTTGCCGTCTTTGTGGAAAAAACAATTTTACATGCTACTATTCATGACGGCCCCTGCCCCCCTCTTCTTACCTTCTCCACCTCTGGGGGTCCATGTCAGTGATTTCTGCTGACCCGACAGCTGAACCAGCTCTGCCAAACAGTGCAATAGAAGCTTAACTCGCTTATTCCCCTGGCAGCTGAATTCAAGAGAGCTGACACCAGACAGCAGGAGCCCAGGGAGTCCTGTGTGTGTATGTGTGTGCCTGCATGTAGAAGAACCCAGTATTTCATATAGTTAATGAGCATCACTGAGGAATTTGTGGGTTCTGTGGTTCAGTTTCAAGTGCATTTACAATATTAAACATGTGTATGGAATACCGTAAGTGCCCTGGGCTCCAAGCCCTTTACCGGATTACCGGATTATGCTCACTTTCTCTCCTGGCGCTCCGTAATAGAGCTGCCCGATGTATCGTTTGTTCATCGTATCACACGACTGGCCTTTCCAAAGCTGATGTAGTGGAAGGCTGCAATACGCAAACATGCCTCCAACAGACTGCAGTCTTATAATGGGTGCTATGAGAATTCAAGCAATCAAGAAATCAAGCAATTCATCAAGTTTTAAGTAGAGGTTCACCAATCTGTGCTATATCACCTGTTCTTGCTCCACCCCAGCAGTGTTCTGTCATAGCAACTGTTGCAAAGTCGGACAAGCTTTACGGAATGTTGGCAATATTCCCATTCTGCCTTCCAATAAACCGTACAGTACAACACTAGATATGGACATTTAGAGTGCGTGACAGATTTGGTATTTACACTCGTCATCAAAAACAAAGTTGCACTCCGAGGGAATCAATACGGTGGCCGAGAAAGCCCAACGCACTGCAAAATAACACGCTACAGTCTCAAAACACAGGCATCAAAATGGCACGACTCGCACAACATTAGCCAAACGCGCAGCAAAGTCTCAAACGCACAGCCAACACTGAAAACCCATGCAACTTCCAAACACATGCACAAGCCTCAAAACACAACGGAAGTGTTTCCGAGGGACACTGAAAGTGGACGGACCCATTCGAGAGCGGGCTGCGTGGACCTGGACGTAGAGCCGAGACAGCCCCAGTTCCAGCAAAAGTTTTATCTGTTTATTAATGAATATTGTTTCTGTTTATTTGCCGGGTTCTCGTGTTTACATTTCGTTCCACCTTAAACAATGCACACCGCTCTCGAATAGGTCCGTCCACTTTCAGTGTCCCTCGGAAACACTTCCGTTGAGTTTTGAGGCTTTCTGGAAGTGTTTGGAAGCTGCATGGGTTTTCAGTGTTGGCTGCGCGTTTGAGACTTTGCAGCGCGGTCGGTTAATGGTTTGCAAGCGGCCTCATTTTGATGCTTGTGTTTTCAGATCTTGCAGCGCGTTTGGCTAATGCTGTGCAAGTCGTGTCATTTTGATGCCTGTGTTTTGAGACTTTGCAGTGCGTTGGGAATGAAACTTGGTGGGTAGGTTTGACATTATGAGACATGCGAATAATTCAAATTTCACACTTGGCCATGCATGTGGCGTAAGCAAGAAGGGACCCTATAGCTGGGCGTCTTGTTGCATGTGCTTTCCATTTTGGCTCGAGCTGCTGTGTTGTGTACCTTTCGACAAGGTCGAAAGCATTTAAGCAGTTGAAAGAGGGGTCACATCGTAGGAGTCAGGGAAGGGGTCGTGCAGACACTACCATAGCACACTGTTGGCAGAAGTGGATAGAAGAATGTACACGCCAGGGATCATGAAGGATCTAGGAGACCTACACAAACCACGAAGAGAGAGAACTGACGAATTGTGCAGCATGCATGGAGTGACCCAAAAGCCATTACTGTGGACACTGAGTGAGCAGTAATGTCCTCCAGTGCCGTAGGACAACATGCATGCTGACACCTTTACCACCACGGCAACGTTACCAAAAGCCTGCAGTGGTGTCGTGCCACACTGTCATGGAGTGACTCAGAATAGCAGCGGGTCATCTTCAGTGACTTGTCTCGCTTTTGTCTTGGTGGAGACGACCAATGGATCCGTGTATGGAGGCACCGTGGTCCGCACCAAGATGACCGGTTTGGTATCACATGCCACACGTCCAGAAAGCCCGGTGTCACCCACCTCCACCCCTACCATACAATCTGCAGGAACTGTGTGAGGATGTTCAAGCTGCATGGGATGGATCTTCACAGGACACCATTAGGAGCCTCTACAACTGCATTAGCAAACATGGCGGCTACTGAGAGACACTACTTCTGTATGTGTAGCTCAATACATATTACCCATATCAGTCTACATGCATCATCATTTATTGTTCCTGGTAACCTTTATCTTCCAATCCCACACCTCCTTCTGCGTGTATCTGAGTGAGACTATGTAACATGTAGCCATGCAAACAGGATATCACAATACACAGTGCAGCCCTTCCCAACTCCCAGTGTGTTTATGTGAATGTGGGTTATATGTATTTTTGTTTTCTCTGTATTCGTCTGGGGGCGTGTGTGACTGCAGCGCTCTTGATCGCTCTTTCTGGTCCTCCAATATTCTCCTATGGAGAATCCAGGCTGGAGACAATGAGATGAAAGGGAAGGGATGTGGGGAAAGGGGCTGCTTATGTAAGCACGGATGTGAGTGCATGCAGAAGACATGGCTGGCAAGGGCTCAGAAGAGGCGCTGCGTGAGTAAGGCCAGGAGCGGATCGATCCGTGCGGTATTCCACACAGTTCCGTACTTCTCCGTGGCTTTCTGCTCCTTCGCCCGGGGCATGACGGATCGATGGCGACCCGGCTTTCTCACATACGCAAACTACAAGCGTCAAGGCCGGAGGTTTCAGAGTGTGTGGGACTGCGCTCAGTGAGCTAATTTAAACCTGCATGCTAAAACATAAAGCAAGGCCGCTGCAGAAACAGAGCCGGAAGATCCTCAAGAGGGAAATTAGACAGGATCCTTACCAGGCACGGCCCGATCCCATCTGAATGATCGGTATCAGAGCTGGTGTTCTGGATCAACACAAAGACTGCCATCTTATATTTTCTTAACAGGAAACTTTGACCAGCCATCAATAGTTTAAAGACCCTCTACTGATGGTTCTTGAAGGTAGAAGAAACCTATAGAAAAGCTACACCTTAGCTACACACGTTTTAGGGTGGGCTTTTCTCTGGCACAGGTTCCTCTGAATCTGCTTTGATCTGTTTGAGGAATTCTTCATTAATGTCCTAGTAGCTAACATTCAGTGGTGGTACACAAACCATGTAGTTGGGCTTGCCACCTTTCAGGTTAGTGGGGGTGTGACAGAACTGCCTAAAGCAGTAGTCAACTCTCACGAAAAAAAAAAAATGTGGGTGTGGCCATTAGAAAAACAGGGACAGAGTGCAAAAAACTGCAGATTTTATTAGGGTGATACACATGGAAGGGCAAAAACCCATAACCAACCCAGTGAGCAAAATTGGAAAAAGGGAAATAATAATAAATTCAAAACGAAAAAGTCAAAAGAAAAAAAAAGAGCAAATCACAAACAAAAAAAATGCACTCAATTTAATTATCCAAAATATAACTGAACATTAGCTCACAGTCTATATTAGTTCTGCTATCGCCTCTAGTCCATCAATACAATATAAAGAGGTCTAATTGCCCAGCAGACCCTACCAGGGACAGCACATCAACCCTGGGTGCTCACCAACATTTGGACAAGAAAGAGAGAACAACTAGAAAAGACACACATTTATAGCAAGGTGACCAGCACCATTACCACAACACAGGGGGAATACACGTATCACAAACACAATAAAGTACATTTAGACAAAAATTACATTGGCCAATATCACATTTATATGACATAATTGTATTTACCGTTAAACATGTTAAATTAATTAAGAACAAAGACATCTCAAGAAGACAGCTGTTCAGTAGTGGTCTAATGGCCCCTATGGCCAAATTCAAATGGCTCGTTCCGTCTTCCACCTAGGAACCAAATAAATTTCCATTTTACCTAGTGGGACTCCTTTTGCCGCCGGACCTATAGACCAAACAACACTCCCAAACGAACAGGTAAAGCGCTTCAGGAAAGATGGGGAAAAATGTTACATTACTGCTGAGCCCGTGCACTGACTCTGAGAATTACCTTTATGTGTTGAGTCTTAGTGTTTAAGGGGGATTTTCACCAGACTCCATGTGCGGTCTGCCTGGCAACCGTCACAGGGGGCGTGGCCATGTTTGGGTGACATTTGTTCGAAATACGGAACAAATCGCGTCCCGTTTTTGAGCTTAATCTGGGGAGGTGGGGAGGCGGGGAGGCGGGGATTTGGGCGGGGTGGCGGTGTTTGGTTGGGTTTTTGGGGAAGAGTGTGATCCTTCAGACATTACAGTAGTACATAACCAATCGTCCCATATTTGAGCTAAATCCGGGGAGGGGGGCTGGGTGGGGGGGTGGTTGTGATCATTCATGTGTGTGTAACAGACATGTATATCAGACATTTACGGAAATATGGAACTTTCCAAATAAAGGATGATTCCGTATTTTACGGGATGGATGGCAAATCCTTACCTAAGTGTGGGGAGTAACAGTAGCATGATTAATTATGGTTCTAATGTTATCATTTCTGGAACAAGACTCTTCATCAGCTCAGTGATTTAGGTGTGGAGACTCCTCTCAGCAAATTCTGGGCCCTGTACACTCTCAGTGTCAGTGGGCCCCTATCCATGCCAGTACACGAGGAACGTAAGCAAAAAAAATGGGCCCCTCTCCCTACTCGGGCCCTGGGTAGTCAGGTCCACTTTTCCCCTCACCACCACGCCCATGCCTCTCAGTCCACCAGTCTTTAATGGAAGCTCACTAATTAGTCTGACACATGTCTATTCAAATGATCATAAGCACAAACACTAAAGGAGAACAGGTTCTATTAGCTAGAACCAAGCTAGAACCAACACCTCAACACAAGCTCACAACAAAGTGACCGCTGTACCCTGATAACACTGGCTAAGCTACTGTACACCACCACTGCTGAATGCACTATGGTAAATCAAGCCAGCTGTAACTAAACTAGCACAGTGTCAGATTTTTTTAGGCCTAGTTATGAATAGATTTGGTCATTTTTAATATTTAGTTTATTTTCCCAAATATCAGCTGTGTGATTTTCAAATCTGGACATAATCCTCTGATCTCTGTTCTCAATGCAAGTCTGCCAACAAATGCACAGCTCTGCTGTACAACCTCGACATGCATTTGTGTTACTGTGGCAGTTAAAACACTCTGTCCTCAAGGGGGCGATAGAGGACAAATTCAAACCAGATCAAAGTCTGTCCACTCAATCTTGGTGTTCATTCCCTATTCATACAACACCAAACTCCAATCTGGATAGAGAGCTATAAGCCCAAACCCAAAGCCAAACCGCTCAACATGGTGCTGAACACGGTGCCTCCATACATGGTTTCGTTAGTCGTCTCCACCAAGACAAAAGCAGGACTCGTCATCCGCTGGCATTCCAGTCACTCCCTGCCAGTCTGGCACGACACCACTGTGGTCTTTGCCGCTGTTGACGTGGTATCAAGGCCAGTTGTCATAACGGTCTGCATGCATGCAGTCCTGCCAGTGGGGTCTCCCAGTGGTGCTGGCACTAACAGGTAGTGTACTGTAGACTGAATGTCCACAGTCATGGCTGTTGGGTCTATCAGGTATAGCGATGCGGTGCCCCTGATCCCTACCCTTTGCCTCCTCACCGTCTCTCAGGTAGCTGTGCATGCAGGCTGATCTGGGCTAGGCCATGAGGCTAGGCTGAACTGATAGGGAACTGGGAGGGAACATTAGGCTAGGCATGCAAATGCGAGCTGGAGCTGGGATCATGTTTTGGGCACAGCCCAATCTGGGCTTGTGTGATTTCCCATTTGCAAACATAGCCACGGATAAAGGAAAATACATTGGTGCGAAACACACACATCCATACTCATGTGGCCGCTGACAAGTGCTATTGCCAGGGGAAGTGATGTGTCAAACACGGACCCTCTTCTGTCAGCCCAGATGAAGACAAAACACCTTATTTCCCTTAAGAAGGGAATTAGAGATTGAATGGGGAAATCGTTCCTGCGGATAGTGACAGCGCTGATTAGCATTTTGCTGTCTTGTATCGTTGAAAAGGAGGCACTGCTACCACACACACACACACACACACACACACACACACACATACTCTTCGAGCCCTGCTCCTCCCCGGATACACTCACGCACAAGAACATGAAGGCCCTGCCAAGACGGCTACGCTTGAGCCTCCCAGCTGATGCTCCTGCTATAAACTGCAGCTTCAGATTTGCTCAGATCGGAAACACTATCTGATCTGCTAATTCTCCGTCGGATTAGGGAGGCCTCTCAAAATGATATTTAGTTTAATCCTTTAAAGCCTCTTTCTGCTCTCCCTTTTCCACATTTGGCTTTGCTGGGTAATTGAGCCTGTCTGACTGACCACCAAAGGAGCGCCACTCTAATCAGAACACAAAGCAGTTCCGTAACAGAACCAAACCGAATGCATTGGCTCTGTGCAGAAGTCATGAGATCACCCATTCTGCTTATTCCATTTCCAGCCAACACAGCCATTAAGTTATTCATTAAGTCATGCGCTTTATTTCAGGAGATTAAATATGCACTAGTTCACCCCGATCACAATTCCTGTTACTCTGAATAGCTAAGCGAGTAAAAGATGACCTGATTTCCAAAAGCCATACAGTTAAAGATGATACAGGTTATTAATATTTCAGGCACTTTTAATATTTAAGGCTTTTGAATAGTCACCAAGAAAAAAACGCACCAAGAACGAGTGCTTGGAATCAAACAGAACTTTATATGAATGTATTGATGATATACACCCAGGAATAATTGCTTGCAGAAGGAAGTGTGGGGTTGAAATGCTGTTGGGAAGGAAGATGAAGGTTACCAGGAACAATAAATGATGATAAATTAGATTAGATTAATATGGGCGATATTTATTGAGCTACACATACACAACAGACGTCCCTGAATGGAGTTGTGGAGGTTTTCTAATGGTGTCCTGTGATAATCCATCCCATGCAGCTTGAATATTCTCACATGGTTCCTGTAGTTTGTGCGGTAGGCGTAGAGGTGGAGTGACACCAGACCTTCCAGATGGCTGACAACCAGCTGTTCATCTTGGTGCTGACCACGGTGCCTCCATACACGGATTCATTGGTTGTCTACACCGAGATGACTCGCTGCCTTTCTGAGTCACTCCATGACAGTCTGGCACGACACCACTGCAGGCTTTGGCGACATGGTGTAGGTGTTAATGGCAGTCGTTGTAACAGGGCTGCATGCATGTAGTTCTACGTCATGCAGCCGTCAGCCAAGTTTTATGCCGGTCGGTTGATTCCTTCTAGGTATTTTGATGATGCGTGTATGTAAGTGATTACAGTATTAGAGTGAAAGGACTTACTGGGGGAAAACTGTAAAACTGAACGTAGGCTCTAGTACCCTGTTGGGGTACAAGATGAGACACACCTGAGCCCACAGATGTGCCTGTAGACCCTGCACACTCATAAATGCTTGAATGGTGATACGTCTGGCGACTGGGCAGGACTTTGCCGTGCGTAGACAAGCATTATGCTGGCGAGAAATACCCTGCCATGAGAGGAACACATGTGGCTGGAGGATGTCCTGCACATATCTCTGAGCTGTGTCCCTCAGACCTTTACTAGAGCTGACCGGCTGTTGTATGCAATGACTCCCCAGGACATCACACTAGCTGTTGGGGTAGTGTGTCGCTCCACAGCACAGACTGGAATGAAACGCCCATGGGTCTCTATACTCAAACCCAACCATCGTCAGATGCTAAACGGAACCTGGGTTCGTCACATTAGACAATATGGTTTCAGTTAGTAGCGGCCCAGGTTTCTCGTCATGACACCACTTCTAACAAAGTCAGCAGTGGCTCACTGTTAATAGCAGGACACGTAATATGTAGCGTAACACCAAATGTCTTTCTGCTAAGTGCCTCGAAATGGTCTGGACTGAGACAGGCTGTGCATTGAAGGTCCCACCCTGTCTGGATAGTGGACAAGGAAACTGTGGGAGCGGAGACAAAACTGCAATATGACATTTCTGTCTGGGTGCCTGTCTGGGTGTTTCTGTCAGAGTGTAGTTTACAAAGTAACAAATAAGACACAGGGCCTAACGCAAACGTCTCGGCACACTGTATAGTCAGCACACACGCACCCCGGCTGCAACAAAAGCCCAGAGCGTGATCAATCTACACCTCTGCTTAACAGTGGAGAGAGGTTTATTTGTTCTCCAAACATTCCTTCACCTGTTTAAGCCAGGTCGTTCTGGTTTACTTCATCATTCCTGGTAATCTTTTCCTTTCTTCCCAACAGCATCGCAGTCCCTACGTGGTTCTTCCCAATACATGCCTACATGGTTCCTCCCAATACATGCCTACGTGGTTCTTCCCAATACATGCCTACGTGGTTCTTCCCAATACATGCCTACGTGGTTCTTCCCAATACATGCCTACGTGGTTCTTCCCAATACATGCCTACGTGGTTCTTCCCAATACATGCCTACATGGTTCTTCCCAATATAAGCCTACGTGGTTCTTCCCAATACATGCCTACGTGGTTCTTCCTAATTCTTGCCTATGTGGTTCTTCCCAATATAAGCCTACGTGGTTCTTCCCAATACATGCCTACGTGGTTCTTCCCAATACATGCCTACGTGGTTCTTCCCAATACATGCCTACGTGGTTCTTCCCAATACATGCCTATGTGGTTCTTCCCAATACATGCCTACGTGGTTCTTCCCAATACATGCCTGTGTGGTTCTACCCAATACATGCCTGCAAGGCTTTTCCCAATACATGCCTGCATGGTTCTTCCCAAATACATGCCTATGTGGTTCATCCCAAATACATGCCTATGTGGTTCTTCCCGATACATGCCTGTACGGTTCTTCCCAATACATGCCTGTGTGGTTCTTCCCAATGCATGCCTGCAAGGTTCTTCCCAATACATGCCTACATGGTTCTTCCCAATACATGCCTGTACGGTTCTTCCCAATACATGCCTGTACGGTTCTTCCCAATACATGCCTGTACGGTTCTTCCCAATACATGCCTGTACGGTTCTTCCCAATACATGCCTGTACGGTTCTTCCCAATACATGCCTGCACGGTTCTTCCCAATACATGCCTGCACGGTTCTTCCCAATACATGCCTGCACGGTTCTTCCCAATACATGCCTCTAGGGTTCTTCCCAATACACGCCTGTATGGTTCTTCCCAATACACGCCTGTACGGTTCTTCCCAATTGGTATAACGTAGAGTTAGTATTTACTATTAACTAGTAATAGCAGATCATTAATCATGACAGTCATGGTGCTTGAAGACTGGTTTGTCTGGATAGTAAATAAAAGAAGGTCATCTCTTACTTTTGTAATGGCATTGCGTTTATAATGGCCTTCAATAATTCCCACAGATAAAACACATAATGAGCACAAACAAAGACTAATCAGCATCCGCCAAATCCAGACATCCCTGTCCAATCACACGGAATCACACCGGACATTTTTCTCAATGCTTCCACTTTCAAAACATCCCTCTTTCCATTTCTCTCTCCCTCTCTCTGGAGTCTGGCCTGCAGAGGCATTGTTTTTCATCAATCCCTCCATCTCTGCAGGCACCTGCGGGGGTTTATGGCCCCGGGTCTGAAGCTGCAGAGCTGTTTAATTTCACACAGCCTGCACAAATAGAAAACAGTGGAAGAAAGAAATCAATAAAAATGAAAAAAAAAAGAAAAAAGTGGGAGACGAATGTGAATGAAGGTGGGGAATGGATGAAGCCGAACTCGTTTATATGCAAAAACCTTACAATGCAGCGTTTGGCTGGTCAAGAAAGTCATTTAACAGGACTGGGTGAAAGTCAGAGACCACCCTTCAGTTATTTAATTTCCAGTGTAATAAGGTGTTAGGGAGATATTTCTGAGGGCACTGGGTAGATTTTTTGTTAGACAGATGTTTGTAAAGAATGGGAAAGTCAGAGGAACATAAATGAAGCTTCCAAAATTACAGATTAAGGAAATGACTACAAGATACAGAGAGAATGGGATTCTTAATGGTATGATCCAGGACACCAGGGGTTCTCCGGCTTTTACCGACCCAAGGCCCACCTGTTTGGTACTACAAAAGCCCACCGGCCCGCAGAAAAATACAATTTTCTGACACCTAATAAAGATCAGATCATCCATCAATCAATATTTATTTGTATATTGCTTTTTACAACTATCATTACCTCAAAGCAGCTTCACAGCTAAGCAGTTTATGTATCATCCATCCATCAGATCATTCAGTTCAATCACAGAAACCAAAATATGTATTTATATTAAATAAGTGGGAAAGGGAAAAAGATAGGAATGTGAAAGGTAGACTGCGATAAAAATGAAAATAGATTTTTCAATTTTAATCGTTACATTAATATTTGTTTTCTCAAGCTGATATCACCAGTTCACTACAAACTACCGTCTCCAAAACAGTACAAGCCCTCAAACCACTAAAGCAGACCTGGACACTGTTCGGCCCACGGGCCACATCAGGCCTTTTGACTATCTCTGTGAGACTGTTGGTAAATTAGAAGTAAAAAATAAACACGTATGACTGTTATGCTCTTTTCAAAATTAATTTTCAATTTGGTTAATGTTGTGGTCATTGCGTCCCCTTGTGGTTGTTTTATAAGCTCTGATATTATTGGGTAAAAGGAGTCAGGTGATTCTGTAAGGTCAGCCATCTTGTTTTCAACAAGTTACCACTGTTTCTCGGCTGTTAGCTTCGTGCTGGTCTGTGTCTTGGACATCATTCCCTGTCAGTTATTTTTTTATGATCTTGTTATGCAGTTGTTGAGCACACTATTGTGTTCATGTACCGTTAACAGTGTATTGATAAGCCCTCCTTATGTATATTCCAGTTTTACAAAGTTATGAGTTTTTACTCCAGCTTCTGCTTCTACTTCGACACACTGAGAGCAGGATAATGATGGCTATTTGGTGATAGGTGCAGGGAAAACAACTACACTGCTTTTATTTTGAAGGGAACTGTTTTGTTTTTGTCTGGTCAGTACGCTTCTCCACCTTCACTCAAACTGTCAGCAGATGTGTTGGACAGCTTTCAGGAACTTTGCTCTTATCCCTTAAATATGTCAGCTGATGTAAAAAAGAGGTTGATGCAGAGTGCAAGGTTCTAAACAAGGCATGGGCATTAGGTAAAGCAGTGTGCTTAGTTTGTGGAGAACAGATAGCTGTGTTTTCATACTGGTCTTTGAAAAACTTGTTATTTTATGACAGGTTGTGATGCTAGCTGTTTTTGACCATTGCAAAATTTTACAGTTTTCTATACCGAACAATCACAAGTTCATTAAATAATTATATAATTCCGTCCACATTTCCATCGTATCATTGCAATGCTTCATTTCCTGTTTTTTTTTTTTTGTAAAGGGATATTATATATACAGTGTACGGTATATATGTATTGGGCAAAACTGAGTAAGGTATATTAGTCTGGCCCGCTAAAGCGGTTCCAGTTTCTCATTTTGTACCTCAGGAAATTTCATTATCCACCTCCTGCCCTAGAGGATGCTTTACGACCCATTGGTGGCTCCTGGCCCACAGGTTGGGAAACCCTGTGGAAGATCTCCAAAACTATCCAAAGCCATCAGTTAAATTAGATTTGAAAATGTTTTAGAATTACCTAAAATGATCTACAGGACATGAAGAAGTAACACTTTTGGCATCTATGCATCATCTTGCAGAGACACCTCTACTAATGCTAGCATGCTAACCAGCTAGCTCTGGCCCATCCTATCTTGCAATTCCATTTTACACCTCTAGAGGTGACAGTGAGTCACTGTAGTGACTAATCAGATCAGTCCAGTGTGAGAAGACGAGTCATCATGTTAAAGGTGCTGCTCCTGGTTAGGTATTAAAAGAACAGGTAGCCGAAGTAAGTACCAGTAACCACAGTGATGGCTAAAGCATTTAGCAGAGGCCTTAACAATGAGCAGCCCGGCCCGTTCTATAGAAACAAAGCAAGATTACCACTGACCCTGCTTTCCACCACCGGAGGCGCTATTGGTGAGTAAGGGACGACGTTTGATGCGGAAATGATTGATGCAGACTGGTAAGAACTGAAAGGGGGAGAGGAAGGTCTGTGTATCTGGTGATATATCGCCCGCTATCCTTTCATCTTTAAGAGAAAGGAGAACTTCAGGCTCCACTCAGGCTTCAGTCCATCTTTCCACTGTGAGAAGACACCTCAGCACAATGGGTCTGAAAGGTTGTGTAGCTGTTCACGTAGCTTCTCAATGAGAAATCAAAAAAGGTAAAAAGATGAAACAAAGAACCTGCTGGTGTGCTGAGAACAATGGACTGACCACCCCCAAGTCCAGACCTCAGCATTATTGGAGAACTGTTTTGAAGAAGATAAATGAAATTTGGTTTCTGACTCTTGATCTGGATATGTATATGTATATCATCGCCATCCAAAGAAAAACATGTATCTCCATTTTTGTTGATTTTCACTTTTATGCCTCATTGGATCACGAGCTGCTGTTTACACTGACTGTGTAAGAATGCTTGGAAAGACGTCTGGTTCCATTGACTTCCATTCAAATTAAATGAGGTTTTTGGCCTCTCCTGTAAAGTTGCCATTTTGGAGATACCTGTTTTTCTTTGGACAGCGACGATATGTATATGTAAACCCTGTAAGGAGCAGGAGAAGGACAGAGAGGGAATTAGAGAGAGCGAGCTGCTATCTTCTGCTAGCCTTAAAGCTGGGAATATATGTCTGAACTAAAGGGGAATCGAGTTGTTGAACTCGGTGAGGTGCAAACACAGTTTCTCAATTATTTATCAGACTCAGGTCAAGTTCAGTCTTCACATTCATGTTATCTCTTAGTCCCTCACGCCTCTTTGGTCTGTGCTTAGCCCTGGTGCTTTATCTCCTATCTCTCCTCCTGGCTTTTAGATACTGTTGTGTTTAGATTTGACTGATATGCAGTTATTGTATTCTGGAGGAGGAGAATGTTTGGTTGACTCTGGACTACTGTGCTATGATATCTCTGACTATGAGTTTACTGCAGAACTGGTGATCTGTCCAGGGTGTTTCCTGAACAATGAGTGCTAGAATCCCCAGCGCCCCCTGCAAGCCAGGAGGATGAGTGGTCTAGATATTGAATGAATGAATGTATAATATTGGCAGTAACACCATTATTCCCCATATTGTTGTTGTTGTTGTTGTTGTTGTTGTTGTTGTACTGGTATTAGTATTGTTATTAAATAAAATCGTAAATATTAGCTGAGCATTACTACTGTGACTAATGGATACGGGAGAATCTTGAGATATGAACAGTAACATATAGTTATTGTTTTTTTTATGTGTTTATTTATTTCACCAAACCACTTTGTTAAAGTACTTTTTCCTAAATGAGGCACAACATCTTTTAAACTGCCCTCAACATGCTTGGAGGAGAATGCTAATCTGACAATTCTGTTGCATCCTATCAAACATCTGTGCTAGCTACCTTCACATTAAGTTATGGGAGGTGGGTTAGTGATGCCATCCATCACATGAAGGGTAGTTGGGTAGTTTGTTTTGGGTAGTTTAGGGTAGTAATTATCTGAAAACAGCAGCCATTGTGTGCATTTACATGTACAATAATCTGATAACTGCAGTAAATTGGATTTTGTTGGTAATCCAGTCAATGCATTTACATGCACATGGGTAGTCGGATAATGGGGAACACTCTGGTTCTGCACAGATTTGGTTTCAGCATTCCTCCCAAATTGTTTTGTTGTCATCTCACAGTTACTGTGTTAGGCCTTCCTTTCTTATTTCTAGCCCTGCAGTCTGTCCAGATTGGGAAAGAGGAAAAATCAGAGTAAGGCTATAGATGCACTGAGAAGCTGCTCTCTTTATCTGACTTCATAATTCAATTTCTGGGCCGTAATCCGATCTAAGAAATCGAAGTATGCTATGTACATGACCACTCAGATATAATCAGATATGTGCAGAAACCTGATTATGAATAGATTATGAGGTGCATGTGAACACTTGTTATGAGTAACAGCATCGTCACTAAGGCTAGCTTGCTCTGTTGGAGTTCTATTGGATCTCTGGTTGGGTCATTGAGTGTGAACAGAATGTTTTTCCAACTGTAGTTGGATTGGGATTACGAACTTGTGAGTCAGGGATAGTGACTTGGTGCTCTTGGACTGTATTCTGGTTCAGGTCTGATAAAAGCTGTAACAGGGTTTCCTTTCTGCTCCACCACTCCGAAGGAACAACACTTCCCCAGAACTGCAGTGAGCGCTTATTTCATCAACGAGCCTCCAGCCCTCCCTGCCAGATGTCCTCTAAAAACACGCCTCCAAAAGAGGCATCAGATGTTTACTACTGAAGCTGTCATTTAAAATCAGTTGGGTTCGATGCTGCAGGTTGCTGCTGCGCGTGTGCTAGAACAAAGGCCTTTGATTGGTGTGAATGCCTCTTGTGACTGGAGTGATTGTGTTACAGAGAGAGGGAGCAAGCCGTGACCCCAGGAGACCTTCCAGCTGGAAAAGACACCGATGCCATCATACTCTCTTACCAGAGCCTCCCTCTTTTTGTTTAGCCTCTCTTGGAATCCATCTGCCATCCTTTTCTTTCTCTTCCCATGTCTCCCACCCTCCCTCTGTTACTCGCTCCTTCCCTTGCTCTAAATTATGAATTAAGGCGCAGTGCTCTCCAGCGCGGCGTTATTGCGATATGCTTGCCGCTGCTCGGAAGACGACACCTAAACAATGCAGCCTGGATTTACAGCTCTATTTTGGGCCTTTGTACGCATGACGCCAGTGTCGCAGGTTTCTCTCTTCCTTCCTCTCCTGCCTCCTCACACTCTTGTGTTCGCATAATCGCATGGTCTACCTTGATTAGCCTATTTCTGCCATCTTCTTGTTTTCAGGTCTGGAGTAGGGCCAGAACTGGGGATGGGAATGCATGATTCATTTGGTGATGGTTCTTCTCCAAAAACAGGATTATCAAACAGACTCCGGCTAATTGTGCCGGATTAAGCCGTATGTGCGAGGTAGATTTACTGCCTGCTTGCTCTGCACGCTCACAGTCCCTGTTTGCCTGTGTTGGAGTTCATGCATGTGCTTTACGAAGTGAGTGCGATTGTGTGTGGGCGTGTGCGAGTGTGTGGGTGTTGTTACTTGCTATGGATGCATATTCCGAGTCGGTCTGAACAGGAAGCTGCCAGCTTTCACTCTTAAAGGAATGGTTAGGTGCAAAATCAAACTTCCACAATTTTTCGCCATTCCCAGGCAGCTAGTGACTGCATCATGGGTATCAATAATGCAAAGCAGCTACAGGGGTTGGACAATGAAACTGAAACACCTGGTTTTAGACCACAATCATTTATTAGTATGGTGTAGGGCCTCCTTTTGTGGCCAATACAGCGTCAGTTCGTCTTGGGAATGACATATACTGCGTCCTGCACAGTGGTCAGAGGGAGTTTAAGCCATTCTTCTTGCAGGATAGTGACCAGGTCACTACGTGATGCTGGTGGAGGTTCGTCCTTCTTGGTGGTATGCTGACATTACCCTGGATACCGTGGCTCTTGATACATCACAAAGACTTGCTGTCTTGGTCACAGATGCACCAGCAAGACGTGCACCAACAGTCTGTCCTCTTTTGAACTCTGGTATGTCACCCATAATGTTGTGTGCATTGCAGTATTTTGAGCAGAACTGTGCTCTTACCTGCTAACTGAACCTTCCCACTCTGCTCTTACTGGTGCAATGTGCAGTTAATGAAGATTGGCCACCAGGCTGGTCCAATTTAGCCATGAGACCTCCCACACTAAAATGACAGGTGTTTCAGTTTCATAGTCCAACCCCTGTATGTGCACATACATAACCTTTATTCTATTTATGGTATATTCTTGTAGGGGAATGTCATTTATTTACATATGTACATCATTTCTGATTACAGCACACACATCCATGCATACTAGAAATGTGACCCACCTGATGATCTTGCAGTGGTAAGGTCTGAAAATGAAGCTAGCTGATGCTTACCCAACAGAGGAAGCCTATCAAAGGACACCAGAGCTCACAGTTTCCACTATCCATACATCATTAGGGCAGTCAAGTGAGACTTGGAGCAAGAACTGACCGACCAAGAAAACTCAAGAAAGCTTTACTGCTGATCAAAAGGCAAAGCAAAACCCCCATATGACTACAAAGAACCTGCAGGAAGGTTTCCCGAACTGATGGAACTAAAGATGGAACCCTTTGGCCATGAGCACATTACATGATTCATCTTATCATGTCCCACAGCTCCTCTATAGGGATTATTCTACCAAACTGGTAGTTTAAAGCACAATTTGGACTTTTAACTGCGGCTTAAATCTGTTTGCTTTGGGTGACTCTGTGTCTTTATTGTTTCTTTAATTTTTTTATTAATTATTTTATTATTTTTTATGATTCACCAACAAACAATCATCATTGTCAATCAATGGTGATTGTTTTGTTGGTGACAAATTGAAATGTTCAATCATAAAAACTTAAATAAACACGATAAAGACACAGTGGGTCTGTTTTATCTAGCTTTAAGCAGAACTCAAAACCACTAGCCATTACGTGACTGGCAAACACAGCTTTGAACAATGACAATAATCAGTCAGTAATAACGTCAGTAGTGACAAAAATATTAATGTTTCAATAGTGATATTATTAATAGAGACAAAAAAATGTAAGTGTTGTCACATGCTGGTTTTTAGACTTAGGGACACATTTACTTCAAAACCATGGAACCTAACTGCTCACCCTGTGACCCTGAGGGACAGGGATCCAGTCTCACTTCCTGCTCTAAAAAGCAGGGGTGTGGCTAAACTAAGGCTCCGCCCATATATTTAAACTCTGTGACATGAAAAAATGGGACAGGAAGAAATTAAACTCATTATAACTTAAAATCTTCCAATATCATTGGATATAATATTAAAAAACTGGGAGAAATAGAAGCATTATTGTCTCAAGATGAAATTTGGGAAATATGGCTTACCACCTAACAATAGAAAGGTCCCATTAATTTAGGATTTTGTATGTATTTAGCTTATTACTATCTCTAAATATAAATCTAAGGTCCGAACACTTTATTGTTATTTATTTATTTACATATTTACTTATTTATTTATTGTACTGTGATTTAGGATCTCCAGTTTAGGTGACTACTATTACAGCATTCAATGGCCATGAGACAGGAAGCATCCTGGACAGGCCACCAGTCCATCACAGGGCAGACAAGCAGACACATTCACTCACACCGAGGGGCAGTTTAGCATCTCCAGTTTGCTTATCTATAGAGGGGTGAGAGTGATGGTACCTGTACCTGTAAAGGTGCCTTACATGCTGCTCAAAGCTGAAAATATCTATCTATCTATCTATCTATCTATCTATCTATCTATCTATCTATCTATCTATCTGTGTGTGGAGCTTGAAAAGGATTTGAGCCTTTTGCCAGTCAGACCCGTGCCTGCGTGTGCCCATGCTTGTGTGCGGACAGAAATAGACACCCATCTACCCACCCACAGATCATTAGAGAGAGAGAGAGAGAGAGAGAGAGAGAGTATGTGTGTGTGTGTGTGTGTGTGTGTGTGAAGGGGTGGGTGGTCAGAGTGTAACACTCTCTGAATCTCTGTGCTTACGCACTCAGGCCTGTAGAACTGCAAGGCTACATTTGCTATGCTTCTTCTCTCTCGCTCTCGCTCTCTCTCTCTCTCTCTCTCGCTTTGTGACAGGCCTGTCCACCACATGCCCCATACACACAAGCAGACAGACATAAGGAAACCTGGGTGGGATCCAGTTATCCAGCCAGGGATGGCCAATATCGCCATTTTTCCCATATTTCAATATTCAGCAGTAACTGTAAACAGTAGCTATGCAGAAGTGTGATATGTTAATTAGGTGTGAGTAAGTGTAGAGGCAGTGTTACTACATTTGACCGGCCTATGTCCATGCGTGAGAGTGTATACTGCGCTAAATGTAAAGAACGTACCAGTGTTGAATAACTTGGTAGTGACTGACTGGACACTGGTTAACAGCTATGCCACTATGTTTCTGACGTGACTCAGGGTGGGAGTGAAATCACAGCACCCTTTCCTTCTATACTGGGTAGTATCATATTTGTGAGGGTCTCGGAGTCAGGGGTAGTGGTGGGCAGAGAAGATGAAACTAAATACTGTTGGTTTACATACCCCCCCCCCACCCCCTGCTGCTCGTGCACGCTGATGCCATTCGACCCTTAGAAGACAATTTAAAGGCAGACAAAAGATGTTACACTTTGATCAAAGGTTCCAGCAATTAGGAAAATACTAATTGTCACATTAAAAATCTCTTAAGATGAAAATGCCATGAGGCTTTGTTTTATTATTGACATATTGTCCACTCTTAGGACCAACCAAGTGTCCCTGAAGGATCAGTTGTGGGTTACATGGTCTGGTTGACTGTACTGTTCTGGGATGTCGCTTTTAGCTTGACATTGACTAGTCACTGATCACGCAGTCATTACGTGAACATCATGGACACCCCTGAGAAGACAACAGGTGAGGAGCCTGGGGAGTTCAGGGTCCTCGTTCAAAGCTAGCAATGCAGGGGTTGTTGGAGATGGCTCTGCTGACCTGTGGAGTGTAATCTAGAGCTTCTCCATCTACCTCCAGTGCTGCACTCTCTCTCTCTCTCTCTCTCTCTCTCTCTCTCTCTCTCTCAGTCATCTTCTAAACCACTTCATGCCTCTGGGTCACAGCGGGGCTGGAGCTTATCCCAGCATTCAATGGACGTAAAGCAGGGGGCACCCTGGACAGGCTGCCAGTCCAGTGCCGGGCAGACACACATACATACACATTCATTCTCACCTAGGGGGCAATTTAAGATCTCCAGTTGGCTGGGAATCCTGACCCTTCTTTCTGTGAGGCGACCATGCTACCCAGCACTTCGAAGATCTGATCGTGAACGCTCCAGTTTCCTAAAGACTACAATACAAAGTCATGTGTCGTTAGAGAGGGGATACAACGACCCATAATCCCGTACAGCTGGTTACTCGTGTTTACACTCTTCTTTAAAGCACTGCAGATGGGCATCTTGTCTAGATAGCCAAAGACGTGCCAAAGTTGGATACAAATTTGCGAGATTCCTGGGTCCGTAGGTTCTCTGAAAGCTAGGAGTGCGATCAAGGAGGCCCGCTGGATAGGCCTCATCACGCTCCAGTGTAGTTTGCTCTAGTCATTGATTTTTCCCATCTCCTTAGGTTTGATTTATGACGTCATCCGTAATTAGTCAACTCAACTCCACTCAACTTCCTCACACTGGAATTGTATCCCATAGCAGTGGATCTAAAGTCATGTAACCCTTAGTAACAACACTGTTATTCTTTTTTTTTAATTCTAGGGACATTGGGTCCCTATAAAGTGCTAAATACATGCTGATGCGCACACACACACAAGCAGACCCTATTCCCCAATTCTCACCAAATACATCCCGACACCTGCACGCCTCTTAAGCTCATGCAAACGGCTTTGGCTACAGCCCATTTGTAACACCTCTCGATGGTGCTGCCTTCTTATGCACAGAACAGATCAGCCCTGTCACACGCGTTTTCCTCCGTCGCAGTGGGTTTTCCCCTGTGAGCGTCTCCGCGCATTGTGTGCTCGGCTGCGGCTCATGGCAGCTCATAATGAGAGAACAGGGACCAGCGCTCCACTGCCTCCGCTACACACAGTAACTTTCACCACAACATCCCCACACATGCTCATACGCTCACAGCCACTCCCGAGACAATACCGATAACCATCAAGTCATGAGGAGCTGTGTTTGTTAGAGATATGAAGGCATGGATAACTAATACAGTTCTTATACAGTGCATAGGAACATATAAAATATGAATAGAGATGCATGTATGGTTATGTAAGTCTTCGTATAGCGCATACATATGTGTGTTCATATAGAAGACATCCGGGTGCAGGAGACACAGGACTTATTTGAAGACGTATAAAGGCATGAACAGCTGTCTGCGCTTCCGTATACAATATGAAGGCCGTGCATCTGTTTGTAGAAGACGGAGAAGAGCCAATAGTGCGTACATCATTCGTTACAACACGGGTTTTACTCAGTAGAAGACGGAGAAGAGCTTCAATAGGGCGCTGAAGTCGTGTGGTACATCCTTGGGTGTAACGTGTTTGTAAAGGCTCAGTGTCTTTGTAAAGTCTTAGACAATGTAAAGTCCTTCAGTGTTTGTGTAAAGTCCTTTTTAAAGGCCTAGAGTGTAGATAGATAGATCTGATAGAGTAGATAGATAGATAGAGTAGATAGATAGATAGTGTACCTTTATTGATCCCAGAGGGTAAATTCCTACAAAAGGCCTCCAGTAGCAGATGTACACCTTTAGTGTCTGTGTAAAGTCCTTCAGTTCTGAGAAGCACAAGACAGAGTGATACAGGTAGAGACAAAGATACACTATAAAGTATGAAAGTATAAAAATAGAGTCCTTAGTGTCTGTGTAAAGTCCTACAGTGTCTGTGTAAAATCTCTTAGTGTCTGTGTAAAGTCCTTCAGTGTCAGTGTAAAGTCCTTCAGTGTCTGTGTAAAGTCCTTCAGTGTCTGTGTAAAGTCCTACAGTGTCTGTGTAAAGTCCTTCAGTGTCAGTGTAAAGTCCTTCAGTGTCAGTGTAAAGTCCTTCAGTGTCTGTGTAAAGTCCTTAGTGTCTGTGTAAAGTCCTTCAGTGTCTGTGTAAAGTCCTTCAGTGTCTGTGTAAAGTCCTACAGTGTCAGTGTAAAGTCCTACAGTGTCAGTGTAAAGTCCTTCAGTGTCTGTGTAAAGTCCTACAGTGTCTGTGTAAAGTCCTACAGTGTCTGTGTAAAGGCCTTCAGTGTCTGTGTAAAGGCCTTCAGTGTCTGTGTAAAGGCCTTCAGTGTCTGTGTAAAGGCCTTCAGTGTCTGTGTAAAGGCCTTCAGTGTCTGTGTAAAGGCCTTCAGTGTCTGTGTAAAGGCCTTCAGTGTCTGTGTAAAGTCCTTAGTGTCTGTGTAAAGTCCTTCAGTGCAGGTACACAGTAATATAAATAATTTAGCAGTGCAAAATGTTTAAACAGTGGTACAGAACGGTAGAATAATAAAATAGAAATAGAAATAGGGCATTTAGGAGGGAGTGTGTGCAGGGCTGAATGAAGCTAATGCATTCACTTGTAGCCAAAAGAAGTCATTTATCTTTGTTGGACCAACAAAACATCATTTACTGTGCACTGTAAAAACGGTTGAAGCAGTCAGTCATGATAACTTATAACATTAAGTTTTTGGATTTCCAGATTGCATAAGATTATATACAGATGATTTATTAACATGAGTTTTAAAACATGTTTCAATCATTGGTCTCCACAGTGGTTGATGGCAGAAATACCACCTGTTACAAAAGCGAACTTTGGGGTTTGTTGGTTTATAGAAACCCACCCGCTCACAAAAGCGGAAAAATGGTTCAAGCAGTCAGTCATGATAACTTCCTTATTGACATTAACTTATAACAGTTAGTTTTGGGATTTCTAGATTGCATAAGAATACCTACAGATGACTTAACATGAGTTTCTAAAACATGTTTCCATCCACCCGCTCACAAAAGCAAACTTTGGGGGTTGTTGAATGGTACCAGGTGGTGACTAGGAACGAGGGATGAATGAATGATGGCTAGAGCGGATCAGCATGGCTGCAGATTTGAGGTTAGGGACCTACTCTAAATGAGTACTCTGTTACATCTACTCCACCAGTGCTGTTTCCCAGGAGCTGGGAACTGGAAAATAAGAAAATAGCAACATGGTGATGGGAAAGACCCTCTGCTGCTGGCGTCACGGGTTCCATGATTCCAGACCAGAAATGTTATGGTGCTGGAATGACACATTTTTGGGGTGGAAAAGTGCAGAACGGATCAAGATTTTGGCACTGTCACCATGTTGGTAAAGATGGAAGGGAAGAAAACGACAAACAGACGAGTGCGGGTCGGACCATCATTGAATTGTATGTGAAATGGTGTCTGTCGGTAGAGCAGAAGTACGGTACACGGGCATGCACTTTGGCACCCCATTCATTCCTAATGGGGAAAAAATGCAGAATTTAACGAAGTTTTTACGAAAATTGTACGTCGAATTAGATGTGTGCATGAGATATCTTGATAACTGGGGTACGAGGTAGCGGACTGCACACGGTCACTAACAACGCAAGATCCATGACGTCTGAAGGCCATGTGACTGTTTATAGAAGACAGGAAAGCATGATAGCTACAGCAGTTCCTATAGAGGAACGGAATGAATAGCCGTCTGATGCTTAGCAGAGGACCAGTAAAAGCAGACATGTGAGTTCGGACCACCCAGACCGCGTTCAGACTCCTCTCCTCGAGCGCTTGCATACGGCCTGTTTAAAATTCTCTTTCTGCAGGATCTCATACAGTGGACCGAGGAGAGGAGGGTCAGGATATCTGCATACGTTATCTGCATGCAGTTCTATTGTGTGAGGTTTTTATTGGAGAGGGAGTCTGGAACGCCTTTGTTCCGCTGTGCGGTGAGTGATTATCATCGGATACGGAATTATACGGCCTTATGAAACTTGCGGTTTCATCTAACTTCGTTTTGAGAGGTTAATAGATTGTCAGGAGGATGAAAAGTGGTGGCGTATGTCGGTTTCGGATCCCTCAGTGGAGAATCACCCGTGTGCAGCTGGATGGACAGGCGGCTGCTGATTGGATGGATAGAGCTCCGTCAATGCTATTAGTACTTGTGACTTTCTTATTAAGTCTCTGCTCTTTCAGGCTCTCTCTCTTTATACCTCTCTCTCTCTATATACCTCTCTCTCTCTATATATACCTCTCTCTCTCTCTCTATACCTCTCTCTCTATACCTCTCTCTCTCTATACCTCTCTCTCTATACCTCTCTCTCTCTATACCTCTCTCTCTATACCTCTCTCTCTCTATACCTCTCTCTCTATACCTCTCTCTCTCTATACCTCTCTCTCTCTCTCTCTTTATACCTCTCTCTCTCTATATACCTCTCTCTCTCTCTCTCTATACCTCTCTCTCTATACCTCTCTCTCTCTATACCTCTCTCTCTCTCTCTCTCTTTATACCTCTCTCTCTCTATATACCTCTCTCTCTCTCTCTATACCTCTCTCTCTATACCTCTCTCTCTCTCTCTCTCTATACCTCTCTCTCTCTCTCTTTATACCTCTCTCTCTATATATACCTCTCTCTCTATATATACCCCTCTCTCTATACCTCTCTCTCTCTCTATACCTCTCTCTGTTCTCTCTTTCTCTATTCTCTATACCTCTCTCTTCTCTGTACCTCTCTCTCTCCATATATACCTCTCTCTCTCTCTCTCTCTCTACCTCTCTCTCTCTATACCTCTCTCTCTCTCTCTATACCTCTCTATACCTCTCTCTCTCTCTCTCTTTATACCTCTCTCTCTCTATATACCTCTCTCTCTCTCTCTCTATACCTCTCTCTCTATACCTCTCTCTCTCTATATACCTCTCTCTCTCTCTCTATACCTCTCTCTCTATACCTCTCTCTCTCTATACCTCTCTCTCTCCATATATACCTCTCTCTCTCTCTCTATACCTCTCTCTCTCTATACCTCTCTCTCTCTCTCTATACCTCTCTATACCTCTCTCTCTCTATACCTCTCTCTATACCTCTCTCTCTATACCTCTCTCTCTCTCTCTCTTTATACCTCTCTCTCTCTCTCTCTATATACCTCTCTCTCTCTCTCTCTATACCTCTCTCTCTATACCTCTCTCTCTCTATACCTCTCTCTCTCTCTCTCTCTTTATACCTCTCTCTCTCTATATACCTCTCTCTCTCTCTCTATACCTCTCTCTCTATACCTCTCTCTCTCTATACCTCTCTCTCTCCATATATACCTCTCTCTCTCTCTCTATACCTCTCTCTCTATATACCTCTCTCTCTCTCTCTATACCTCTCTATACCTCTCTCTCTCTATACCTCTCTTTATACCTCTCTCTATACCTCTCCCTCTCTCTCTCTCTATTCCTCTCTCTCTCTCTCTCTCTCTCTCTTTATACCTCTCCCTCTCTCTCTCTCTATAACTCTCTCTCTCTCTCTCTCTCTCTCTCTCTCTCTCTCTCTCTTTATACCTCTCTCTCTCTATATATACCTCTCTCTCTATATATATACCTCTCTCTGTATACCTCTCTCTCTCTCTCTCTCTCTAGATATATATACCTCTCTCTCTCTCTCTCTCTCTATACCTCTCTCTCTATATATATCTCTCTCTCTCTCTACCTCTTTCTCTCTCTCTCTCTCTCTCTCTCTCTCTCTCTCTCTCTCTCTATACCTCTCTCTCTCTCTCTATACCTCTCTATCTGTACCCCCCTCTCTCTCTACCTCTCTTTCTCTCTCTCTATACCCCTCTTTCTCTCTCTCTAGCCCTCTCTCTTTCTCTCTATACCTCTCTTTCTCTGTCTCTTTCTCTCTCTACCTCTCTGTCTCTCTCTCTCTCTCTCTCTCTCTCTCTCTCTCTCTCTCTCTCTCTCTCTCTCTCTCTCTCTCTCTCTCTCTCTCTCTCTCTCTCTCTCTCTCTCTCTACCTCCCTCTCTCTTTCTCTCTTTCCCCCCTGGCTGGCGCTCGCCCACGTGGTTTCAGATAAAACAATTAGGGGATACAGAGGTGTATGATTCCGGTGCCAGGAAACAGAGCGGCGTTGAAATTAATTACATTCTTCATCTGATCATAGCTCACATCTCTCTCACAGCCCTTCTGTAATTACGAGGCTTCTCTGTAACCGAGCTGATCCCCAAAGCCCCGTGCTCCACTCCTCCTCTCCTCTCTCCTTCTCGGTCTCTACCTCTCTGGATCAGTTTCTCCTTTCTTCTCCCCTCTCGCTACGGCTCTTACTCCTTAATAAGCATGTGCTATTGCCGTGCCACAGATGTGGCTGGCGTCGCCTAACTTCCCTCATGAAAACAATCCCCCCCCGCTTCTGCAGCCGCTACCGCCGTGGTCTTTGAGAGGATACCTTTTCAGAAAGTGCTTATAGCGGACTCCGACGGCGCTGTCTGCCTCTCTGCCGTCCCACAGCCCCCCTGCCGTTCATCTTCCTCCCTTTATACCAGCCTGCACTTTCCCAGCATGTTTATTCAACCGGCTTGTCAGTGGAATTACCTTTCCGGTATATGGCTCCATGTATTTCTTCTTTGGCTTACTGTAAATGAGCGAAAGCATTTGCATGTGCAAATATGGCCGCCAGAGACGCTGCGGTGAACTTTTATTTACAGCACGCTGTGTTTATCCTGGCCTTAATGGGGCATGACGGTTTGCAACCCTGGAACAGCAAACAGCTAGGGACAGCTTCAGGTGGCGTGGGGTGAACTGGCTACAAAGCAGCGCCCAGGCTCGGAGCGGGAGATGCAGAAGATGAAGTCATTGAGCCGAGGCACCGAGATTTGGCTGACACGCGCCCCAAGGGACCGAGCGATGTTCACATCCTGCTTGCTTTTCTTTTGCTGCCACTGCCTAGTTCGGATGAAAGGAGGGACGCGCAGAGAACGGAAGAAAAGGTCTTTCGGGGTTCGATGCGATTCACTTTTCCTCTCTCCTGTTTTCCTCCAGAGCCAATAAAAACCTTCCCCCCAGAGACGCTCTAGTGGCGTGTAGATCTGCCCTCGCTTTTGCTTCTTTGCCCTCAGGCCTGGAAAGCACCATGAGTGCCCTAGAGCTAGGCTAATGCTAATTCCTGCCAGCCTTAGGAATGCCACGCTAGCACAGGCCTGCCACACAGTGGAGCTTCTCCGTTTACTCCTTTATAAAAAGGCCTTCGTGTTTAATGCATCGCCAGATGTAGCAAGAGTAGCTACGCTAGTCACTTCTACTCATTAAAAACATGATGCTCGGCAGCCGCACCGAAAGCAGCACGAGGCAGGAGCGCAGCGGTGGCGTCGGGAAGGATTAGAGCCTAACGGGCCAGATGGAATCAATACTTGATGAATGAACACAGACGCTCTAATCAGACCTACAAAGCAGCGGTGGAGGAGAAGGAGCAAAGTGCTAGCAGACGAAAGAGGGGAAAGCTAGAAAAGGAGAACGGGGAAAAACAGAGGCCATCTTGGCGTTCGCTGTAATCTCTAGCCCTCTGGGAGTGGGGCAGCTTCTTGTAAGTCAACTGAAAGAGGAAAGGAGGGAAGCAAGCTAATACGTAGCACGTAGGAGCTCGCTACCGTAGTAGCTGGGCCCGATCCAGCACTGCTTTGCACATCTCCCCCATGACAACAAAGTCCCGAGAGGAAACAGAACTAAGATGACGACCTTCTGTTTGGACCAGTCCATAATTTATCAAAGGGGTTGCTCTGCTAGGTCTGAGACCGAGTGAATCATTTCCTGAGCTTAATCAGTCGCCTGTAATCTCTCATTAGTGTCTGGCACTCGATCTGAGCACTTTGACAGCTCACTTGAGTAATGACTTACTTCTGATATATGTGCTGGATGGAGATTGCAGACATGCCTACTTTGTAAAGTTTGGATATTAATTCACTTATTAGCAAAAGAGCAGCTCTCCTCTTAGCCAAATGCTCCGTGTCTATTTAAAGCCTCCCTGGAGCATCTACACTCATTACAGATCCCACATTCAAAATCGGCTCTTTGCGACTCTGCTGGAACGTCTACAGTGTGTGGAGGTTTTGGGAAGACTTCTTCACGTCGCTGTGCGCTAAAATGGTCCCTGACTAGGGTGACCAGACGTCACTATTTTGTGGGAGAGTCCTCGTTTCTTGTGGCATGTCCTCAGCTGGAGCTGTCCACGTTTTGGGTTATGCTTGAATTGGGCCTGCTGCTAAACACTACTCACTTCCACCACTTGGTGGCCTTGTTTTAGTGGAAACTGCTCCGGCAGAAGCTAACCAGGCTCCAGCGTAGGGTTGCCACCTTTCAGAAATGAAAGTAAAGGACAGGGGGCGTGGTTATGTGAGCGTGACATGTGTTTGAAATCGTGTCCAGGATTTTTTGTGGGGTTGTTTGGGGGAGGGTGTAAGAGTGTGATCAATCATGAGTGATACGTGTTAAGTTTCTACTAAACTGTAGTTTCTACGAACTACAAACTTTTAAAACCAGGCCACCAAGTTGTGAAGGTGAGTAGTTGATCGGACGTTTATGGTAATACGGAACAAACTGGGTCCCATATTTGAGCTGAGTCCAGTGGGGGGAGAGATTGTAATAATTCATGTGTGTGTGACATACGTGCATATTGGACATTTATGGAAATACAGAACAAAATTATGGACATTTAATTGCAAAAAAAAAAGGACAATTCCGTATTTTACGGGACGGACGGCGACCCTACTCCAGTGGGTCAATAATACCACCACAAAGTAAGACACAAGGTAACCCATCTTACCCACCCAAAGGTGCACAGTCAAATGAATGTAGCTGTCATGCTACTACTAATTGTGCATCCGTTTTTCAGCCAGGGGTGTGTTTAGTATTCATGGGCAGATCCAACCACTGAATCTGTCAAAACTATTTTCACCCAGAAGGAATTTACCAACAGGAATGAGACTTGGTGGGTAGGTTTGACATTGCAAGTGGTTAAAGTTTCACGCTCAGCCACGCATGTGACGTGAGCAAGGATGGGCCTTAGCACTGGATAGAAGAAGGCACACACCAGCGACGTGAGGAATCTGGGAGACCTACATAAACCATGAAGAGAGAGAACCGACAGATTATCCATCATGCATGGACCTCATACTGTTAGTCCCAGCACCATTGGCTGCCCGGCACGAGACTACATGTACGCAGACTGTTATGACGACTGGCCTTAACACCACGTCAGTGTTGCCAAAGCGTTGCAGTGGTGTCGTGCCAGACTCTTGTAGAGTGACTCAGAATGGCAGCGGGTCATCTTCAGTGAAGAGTCCTACTTTTGTCTTGGTGGAGACGCCCCACGAATCTGTGTGTGGAACACCGTGACAACCGTACCATTTCATTGGTAGTTAAATATCTCCAACCCTGCTTTGGAGGTTCCCAAAGTGGTCCAGGTGGTCCACCTGATTGGCTCTTTCCCTACAAGTTGCTAGTTGGGTTGTAGCAAGAATGTGGACCATCCATGGGAAAGGTCCCATATGCCAAATGGACCCAAAGAACCCATTTAGCTACCTTTATTTCTAAAGGGATCTCAGATTAGCATTCCTCTTTCGGGGAGCTCTCTGTGCTTGTTCCTCTCTATTCCCTGCTCCATCACCTTAATGGATTTACTGTGTAGGGACACTGCCAAGCTTTCCCCCATTAGCTTCACTATTTGCATCTCAAATACTGTGGACCGGAGACCACAGCATGCACATGAAAAGCTTCTCTGTAGAGACAGAAGAGAAGGAAGGCCACTGTGCTAATGAACGTGAAAGGAGGGTTGTCTGTAGTTGAGTGTCATACGTGTGTGGCTCTGCAATGGGTTTGGGAGCATATGAGCTGCAGCTGATGCATGGCGGTGTGTGTGGGAGCAGAGAGTCGGCTGGTGTGAGTCGAGCCAGAAGCTGCTAAACAGCCTGGCACTATTCGGGGTGGTTAGGCCAGATGGAAATTGCCAGCTTGACTGTCTGTGACTGCCTACCGCCACCTTGTCAATCTGTAACGAGCGCCGAACTGACCTCACACCTCCTTAATGGACAGTTCTATAGGAAACGGTTCAGTTCATAATGAAATTTCGAATGTCGCTTGGTTTTTGTTGTGGTTCTTTAGCAAATGGTGCAGTAGGGAATGGAATCATCATGAGGTTCAGAATTATCTTTGAATATAACCTGAATGCAGCAGAAGATCTATTTACACAGTGGTTGAACAGTAAAACAAGACTTTGAGTGTTTTTTGGGGGGATTTTGACGTTTGAAAGCAGGCAGACCATGTAAATTGTGATTAAAATGAGTGCATATTTTGTTATTAATATATTATTACTACTGAGTGTGTTTACTTGCTTATAATAATCCAACCAGAACTGCATGGATATCTGTAAAGCATACTCAATTTTAGCTCACTACTTAAGAGTCCTTAGTGCAGCTGCACACTTACTCTGATTTCTTTCATCTGTCCTAATCTGGGTATGTGCAGAAACATACAGCAGCACTGGAAATATGCCATAAACATTTAACACAGCAAACGTGAAATCTTTCATGTTCTCGATAATGTACTTTCATATTTTCTGCTAAAGTGACTTGATAAAAAAAGAGTGGTATGATTTTTAAGTGTTTTAATATATATATAACGTCTTCTGTGAGTTTACTGGCTGGTTGCCAAGCAGAAATCAGAATTACTACGTGATTCATGTAGACCCAGAGATTCTCAAGTGCATGTAAACAGGTTCATCGGGTTTTTGACAAACACACATTTCCTGCAGTTAT
>JAMWET010001509.1:125000-135000 GCA_024036415.1 Prochilodus magdalenae | reverse complement strand
GAGAACGAACACCCACCATGGTTCGCTGATGGTTTCAGTTCCCTGGAAGGGGTCCTCCATTTCGATGCTGTTGCTTCCATTGACGGAAGTTTGACCCTGTAAATATTATTGGTAGATTGGTGCTATAACAACCACTAAAAACTCTGTGTGGTGGTGAGGTGACGGGATTCATAGTTTGAGAGAGGTGGTAGCAGTGCAGGGAATGTCTCGTTTCTCATGTGTGGAAACTGGCTTCAGAGCAGCATGTAATGATTGGCTAAAAGGGATGGATGGCATGTGGTGGGCCGTGGCCAAAGGACCATAGTGTGGAAGGAAGTACTTGAAATCTGCAGGTGTATTTCAAGCGTAAGAACGGTCATACAGGTCCTAACCAGCAGTGGCTAAAATCCCAGCCTACAAGGAAGGTTCCTCCCTCAGAATTGTGCCATGGGAAAGGCATCCACACAAATCTGGGCCCAACTGCGCAATTCGTTGATTGCCAGTTTGGCTTTAACGATTGATGGGCCTTACATCCTGAAACGTGGCCAGTAAAAGCCAAATCCAGTCACAGCTTGTTGTTTGCTGCTGTGGACGGTTACATGCTGGTCGTTCAGTCACTGGGGACTCATTTTTTGCCCATCGAGCTTAATATAAAAACAGGTCTTATTTTACGGCACCAAAAAGGAAATGATTAGATGAACGGGGGTCTCCTGCTATGATTGGGTTTGTTTTGATTGAATGGGTTCTGCTATTTGGGTACATCTGTGCGGTTAAATCACCGCCTTCAGGCTGGTGCATCACTGCGTCACGATGCGCTGCTGTATTATCGTGGCCCCTAATTTCTGGGGCGAACTGAATGCCTTACGAGTCTCTCTTATATACACAAGTCTATTGTGATACAGTGGGATTACAGGTTGTGTGTGCATCTAAACACACACCATCCACACACACATACACATATTCCTGTGCTGCACTGTGCCTTTTCACATGAAAGCACAATCTCTGACATACTCTAGTGCACCTGTACCATTCTGATCGTATCAAGCAAGAGTCGTTCTCGGCTCTTTTCGCTCGTCCACTCGCAATTTCCAGACCCCCATAGTAATACATGAGCATTGTTCAAACAGACAAGCTACTTTGAGCATACTGAGTGTCTCTCAACATAGCTGGGTCCTCTGTATGAGTGTCTCTCTCTCTCTCTCTCTCTCTCATATTGTCTACTCTACGACTCCAAGGGGAATGCTGTGCATTGAGCATGTGTCAGTCAGTCACTGACTGTTAAGGGCTGGCTCCCTTTAGGTTATACGGAGTGCTCCAGTAGACTACCGCAGTGGTCACCCTCTGACTGTGGCACCTGTACCGCCAATGCTACGTCTAAAATGAATGGTAGGGTACATAATGGGTGCAGCTATATTTAGATGTTGGCGTGGTGTTAAGTGCAGTCGTCGTAAAGGTCTACGTGAATGCCTTCCTGAGTCGTGCAGCCGTCTGCCAATTGTGCAGGTACTGACAGGATGACTCATGGGGGGCATCGCTGCTCGCTGAATGTCCGCAATCGTGGCTGTTGGGTCAGTCAGGCACAGTGATAAGGCCCGTTATTGCACATGTGGAGCGTGAAACTTGAATCATTCACACGTCTCATGATGATAAACCCACCCACCAAGTTTCATTCCGAACTCTCTGTACAACTACTCTTTTGATGATGAGTGTAATGTAATTATCAGATTTATGATTTCATACTGTATCTATACTTGTTGCCATATGGCAACAATTCTATGTTATCATTTTTGTTAACCATTAGCTCATAAACTGTGTTCATTTATGCAACATGCCATAGTTTGTACACATATATACAGGGGTTGGGCAATGAAACTGAACAACCTCGGTTTAGACCACATATCATTTATTAGTATGGATGTATGGGCCTCCTTTTGCGGCCAATTACAGCGTCAGTTCGTCCTGGGAATGACCAATACTGCGTTCCTGCACAGTGGTCAGAGGGAGTTTAAGTCCATTCTTCTTGACAGGATAGTGGCCAGGATCCACTACGTGATGCTGGTGGAGGTTCGTCCTTCTTGGTGGTATGCTGACATTACCCCTGGATATCGTGGCTCTGATACATCACAAAGACTTGACTGTCTTGGAACAGATGCGCCAAGCAAGACGGACACCAACAATGTGTCCTCTTTTGCACTCTGGTATGTCTCCCATAATGTTGTGTGCATTGCAGTATTTTGGAGGCAGAAATGTGCCTCCTACCTGCTAACTGAACCTTCACACTCTGCTCTTACTGGTGCAATGTGCAGTTAATGAAGATTGGCCACCAGGCTGGTCCAATTTAGCCATGAGACCTCCCACACTAAAATGACAGGTGTTTCAGTTTCATTGTCCAACCCCTGTATATATTGTTTTATATGAATATTCTTTTTTATGCTGTTTATATCCAATATTGTTATTATTATGGATATTTGAGAGGGCTTCAGAAGGTGGGCTTCACTAAGTTACTGTGAATGGGTGTGTAAAAAAAAAAAGGGCTAATAGGAGGGCCAGCAACCAGAGTAAAATATACCATGTTACTCATAAAGCCTTAATATTTCTTTAGAAATAGAAAATAAATCATTTGTCCAAAGGCCAAACACTGAAAGGAGGTAATTGTTGCCATATGGCAACACTATGCACTAATGCGGTTAGCTCTCCTATCTATGCTGAAGTGTTTACGGTAATGGGCTCTAATTAGTGGACTGCACTTAGGCCGTACCTGCCGCATTAGCTTTCTGCAGTGCTAATGCGCTAGCCGTCACCCAGGACCTTAGGTGAGGAAATTAAACCTAACATTATGGGGTGTACATTTGGCCTCACTCATAACTGTCCCCTCTTTATTTCCCAGTGTGTATTTAAACTGATTTCCCTCTCCTCCTCCTCCTTCTCCTCCTCCTCCTCCTCTCGTACTCACTTTAGGGTAGACAGCAGATGGTGTGTGTTGTTCTTCTATTCTCTAAGCTTCACCACTCCAGAGTTCTGTTCCAGTCAGTAGCTCTAGTGATGACAGAAGTTGAATTATAGGCTGAGTAATTTAAGGTGTTCCAGGCGTGGCTGCTGAATGTATTGTATTGAAGAAGCTTTATTTTGCATCTAATTGTAACATATTTGGTCCAGAGAAATAACTCCAGGAGCAATGATTAAAGTCAGCTTCTGTAAAGGGATGGGTTTTTTTTTTTTTTTTCAGCTTGTTTATATAACACTTTCGCTCATGTATATACACACATACCAAACAGGGGGTAGTTTAGTTGAAGGCTGGCTACATAGGGACCATAGGGACTTCAGCTGCAGTGAACCAGTGAGTCAGAACTTATTACAGGAATCTCTAAAACTGTACCCGCTGGTGACATTCGACCATTTTAAACACCGCCACGTCACCTGCAACGTTCTTTTTGTCTTTCTATGCTCTAGTTTAGTTGCCTAGGGTTGTTAGGGTCCGGGCGGTGCTGCCTGCAGCCAGCAGAGGGCGGCAGCGGCGGTGCCGTTCTGGGGGGGGGCTACAGCCTGGAACTCCAACTCCCAGAATGCACCCCGGGCTGATCAATCCAACAAGCTGCACCTGAGGTGCCAGCCATATAAGCACCCACCACACAAACACCTCCGCTACACCTTTGTAGAGGGGTAGACGGTACGGTATTAGCAGAAAGGAAAGGAAAGGAAAGGAAAGGAAAGGAAAAAGAAAAAAGAAAAAAGAAAAAAGAGGCAAGCCAGGCGTGTAGAAAATAAATAAATAAATAAATGAGGAAGAAAAAACAAGAGAAAACTAAAAGCCCCCAAAACCGCGAAGCCCATCCTGCGCTTTGGTCCTCACCCCCTATCGTACCATGGCACACGTGACCAAACCGTTTATCTACACACAAATTTGTTGGGTTGTCTAAGACAAAAGCAGGACCATTGCAGTCTGGTGACATCGACATGGTGTTAAGGACAGTCGTCATATGGTGTTGGCACTAGCAGGATGACTCATAGAGGACATCACGGCTCGCTGAATGTCTGCAACTGTGGCTGCTGGGTAAGTCAGGTACAGGGATAGGCCCATCCTAGCTAACTTCACATTAAACTTGAATCATTCACAGTTTCACGATGTCAAACCTACCCCCAAGTTTCCATTCCTGCAGGTTGATTCTTTCCTGGGTGCAGATGTATTGTGTAAACGGCTCTAATTGATGATGAGTGTAACGTATTAAATAAAGGTCGGTTACATTGTACTGACGTAGGAGACATTATATTAAAATGATGCCGACGGAATTTTCCCCATTTACTCCAATGCTACAAGGAACCATATAGCATATCTGTGTAAGATACATTTTCATCTTGAGTGACAGTACAAAAGTACAGCTCCTGTTAACTGGAGAGCTGTTGTAGCAGTACTTGAACAGCTCACCGGAGGTATATGTAATACTCTCTCATGTCTGCAGCAACACAAGTCTCCTTAATAGAAACTGGTCATCAGAATAGTAGTAGTCTAAAATAACTCACAGCACTGCTCGTTTAGATAATAGACGTAATACATTATAACACCGGGAACAAACTGCAACAGATCATGGAACGCTCAGAAATAGCCTTTACCATGACTGTATACACTAGCACTCCTCGAACCTTCCCCAGCAGTTCCTCTAAGCAGCTGGCTTACCACCCTGAAACTAATGCCCCACAAAGCAGGAGAAGCTCTAAGCAGATAGCAAAGTGGCTGTTTCCTCGTTTGTGTTGTCCTTACTTAACTGGAGCCATTAATGAAAGAGCACAGGGTCACAGAAGTGGAGGGAGTTTGGGTGGAAAGTCTGATTTCCTCTATAGATAGTGCCCACCCATCTGCTGAAGACACTGTGTGGAAATCCAAAGGCACACCTGCACCATATGCTTTGGGATTGCTCTGTTATTAAAGGTTATATATTAATATTATATAATGTTATTATATGTATTGGAGGGAGATACATAAAGCCCTACAAGACATTCCTAAATGTGAAAAACCCCTAGAGAGAAAAAAACATATATCTGGGATATACAGCACAGAAATGGTGGGAAAAGATCAATATTTAGTGAACACACTGCTGGCGGCTGGAAGAAAGCGCCTGGCTACTTTAGTTAGAGGGCTCTAATGCTGGGCAGTGTCGTTCACTTCACTGGCAATAGGTATTGCTTATATAGCTGTAGATTTGCTTAAGGCTTGGGGTGGGAGGAGTCTAAGGGGCCATTATGTCTGTACAGTGTCATTCATAAAACATGTATTTCATATTATACGTGTTTAATGTACTGACGGAATCTAAACCTGTATGATGAAGTGTTGTATTTTAAATGTGTGGGTCAGTGCTTCGGCCTGTACCGTCATTTCCATGTGCTGTTGTCGGTATATAACATCATTGTTGCAACAACACACCGGCCAGACATGGTCTCGATGTCTGGGGCAACCAAGCAGGTAGTGCTACTGGAGCTAACTGTCCCCTGGGAAGATCGGATGGAGGAAGCGAAAGAGCGGAAGAAGGCCAAGTACGCTGACCTGGTGGCAGAGTGTCGGAGGAATGGATGGAAGGCTGCTGTGAGTCAATTGCAGTGGGCTGCAGGGGCTTTCCAGGCCAGTCTCTACATCGGGTCCTGGGACTCCTAGGGATCTGCGGACTGCACAGACGAAGAGCCATGAAGACCATCATGGAAGCTGCTGAAAAGACTTCACGTTGGCTGTGGTTAAGGCCGGGGTGGGGGGGTGCGTGGCATAGTGCGCTACCTGGACACAAGTCGGGGCCTGATCACCCCCGGCTGGGTCTCCCGGGTGAGGGTGTCTGATGTAAGACCCGAAACACCCAGCGACCCCGGTTACATCACTGAAGATGTGTCCAGGTTGCACCACGCGGTGTATTTTGGAACTGAGTATGTGTTTCATATTATACATGTTTACAGTTTTTCTTGATTGTTCACACACATTTACTGAACGCATACCTCATACTCGCAGAACTTTACACACAAATCAAAAAACACACACACAGTGGGCATAACCCCTCAACTCTCCTGCAAAATGAAACTTCACATTCAAAACTATGTTCTCTCTTCTTAAAGTGGTGTTTTGTTTGTAGATGGCACACACAAACCATCATATGAATAGACATTTATAAAAACCAGTTGAACACTGATGTGCTCAATGTAAAACACTAGGATGGATGGAAAACACTTCTTCTCCACTCATCATAATGACACTTACTACAGACAGTACATACATGAGTGTGTTGTAAACCATTTTAGAATATTGTTTTCATACTCAGAACACACAAACACTCGGAAACTAATATATTTTATTTTTCCCCACAAAAACAATATACAGTGTACATCCCAACCAACAGAAAGCTGCACACACAGTGGTCTACATACAAAACAACAGAAGAATTTACTGTACACAGTTACAGTAAAAAAAAACAACTATGCTGCATCCTCTCTCCTGTTTCGGTCTGGCCACAGCACCTCATCACCTCACCGCCTTCCTCGCCCTTGTCCTCATCCTCGTCCTCCCTGTCCTACTCTCACTCCTCTGGCTCTGGCTTTGCCTCTGTTTCCAATGTTGGCATCCATTTCTCCAAAACAGAAGAGCTCACCTGTTGCCCTGTTTTGCTAAAGCTCTGATTGCTAATTGTAAACCTGTGTGACGTGTGTTAGCTCATGTGATGAGTCAGTGTGCATAGTAGGGGAATTAACTTTAGAATTTTGAATATCAGTGTGTTCCTTGTGAAAACTGTGTGTAGTGTTTTGGAAACAGTGTGTTTTAGAACTGCAGTTTGAGTGTAAAGCAGGAATTGTGCTTGTAGTTTGGCAGAATTGGTTCAGGGGGTTGGTGCATGAGTTACATGTTGTGTTTATTGTGTCTCAAATACCAGTATTTGTGTGTAAACAATTTAGAAAAACTGTAATGTACTGACAAAATCTAAACCTGAAGTGTTTTACAAATGTGTGAGTCAGCGCTTCGGCATGTACCGTCATGTGTTGTTGTTGGTATATAACAAATTCTATGGACTGTTTCTATCAGCATGCGTTATTAATTTAGTGCAATGCTGCTAAGAGTAAACCGAAAGACGAAACTGTGTTCCAGTCATTTTTAAAGTTGATTTAATTAACGTTTCAGTCTTTAACGATGACATTGTGCATATGTGAAGTACGTATGTGAAGTAAACCAAATGCTACACGTTTTACTGCAGGGGTGACTTTTTATTCCAGAATTCCAAAATTCTCAAAAATTTTCCCAAATTTTTCAAATTCCCAAAACGCTTGATTAATTCCGTCCCTGAAATGTAAACAAAGTCATTCGAAGTGGTGTGTAATTAGGTGTAGAGAAACTTTCTGACTCTTTCCGGAAAAATAAGCTGGCTCTGGGGACTGTTTAACGGCCTGCATGTACCTCTCTGCCATAAATGTCTTTTGAAAATGCATTTGAGTCCAATAGCTTGTCTCAAAACTCTTTCAAAGCAACGCCTCCGGCGTCAGGCAGCGTATTCATTTCACCTAATAACTTTCTGTGAGGGAGCTTTTAGAGGCATTAATCTCTTTAGATGCCTGGTTCCCATCACCAGCACTCTGCAAGTTTCTCTAGAACAAAGCACTTCACATCAAACCTCCCTGAATGACTTTGTTAACATCTCTACTATTTAATGATGCGGGAACTTTGCTGAAAAATGGCTAATGCTTTAGGAAACACGGGCCTTCGAAATGATTCATTTAGGCTGCCCTCGCTACAAGTTCTACATGAGTCTAGTGATTAGAAAGCGCAGTGCTCCGCAAGGTAGCCCGCAGCACGTGCACGTGGTCAACTGTAAAAAGTAATTAGCCTTTTTCATAATGTAGCTCAAACAGAGACCCAGTGCACACTCACTCACCTGTTTCCTGAGCAAATTAGCCTATTACGGCGAGATATGCTAATTATTAGTGTCATCAGACTCTTAGAACTGATTGGTAATTGGCCCAAAGCTTAATCGATGCTTAATTGAAGGTGGCCAAGTGATGATGGCTGACTGCCTGGTGTTCTGTAATTGGGAGGATTGCCATGCTAAGTGTTACCCAAGCATGTATGCATACATGGGCCTTTTCACATAGGTCAGTAAGGTTATGCCTTATAATGCGCTAATACGCTTCGTACTGTACAGCCACTAATATGATCCTGTGGCTATTTTTTGAGGGATGTTTATTTGGCCTAATTGTTTATAGACTAGCTAGAACCTGTGATGCACTTCTATGCAGATTGATTAATAATGTAGATTGTTCGGGGGAGAGTGTGATCAGTCATGTATGACACACGTGTTTATCGGACAAAGCGCATTCCGTATTACAACTTTCGATGTTTGGTGTGGGGGGTGTCGGGGGGTTTGAAAGAGATTATGGTCATTTATGGGTGTGACAGACGTGACAGACATTTACGGAAATACGGAACAAATTTACGCACATTTACAGAAATACGGAACAAATTTACACACATTTATGAAAATACGGAACAAATTTACGCACATTTACAGAAATACGGAACAAATTTACGAACATTTACAGAAATTCAGAACAAATTAACACATTTACAGAAATACGGAACAAATTTACGCACATTTACAGAAATACGGAACAAATTTACGCACATTTACAGAAATACGGAACAAATTTACGCACATTTACAGAAATTCAGAACAAATTAACACACATTTACAGAAATACGGAACAAATTTACGCACATTTATAGAAATACGGAACAAATTTACGCACATTTACAGAAATACGGGACAAATTAACGCACATTTACAGAAATACGGGACAAATTAACGCACATTTACAGAAATTCAGAACAAATTAACGCACATTTACAGAAATACGGAACAAATTTACGCACATTTACAGAAATACGGAACAAATTTACGCACATTTATAGAAATACGGAACAAATTTACGCACATTTACAGAAATATGGAACAAATTAACGCATAATTAATTAATGACCGCCTTCTGTTAATGTCCCATACAGGAAGATCCTGGAGGTGAAGATCATTGATGATGAGGAGTACGAGAAGAACAAGACTTTCACCATCCATCTGGGGGAACCTGTGCTGCTGGAGATCGGACAGAAGCACGGTTAGGAAACTTTGGAAACTTTTTAACAGGGGGAGGATTAGTTTTCACTTTTTTGGAATGTCAGCTATAGTCGAGAGAGAGAGCGAGAAAGAGAGAGAGAAAGAGAGAGAGAGAGAGAGAAAGAGAGCTTATTGTAAAGCTTATTGTTCTTATTGTAAAGAACAATAATAGAAAATGTACATAAATAAAGAGAAGAAGAAAAAGACGTACTCTAATAGTAATAATAGCACCACTGTGAGTGAGTGAGTGAGTGAGTAAGAGTGAGTGAGTGAGTGAGTGAGTGAGTGAGTGAGTGAGTGAGCGAGCGATACTTGCTTTGTGGACTGTGACAGATGTTTAGTGGCGTATACGGTGGTGTGGGAGAAGTCTTATCGGATGCAGGGCAGGAGCGTGGACAGGAGTGTGGACAGGAGCGTGGACAGGAGCGTGGACAGGAGCGTGGACAGAAGGAAAGAACTGTGTATATGTAGCGCTGTCTACTAGATCGTTCATAAGTAAATCATGAGCAGTTGGATAGCTGAATATCTTTGGGTGCATGAATAGCTGGAGGACGAGTCCAACCAGGACAGACGGTAATTGGTCCATGTTGGAGCAGTGTGCGAGCCATCCTGCACATTAATTATACACATTATACACTGCTCTAACTTAATACCCCTCACCGGCTATTCCATTCAGCACAGCTATCACAGAGTCCCATTAACATCGCAGTTCACATCTAAGTTTCTTTATCCTGGATTCCTCTCTCTCTCTCTCTCTCTCTCTCTCTCTCTCTCTCTCTTTCTCTTTCTCTATCTCTCTCTTTCTCTTTCTCTATCTCTCTCTCTCTCTCTCTCTCTCTCTCTCTCTCTCTCTCTTTCTCTATCTCTCTCTTTCTCTTTCTCTATCTCTCTCTCTC
>JAMWET010001509.1:17500-120000 GCA_024036415.1 Prochilodus magdalenae | reverse complement strand
GCAATGGTGACATGCCAGCCCGGCATGGAGTGACTCAGAATGGCAGCGGGTCATCTCCAGTGACGAATCCTGTTTTTGTCTTGGTGGAGATAACCAACGAATCTGTGTGTGGAGGCACCGTGGTTAGCACCAAGGTGAACGGCTTGTTGTCATATGCCCAAAAAGACCTGGTGTGACTCCACCTCCACCCCTACCGCACCATCTGCAGGAACCGTGTGAGAATATTCAGGCTTCATGGGATGGATTAGTGAAGGACTCCACAGGAAACATCCACAACTCCATGCTGAGATGTCTGGCATGATGCATTAGCAAACATGGCAGCCCAGCACCATACCGAGAGACACTACTTCTGTATGTGTAGCTCAGTAAATATTGCCCGGATCAGTCTGTATCAGTGCCGTCCAAATGTCATGCATCAGGCAGCCTAATCCAAACCTCTTCAGGCAGTAACTCTCTGTGAGGGAGCGTAGAGGTGTTAAACTCAGAGGTCTGGCTTCTATCACCACCACTAAGAACGATTCTGACTGGTTTTTAATGAGAATGAATTTGAACATGTCCTTTTAGTTAGACACCTCACAGGAATGAAGGCCATTTGAACAGTGGTGACTATAGGAGTCCAGGTGACATCACCTGCACTTCAGAGCTAGAAAGAATTGGCATTCCTTTGAGTACAGTGTTCCTGAGAGCCTCAATGCTCAGTCTTTAGCATAGCTAAATACAGGTCCTGGAGTAAGCTAATTAGGTTTAATGGATTGTTGATGGTGCTAAGTAAAAGCAGCATGGCATTAGGCCGGCCATAATGATTGATTTTGCACCTTAAGGTCTTTCGGGGAATCAGATTAGACAAGGCTCAAGTGTTAGCTTAGCAACCATGCATGCTCATGTTAAACCGGCCTTCGTAGCCAGACAGGGATGAGGTTGATGCTCATTGTAAATAAAACACCATGTGGAATAAGCTTTACATAACTCGTGTGGCTGCCTCCCCCAGGTGATGACGACGAAGAGGAGAGCGGAGAGGAACGCCTGCCCTCCTGCTTCGATTACATCATGCACTTCCTGACCGTCTTCTGGAAGGTTCTGTTTGCCTTTGTGCCACCCACCGAGTATTGGAATGGCTGGGCCTGCTTCTTCGTGTCGATCTCCCTAATCGGAGTGCTGACCGCCGTCACCGGAGACTTGGCCTCCCACTTCGGCTGCACCATCGGCCTGAAGGACTCAGTCACGGCTGTGGTGTTTGTGGCCCTTGGCACCTCGGTACCTGGTGAGTGTGCATTCAGGGTGAACCAAGCAATAGGACACGATATCAGACACGGTGGTGTTGCCCTCTTATCAGTCAAGACCTGTTTGTCCAAATATCACCTTTTGCAGTTTAGCACTGGGTCCGTAAGACTACAACTACTTCTACCACACAGATTAGACAGATCATACAAACGGCATGCCTGAATCGTTCGCTCAGACGCCTTAAACTGCATCGAGTATAGTAATCCTAAAAATCCTTGCTCATGTAGTTTCTATCTGAAATGGGGTCTGATTGTTATCTAGCTCAAACCCTGTTCCTGGAGACATCCTGCCCTGTACAGTTGAGTGCTTTCTGCTCCCTGATTCAACTTATCAGCTCATTAACAAGCCCTTCGGAGTGGCAGGGGGTGTGTTAAAGCAGGGGGTCCACTAAGACATGCAGGGCAGGGCAGGGTGCCTTCAGGGCCCGAGCTGAGGAACACTGATGTAAGTCACAATTATAGAAAAACACAATCTACTACAGCAGTAACACACGAGCAGGTGTACTTGTCATGCCCTTTATTGATCACCCTGAGTAACGTCCACAGTGGACAGTGAAAGTAGATCAGTCTCTGTGTTAATGACGTCTCTAAGGGTGTTTTCACACTACGGCTTTTTTCTGGATCCAGGTCCGCTTGTTCCACGGGTTTGGTACGATTGGTCATATATGAAAACAGTTCAAAGGCTCACATCTCTGGTCCTTCTGAAATCGATGGTCTGGGGTTGACTTCTAGTGAACTCTGGGGAAGCCCGCACTCTGGAACTGTTCGTTCTTGGTGTCATTGTGTGGGGTTGCGTCATTGGTTCATTTTGGCTGCTTTGACTTCCCGTTTCCAAGCCTGGCCATGTGATACTTCAGTGTAATTACTATTATGCGCCAGTATATGCCTACAGTACAGCATTTCCATTTACCTTTACGGCGTTTAGCAGACGCTCTTATCCAGAGCGACTTACAACCATGCTTAGTGTTCCTTTGGATAGTATTCCGGCTAGTACAGGAGGGTTAGAGCCTAAAACTCACCAAGAGCTCAGACACTGCCCGAACAAGAGTCCAGTGCTGATACCTAGAGATTAATACACAGACATATATAAAGCAAAAGTGCACTACCTGGCAACCCCAGCCCAGTGCTCATTCCTATAGAGGAGAAAAGGTCATTATAAGTGCAACACAATACACACAACTTACACCTCTACTAGAGCTCACTCTCTTAAGTGCATTATGAAGAGATGGGTCTTCAGTCTGCGTTTGAAGACCGCGAGAGACTCCGCTGTTCGGACAGCCAGTGGGAGTTCATTCCACCATCTGGGAGCCAGGACAGAGAAGAGTCTGGACGCTTGTCTTCCATGTGTCCTCAGGGATGATGGGTCGAGCTGTACCTCGAGCCCTTCGAGCTTCAAGTACAGCTCGACTCTTCACCATTGCCATAAGGTAGGGAGGCGCTGGTCCATTCTTGGCTTTGTAGGCCAGCATCAGAGTTTTAAATCTGATGTGGGCAACAACAGGAAGCCAGTGAAGGGAGCACAGCAGTGGAGTGATGTGGGTGAACTTTGGAAGATTGAAGAAGAGTTGAGCTGCTGCGTTCTGGACCAGCTGCAGGGCCTGATGGCCCAAAGAGGAAGACCAGCCAGGAGCGAGTTGCAGTGGTCTAGCCTTGAAATGACCAGAGACTGGACCAGCAGCTGGGCGGCCTCCTGAGAGAGGAAGGGTCGTATCCTCCGGATGTTGTAGAGGAGGAATCTGCATGACCGAGTCAGGTTCACTATATGAGCCGAGAACGATAACTGGCCATCCAGAATCACTCCAAGACTTCTTGCATCCTCAGTCGGGGTGATCAAGGAGTTCCCATACAGCAGCAATCCCCTCACGCCTCGCGCTGGCCTGCATAGCTAAACATCTCATACAAGAATGGCTCCCTGTTTGTAGGTGATCCTGCACTGTGAAATGTCATGCATCCCAAAAGTTCTGTTCCTCAAAAGGATGAAGCTTCTTCCTACTTTTATGCAAACCTACACCAGCACCTCATCCCTGTTGTAAAGCATGGTGGAGGGAGCATCACGGTTTGGGGCTCCTTTGCTGAATACATGAAGCTGTGTCAAAACAGTTTACAGGACAATGTAGTCCATGAGCACAAGTGGAAAAGACACTGGGTGATGCAGAGTACTGACCGTAACCATGTTCGAGATGCTGGGGTATGACCTAAATGTGATATGAACCTACCACAGAAAAGTAAGGTACGGAATTGTGCTATCAATCCACAGCTTAGATGGAGTTCTTGTGGGTGTATGTAAACCAGCAATGATAAGCCCCACCCCCAATCAAGCCCAGAATCAGACCTGGGTGCGGGCTCAGGTATTCGGGACAAGTTGTTTTAAAGAGATGAGATTCAAAATGTGGGTTTCACAGGTTTCACCTCTGAACCAAATCTGGTTCCTGACAATTCTGTTCTGGTTGGTATGAACCCAGACTTGAGAAGACGTGTTATAGAGACTCATGAGGCTGGGAGAAGCTACGAGAGCCCTGCTAAAGACCTGAGTGTACATCAGACCGCTATATGACAAACTGTCTACAAATGGAGAAAATGGAGTGATCTTTACCAGGAGTGGGCATCCTGTTAAGAGGACTCCAGGAGCACATCGGCCAATCCTGAAAGAAGTGAGAAAGAACCCAAGATTAACAGCAAAGGACTTTGCTGCTCCCTGGATTTCAAAACTACAAGTAGAGCATGTTCGCGTGGGCGTAGCAGCAGCCATGACAAGACAAGTTGGATGCAGTTAGCCCGAGTGTTCACGGAAAATCATAATCCAGGTAAACAGAACAGTTAGCGCTTACCAACGTTTCAGAATAAGTGACAATGGACTTGCAGCTCTCGCACTGAGGCTTTACGGCTGCAGATGCAGGTGCTCCTCTTTGGAGACAAAGCGGGATGACAGTGTTCGTCCATGCGATGAGCAACAAGCGATCTAATCGTCAATGAACTTTCACCGCAACTTAGTATGGACTAATATAACTGGGTACAGAGCTGGCTCAACCAGTCAGTGTGCAGGTAACATGAATACATTGCTTAACCAAGTGGGAGCCAGGGAGCAGCTTAGTGCCTCCACACTACTGTGCCTTCAAAAGACAATACAAACCAGATAAACTTTTTTTTGAGTGTCCCCTATTTGAAAGACCCAGTAGAAGAATGGTGCTCACAGAAGGACACCATGAAGGAAGTCAGTGTTGTCCAAAAAAAAAAAAACATTGCGGCCCACGTTGTTCGGACAGCCAGTGGGAGTTCATTCCACCATCTGGGAGCCAGGACAGAGAAGAGTCTGGACCCTTGTCTTCCATGAGTCCTCAGGGAATGGTGGGTCCAGTCGAGCTGTTCTTGAAGCTCAGAGGGCTCGAGGTACAGCTCGACTCTTCACCATTGCCATAAGAAGGGAGGGGCTGGTCTATTCTTGCCTTTTAGGCGAGTTTTAAATCTGATGCGGGCAACGACAGGAAGCCAGTGAAGGGAGCGCAGCAGTGGAGTGACGTGGGTGAACTTTGGAAGATTGAAGATGAGTCGGACTAGTTGCAAAGAGGAAGACCAGCCAGGAGCCAGTTGCAGTAGTCTAGCCTTGACATGACCAGAGACTGGACCAGCAGCTGCGGCCTCCGGAGAGAGGAAGGGTCGTATCCTCCGGATGTTGTAGAGGAGGAATCTGCATGACCAAACAGCAGCAATCTCTACTCACGCCTCACGCTGGCCTGCATGGCTAAACATCTCATACAAGAATGGCTCATGCATCCCAAAAGTTCTGTTCCTCAAACGGATGACGCTTTTTTCTACAAGTTTGCCGACGACCACCTGGACGCTTCACTGTGCTTTAGGATCAATGCTTCATTGACGGATGAGACAAAAGTAGAGCAATGCCATGTTTGGAGGTAAAAGGGCTCTGCACACCAACACCCAGCTGTGAAGCATGATGGAGGGAAGGAGGGGATGGAGTGAAGGTGTATCAAAACATTTTACAGAAGAATGTAGGAGCAATAGTCCATGACCACAAGTTAAAACGACATTGGCTGATGCAACAGAACAATGACCCAAAGCACACCAGCAAATGAACTAAGGAATGATAGAAAAAGAAGAATGGCCAAGTCAGAGTCCTGACCTTAACCCTGTCAAGATGCTGGGGTGTGACCTGAGAAGGGCTTTGCAGGCAGGGCTTCTTGGAAAGGTTGTAGAAGTGAGATGCATTTACAGGGAGGATGGGTGGTCCAGGGTTCCTCCTCAACTTTGTGCAAATCTTACTTGCAGCTGCAGGAAAGGTTTGGTAGAGGTGATGCTGCTAGAGGAGAGTCTACACGTCATTAAATTCAAGGGTTCCTCAAGGCCACCAGGCCTCTTTTACTGTAGCGGTGAAGCATTCGGGCATTTTTACAGCTGCGTCTCAGTCTGGATGCTCTGGACACTCAAATCGGAAAGCGCCTTCCCAGACAATGCTTTCAAATCCAGAGTGATGGAAGAGTTTGGATTCATGAAGAGCAGGTTCAGAGAAATTCTACATGCATGCACTATGGAAGAGAACAAAATAATGCACCTCTGTCGCTCCTGTATCTGCCCTGATAGATGCAGGTGGGTTGGTGATGTCTAGACATAGTCTGGTCTGATCTGACCATTTGCCAAAGTGCGGACAGTTGTCTCAAAAGATCTGATTTGCCTGCGAGCTGAACATAGCCTGAACACAGGGTGTTTGTCACCTGACTGTAGATATACAGGGGCTGAAACTGAAACACCTGTCATTTTAGTGTGGGAGGTCTCATGGTTAAATTGGACCAGCCTGGTGGCCAATCTTCATTAACTGCACATTGCACCAGTAAGAGCAGAGTGTGAAGGTTCAGTTAGCAGGTAAGAGCACAGTTCTGCTCAAAATACTGCAATGCACACAACATTATGGGTGACATACCAGAGTTCAAAAGAGGACAAACTGTTGGTGCACGTCTTGCTGGTGCATCTGTGACCAAGACAGCAAGTCTTTGTGATGTATCAAGAGCCACGGTATCCAGGGTAATGTCAGCATACCACCAAGAAGGACGAACCTCCACCAGCATCACGTAGTGACCTGGCCACTATCCTGCAAGAAGAATGGCTTAAACTCCCTCTGACCACTGTGCAGGACGCAGTATATGTCATTCCCAAGACCAACTGACGCTGTATTGGCCGCAAAAGGACCTACGCCATACTAATAAATGATTGTGGTCTAAAACCAGGTGTTTCAGTTTCACTGTCCAACCCCTGTAGGTGTAGCATCAGACACTGCATAAATAATATTAAACCAGTGTAAGGGCAGTGTGAGTATGCAGAGTATGCTTAGGCCCCTCCAATGCTAACTGTTAGCAACGAGCTTCCGTTACTAGTTAGCCGCGTTTCCTTTGCAGCAGTGCAACAGTATCAGGAAGCATCGGATGCTGAACACGTCTTGACTGATTCACTACATTTGAGATCAGAGTAAAACTGAGTAAACCGTCCATCGCCGTAAAGCCTTTAGACGAGTGTCTTTCACTTCCCTCTCTCTCCTTTTGTCTCTCCTTCTGCTCTTCCTCAGACACCTTTGCCAGCAAGGTTGCTGCCATCCAGGACCAGTACGCGGACGCTTCCATCGGCAACGTGACGGGTAGCAACGCAGTCAACGTCTTCCTGGGCATCGGAGTCGCGTGGACCATTGCGGCAGTCTACTGGCACAGTAAGGGTCAGCAGTTTACAGTGCCGCCCGGCTCACTGGCCTTCTCCGTCACCCTCTTCACCATCCTGGCGCTGTTGAGTGTCGTCACGCTGCTCTACCGCCGTCGGCCCTTGGTCTCCGGAGGAGAGCTCGGGGGGCCGCGGACCGCCAAGCTGCTGACCGCCCTGCTCTTCCTCTCCCTCTGGCTCATCTACATTATGCTGGCCTCTCTGGAGGCCTACTGCCAAATGCCTGGCTTCTAAGAGCAAGAGAGACGCAGAGAGAGACAGAGAACAAGCAAGAGAGAGAGAGAGATTTCCTTCCTGTGCCACCACCTATTCGTGTCTCCCTCTCTCTGCTGTTGTGACATAACTGTATCTATAAGGTGTCCAAAATTGAGTGTTTACATTTGTTATTGCAGATAATTCAGTGTTGTTGCAATGGGACCAGTTCCTTCTCGCTAATGCTTACGAGGTGCTAGTGAAGAGGAAGGACACTCCTCCTGTTTCGGGGTGGGAGGGGACTCTCTGAAAGCAGACAATGACTACGCCATGGTTTACGCTCGGGTGTGCCCGGCACCTGCTGATTCAGCAATGATGACCACGTACAAAACAAATGAGCCATTCAAGACAGAAGCATCTCCATTGCAACAAGACTAATCCTTTTCTTTTACTTCCTGTCATCATTTTTCATCTCCTGCTCCCCATCAGTAGGCTTCTACAGCACACTCGACAGGCTCCTCCGCCATGGAGTTCCTTTACACCTCCTACAGTTCCCCTCAGACCAAATATACAGGCTCGGAAACGGGTACCGCCTATCCCGTATGCTTCCCGTATGCCTTCCATTGGACTGATTCCCCCATGTTTCTACTCTCTTCCACTGTCAAGTGCTTGTCTTGTGCAATTTTTTGGGAAACATAAGCTCTTACATGTGGAATTTATTATTATTATTGTTATTATTATTAATATTATTATGATTATTATTATTTTTAACTAATGAAACGTCAAGTAAGAAACAAAGTGACAAAAAAATCGTACGTGTTCAGCCACAACAAAAAAAAGAGATGCACTCCTTGCATGGCACAAGAGCTAGCGTTAGAAGTCCAGTGGAGACCAGTGAGGAAACGGTAAACAGATAAAGGCGTTAGTGTATATTCCTAAGGTGATCGGTGGTGTTTATTATCCTTACCTATATATTGTGTGTTCCGGAATATCGTGGCCTGTTTATGTGTGAGAGAATGTACTGGACGGGGAATGTGGTGCCCAGGACAAAACAAATCAGTGTTGATATAGTGTGTCAGTGTGGGGAGGGCCATTCCGTCATCGTTCCCGTGAGTAGGACCGTCCTGATGTGAGTAGTATGACTGTGAATGGAAGCCGTGCATGGCCATCGGTGTATTTACCACTGCCGCAGACACTCAGCACAGACACGCACACACAGACACGCAGTTTAGGAGACACTCGTAAAAGCCCTGGCTTCACAACTTCCATGAGCTTCCAAGGGAAACCACCATCAGGGTCAATGCGCGAGGCTGTCGAGACCAAGGCTACGGCGTATGCAGTTATGGCGGCGCTGTATGTGAAGCACTTCCACAGCAATAGCATTGCCACTTTGACTCCTTCAAATGCCTTTAACTTGCATTTGATTGTGTTGCGATTACACATATGGTTAACGCCTTTTTACTGCTGAATTAGACTTGACTTTTTTATATTGGAAACGTAAGGCCCTAATCTTCACCCCATTAACCCAGCCCATCATTAACCAAGCACCGACTCCTCCAGATAGCACCACCGCTGCTTAATGTGTTTCGGCTTGAATCTCAATTCGATTTTTTTTTTTTTTGTAGCCTATTAGCAGTTACTTCCATCTGCTCCTTAACTAATGCGGCTTGGTCGGGTTCCAGTCACCCAGGAGTTAATCTGGCTGTTCTGATCAGGTCGGGTTTCCCTCTCCGTGACAGATAAAGGCCCACTGAAGAGTTCTCAGATATAATGGAATTGTTTACAGGGTGTTTATGATGTCTCATTTTCCTCCGGTACCTATCAGCCATCTGCCGTGGCTGGGCTTGGGCATATGCTTCAGGAAGTGCTTGGGATGTTCCCGAGGCTAGCGCTTGCTAACTTCACCTACACCCATTTTGAGCTTGTTGTTGCTGTAAAGAGGGTTCTTCTAGTGCACTTCTCTGTTTCCCTAACAGCTAGGGGGCCATTCCCGACAGCTTTCCTCTACCAGCTAGTCTCAGGGACCCACAGCAAGGAAGATTTGGAGAGAGAGAGAGAGAGAGAGAGAGAGAGAGGTAGGGTGTCCATTTAAAGTCTGGAAGAGTCTTGTTTTTTGGTCTACTCTAAAGATCCTGACTTGCTGACTCCGGCTAAAGCTCGCAACTGGGAATTTCCCATCTCCGACTGGATAGAATCAAAGGAAACCCCTCCCTACTATTAAATCTTTGACACGGAGCATGGGCTTCCCAGTTTTCCAAAGGTAAACGCATCATGAAGTCTCACAGCGTGACGATGGCTGGTAAGGTGGCCATTTTCATAACCCCAAAAAGAAGGACATCCCACCCACAAAAGGAGGACATCATAAGGGTGTGTGTGGGGTGGGAGGCGGGGTCAGACACGATACTAGAACAGAATTAAAATCATAATTTAACCTATATAACGCATTAATGATGCTTAATTGGGTGGAATGGATGACGGTTAGCCGTTTAGCTAGCAATGTCACATGACCTTGTTAAACCAATGAAATGCAAGGCGCCAGTGGGGCACACAGTATTGTTTGCGAGTGAACATTTTAAATAGTTAATCCCGAAGAGTGGGCATATGGGCGCCCATCCGGGCATTGTGCTGGGAGGAGGACTGGGAAAACCGGACGTGTGGCCACCCTAATGGCTAGCTAGCTTGTTGCTAATGCTACTCTCTTGCATGAGGACGGCTGTGTTTTCCCACTTTTTAGGATAAACGTTGGAATAGACACAATTCCAAACTCTGACATTCCAGCTCTGGCGCAAGTGGAACGCAGTATTCACCTTGCCAAGGCCACGAGTGCATGATGAATGCTGGGAGCAGACTCGTTAGCATAGTTGACGTTTCCTTTATGTGGTTACATCTCCTTCACTAGAGCATTTCCACAAGTCTGCATCCAGAGCAAATTCCTTGGAAGTTTGCAGAAACTGTTGACAGACCTGCAGCCCTGTGTTACTGTCTCTATGAAATGCAGGTTAAGTGCTGGGGGGGCTACAGATTCCGATGGGCCTCTAAAGGAAGCCCTTTCACGGAAATCTTTTAATACGAAGGAAAACTTTTGATTCACGGTTTTAGCGTCACAGTGTGTTTATGCATTCTCATTACGCCAGCCAGACTTTTTACATGATACCAGGCACGGAAAAGGAAAGAAAGTACGCAGAGCGAGTATTTTTAGTGCTTCTTGTTGCTAGGCGACGTCTCAAAGAGTCATTGTCTTTCTGTCACTGCGTTGTCTGGTGTCAGTGCACTAGGGTGGGCGTGTAGCGGGCGTAGAGGGGCCACGGGGTTCTAATCTCCTTTTTGAGGTCATTTCAGATTCTCCTGCCAACAACCCCCCTCCACCACCACCACCCCCCATCACCACCCCAGTCATGGTGCCAAGGGTTAACGTATTTAAAGCACCAGACCAGCCCAAACTAGCTTTTAATGAAAGACGGATGAATCCTGCTGAATTTGAGACATGCTGCAGTGTGGGTTGGTGTTGGGGGGTGTGCAGCTTTGTTGGACTGCAGCAGAATTGGTCCCATGTGCCATATAAGTGTGTTGACGTAGCTTTGCGGCGTTCTTTTGCTCATAATGGTCTTTCATTAGGACATAATCAGCAAAGACTGACCCTAGATCAGCACTTTCTCTGAGGCTGGCAACCCCCTCTAGTGTTTTGGGACCGAGGTGGTGATGGATTTCTGAAAAGGAAGGCTAGATGAGCTCAAAGCTAACCAGAGGATTCTCTCAGCACGGCTGTTTTGTCTCACTTGTCCCTCTGCAGCAGATGCTAGGTGGTCTTCTGGGAGTCTCCTGAGTGTGTTATTCGGATACGTCCTTCAGGGGTAAGGATGGGATGAGTTTGTGCATATGCAGCCACTGGTCATATAAGTATAGGGGTCAGTAAATACACATGTTCCTAAGGCAAGACGATTTCCGACATGATCTTTGTCTGTAGCATCTGTAGCGTACAGTCGTTTATCACCGACAGTAGTTTCCATTTACTGCGACAGAACAGAAAACCCCCGCCTCAGATCTCAATGATGAAGCAGCTGTTTTAAGTCCAGTTTTAGGTCAGCCTGTCCTTCGCACACCATAGCAGATCCACTGCTGCCATTTCCGATTTGCATGTGGGAGGATCCGTGATTTTCAAGCTAAACATATTAGAGTACATGGGGGCAGTCGTGGGCTGGAGGTTAGGGAACCAGCCTTGTGACCGGCGGGTCGCTGGTTCGATTCCCTGAACTGACCGTAACGACCGAGGCGCCCTTGAGCAAGGCACCTAACCCCCAACTGCTCCCCGGGTGCCATGGCTAGGGCTGCCCACCACTCCGGGTAAGTGTGCTCACTGCCCTCTAGTGTGTGTGTTCACTAGTGAGTGTGTATGTGGGTGTTTCACTTCACGGATGGGTTAAATGTGGAAGACTAAATTTCCCCACTGTGGGATCAACAAGGGATCTAAATCTACTAATTTAAACTAAACATGATTATTGTGCATCTACTAAGCATTAAGCTAATATACCGTCACTGTCCAAAGAAAAACATGTATCTCCATTTTTGTTGATTTTTACTTTTATGCCTCATTTGGTCACATGAGCTGCTTTTTACACTGTGTGTTAATTTCATGAAGAATGGACTAACAGAAATGGCCCAGAACTGCGTGGAAAGACGTCTGGTTCCATTGACTTCCATTCAAATTAAATGAGGTTTTTGGCCTCTCCTGTAAAGTTGCCATTTTGGAGATACCTGTTTTTCTTTGGACAGCGACGATATATACCACAATCTGTTATTCTGGCCTTTATCACTTTAGATTACATGAGCCATGTTCTGTTATACCCACCAAGCACCTCCTATATACCTCCATTTTTCATTATATGAGCTCCACATACCATATACATGCATATTGTTGTTTTACTGTTACAGAATGTAGTCCATCTGTTTCTCTGTATACCCTGTTCTTCAATAATCAGGACCCCCACAGGACCACCTGTTAGTGTGTGTCCTGTTGGTGTGAGTGGATCAGACACACCAGGGCTGCTGGACACCTCAGTATCACTGCTGGACTGAGAACAGTCCACTAACCGAAACTATCCAGCCACCAGCATCCTGTGGGCAGTGTCCTGTGACCATAGATGAAGGACTAGAGGATGACCAGCACTGCACTGTGCAGTACCAGATGAGCTATCGTCTCTGACTGTCCATCTACAAGGTGGAGCAGCAAGGGAGGAGTGTCTAATAGAGTGGACAGTGAGTGGACACAGTGTTTAAGCACCCCAGCAGCACTGCTGTGTCTGATCCACTCACACCACCACCACACACTAACACACCACCACCACGTCAGTGTCCCTGCAGTGCTGAGAATGATCCACCACCCATAGTACCTGCTCTGTGGTGGTCCTGCGGGGGTCCTGACCACTGAAAAACAGGTATACAGAAAAGTATACAGAGAATCAGATGGACTACAGTCTGGAACTGTAGAAGGTGCTCCTATATGATCAGTGGAGCTGATGAACTGGACAGTGAGTTTTAATGTGAGGAGGTGTTCCTAATAAAGTGCTCAGGAGGTGTATGCTGTGTTAATGATGACTGGGCCAATAGAAATGCTCCAAAAGTGCTTGGGATAAAATCTCTTTATATTAACATGCATTCAGCCTAAAGAGCGTTCTTGGCCTCTCCTGTAAAGTTGCCACAGATTTATTGATTGATTGATTTATCTATTTATTTATTTATTTATTTATTTATCTATTTATTTATTTATTTATTTATTTATTCATTCATTCTTTCATTCATTTATTTGATAATATAGTCTATTTGTGGTGGCGATAATCTGTTACTGTGAAGAGTAAAAGTTTTCACAGCCACTGCTTAATTTGTCATTGAGCATTATAAATAATTTAAACTTTTATTGATTTATTAGATTTTGGTTGATTTTTTATTAAGATTTTAATATTGAAAGTATTTGAGCCGTCATTTTGGGTGGTCCCGTGACAAAATTGGATCCCATGCTACAATGGGACCCTCTCTTACTGTACAGAGGCTAACCTACTGTATACTACAGACGCAGCAGATAGACCTTCGCTTTAAAGGAATACCCTGACAAGTTCCTTCACATACCTGTATGCTGGATCAAGACCGGGCATCAGAAATGTTGCGACAGACAGAGCACAAAACCCACCTTTTCTACTCTTCCTTTCTTTTTCTTCCCGATGCCACAGCTGTGGGCCAGGAGCCATGTTTTGTATTGCCATATAGACTATAACCGTTTCCAAACGATCAAGCACAAAGCAGTATACAAAGCAAGGCCTCTGCCCTCACGCCCACATGCACATGCTCTCTCTATCTTTCCCTTGCTCTCTTTCTCACACACACACACACACACACACACACACACACACACACACACACAACACACACACACACACACAGGTATATGAGAGGGTGTTGTCGTTTTCTTGCATGCTCGTTTCATTGCTGTGTGTCAGTTTACCAAACGTGTGCTGTGCGTGTCTGTCCGTCACACACGTGCTGTTGTGGTCCTTCAGAACTTAAAGCATGTCTTTTCTAAGTGTCTGTGTGCGCATGCACACGTCTGTGTGTGTGTGTGTGTGCGCGCGTCTGTGTGTGAGAGTGTGTATGAGAGTGTGTGTGTGAGAGTGTGTGTGTCTGTGTGTGTGTACGTGTCTGTGTGAGTGTGTGAGAGTGTGTGTGTATGTGTGTGTGTGTGTCTGTGTGTATGAGTGTGTGTGTGCACGCGTCTATGTGTGTGTGTGAGAGGGTATGTGTGTGTGCGCGTCTGTGTGTGTGCGTTTGTGTGTGTGTGTGTGTCTGTGTGTGTGTGATTGTGTGTGAGAGTGTGTGCATGTCTGTGTGCGCGCCTGTGTGTGCGCGCCTGTGTGTGTGAGAGTGTGTGTGTGCGCGTGTCTGTGTGTGTGTGCGCGTCTGTGTGTGTGCGTTTGTGTGTGTGCGTTTGTGTGTGTGTGTGTGAGTGTGTGTGTGTGTCTGTGTGTGTGTGTGTGTGTGTGTGTGTGTGTGAGAGTGTGTGTGTGTGTGTCTCTGTGTGTGTGTGTGTGTGTGTGAGTGTGTGTGTGTGTGTGTGTGTGTGTGTGTATGAGAGTGTGTGTGTGTGTGTGTGTGTGTGTGTGTGAGAGTGTGTGTGTGTGTGTGTGTGTGTGTGTGTGTGTGTGAGTGTGTGTGTGTGTGTGTGAGTGTATGAGAGTGTGTGTGTGTGTGTGTGTGTGTGTGTGTGTGTGAGTGTGTGTGTGTGTGTGTGTGTGTGTGTGTGTGTGTGTGTGTGTGTGTGTGTGTGTGTGTGTGTGTGTGTGTGCTCGTGCGCGTATTTGTCTTTTTAAGCTTGAATTCCTTTTGGTTTCTTCTAATCATGAAACTGAAATATTTACACAAGTGACGATTTGTGCTTGTTTTTGTATGTATGATTATTTGATAAATTTCTGCTCTAAAAGACGTTGTTTTCTAAATGCCAAGTGTTCTTAATTTAAGTCTATGATATTACTGTCTTGAAATCTGTACTGTACTGAGGACAAATTTCTATTTTGAGTAAACAAATCACAACAAAGTGCTACAAACAGCACGTCACTATGATCATCACACCGAGAGGAAAAAGAAAAAAACACTCATTTATGTTGAATTAACTGTAATTAAGCGCGTATGTGTGCGTGTGGAAGAAAGGGTGTGAGTCTATGTCAGCTCGCTGAACTCGTTCTGTGAAGGTGAACTGTTTGCCGGAAGGGGAATGTCTCTATTTGTAGTGCATAATCTTTGGTTAATTTTATTTATTTAAGACTACATTAAAGTTGGAATTGTACATTAACCGGTCACAGTGGCTCCTCCATTGTCGTCTTTGAGAAGAGAAATATGATGTCACTCTTGCATCCTAATTTGAACCGGAATCCCAATTTGGGATACGCATGCATGAAGATCGACTTTATTGCCTCCACTGTTTTACGGCTGCGGACCCACAGCCCGATTTAGACAATGCGAGGCGCGAGAGCGTAAACATGCCCAATACACAGGCCCACCTAACACAAGACCATGGTTCTCATTGCAGCCCTCCAGGACCGAGACCACTAACTCACCTGAACTGGGTACGTTTAAAAAGCATAGATGCTCAAACAGCTGCACCCAGAAGGAAGCAACCTACAGGAATGGAACTTGGTGGGTTGGTTTGACATCATGATACACAAGTGTTTCACGTTTCATGCTCCGCCATCCAACCGCCACAATTACAGACATTCAGTATGCAGTGATCCCCCTCCATGAGCCACCCTGTTAGTGCCAGCACCATTGGCAGATGGCTGTCTGAGACAGCACTACAGACCGTTAGGACGCCTGCCCTTAACACCATTATCAATGACAACAAAGACTGCGCTGGAGTGACTTGGTGTCAATCAATCAATCAATGGGTGGAGGCCTGGTGTCACTGGTGTCACTACACCTCCACCTCAACTGCACAATCTGCAGGAACTGTGTGAGAATATTCAAGTTGCATGGGTTGGATTGTCACAGGACACCATTAGGAATCTCTACAGCTCCATACCGAGATGTCTGGCATGTTACTTTAGCAAACATGGCGGCCCAACAGCATACTGAGAGACAGACTTCTGTATGTGTAGCTCAATAAATATTACCCATATCAGTCTACATGTATCATCATCTATTGTTCCTGGTAACCTTCCCAATCTTCCTTCCCAATAACACTGCCATCCCACACCTCCGTCTGGGTGCAGCTATTCTTTTGAAAGCGTATTATAAATGTTATAGCATATTTTATTAATCGTTACAATAAAACAAATTAACAGCATTCCAAATAATGAGTAATTTCTGCAATATCCAATATGTTTACTGACATATTTTGCTCACAAGGTGCAAAGAATTCCACACCCATAATGCAATCAAGTTAAGAATGATGCACTGTAGAACGCAGGTCACAGTTTCTCATCTGACATCATAGAGGAGGACATAAAAACATAACTGATTTAATACACTGGAAACTATACCAGAAAGAAATGTGCTGTGCATGTGGATTGGATAATGATCTGGTTGGTCAGCTCAGCTGGTTAGAGCCCAGTGCTAATAATGCCAAGGTTGCGAATTCGATTCCCTGTACGGGCCAGTGGAGAGTCCTTCATAGTGGTTGATGTGGCTCAGTGTATAACACCACTACCCACCAGGGAGCTACAATTCCCGGTCTGGGTGATTATGCTGTACTACACCAATAAGAGTCCTTGGGCAAGTCTCCTAACACTCCATTGGCCCACCTGTAATGTGATTAACCTTGTAAGTCGCTCTGGATAGAGAGTCAGCTAAATGTGCGTAATTAGATGTAATGTAAAATGATTCGGGCCCTGAATGTACTTCAGTTCAGTCTAGGAACCTACAGCCCATATACACGAGATCCCAGCTTATTAGCAGAGACGGCCCAACACCAAGTTTTCTTCTCCAGTGCCGTTACTGATACAGAAACCTTGAATACTGGTTGATACTGATTCTGATCCTGTACTTCTTATTTAAAATCTACTGATTTTAGTTTTGGCTAACTTTCAGCGATTTAAAGACCTCTCTAGTGGAAACACGTGAAAGAACATTTGGTAACCAGCATCACAGAGTTGCAGCAGTTCTGCAAATAGGGTTGGACCAAGTCTCTCTGTGGGGCTCTACAATTATGTAGTACTATCTCATAATTATATCTCACTATCTCATAATTGTCTTACTATCTCGTAATTGTGTAGTACTGTCTCATACTTATGTAGTACTATCTCATAATTATATCTCACTATCTCATAATTGTCTTACTATCTCGTAATTGTGTAGTACTGTCTCATACTTATGTAGTACTATCTCATAATTATGACAGCATCTCAAATTATGTCTTACTATCTCGTAATTATAAAGCACTATCTCATAATTATGTAGTACTATCTCATAAGTATGACTTATGGACTTCCATAAATTTACAAAATGACAAAGTACTCACAAAGTTCACAAGCAGCACTGCACTTTATCAGTGATGCCTATCTTGTTCAGTGATACAGTGTACAGTTAAAGACGATACATGGGTAGCCAAACGTCTGGGGGACATAGTGAAATGTGTGGGGTAGGACGAGGGGTAAATTTGGTATGATGGGCTAGGAGTTTCTCACATAATGGACGAAGAGTGTAGGCACAGACCCAATAAACCAACCACTAATTTATTACATTCAGTTCTGAGAAAGTCACACCTGCAGCAGTTACAGACTGTCAACACTCCCTGTGGCACTAAAGAAGTCCATAGGCAGTGGTTATATGGATGCTTTGGCCTTTGGTGGGAAAGTTTCCGTTGAAATTTTCCGAAGGAATGAAAATGGGAAGTTTTAATGAAGAGGAAGACACGCTTAAGTGACAAGGAAGCTGATGTATCTCTCAAAGAGCCTGTATTCTCCAGAATGTTTGACAGATGGCTCTCGACTTGGTCCTGTTCCCCCTGCAGACTGCTGAGCAGCACAGCAGCCCAAAACACTCATTAGAGAGAGAAAGAGAGAGAGAGAGAGAGAGAGAGAGAGAGAGAAAGAGAGAGAGAAAGAGAGAGAGAGAGAGAGAGAGAGAGAGAGAGAGAGAGCGTGAGAGACAGAGAGCGTGAGAGACAGAGAGAGAGACAGAGACAGAGACAGAGAGAGAGAGAGAGAGAGAGAGAGAGAGACAGAGAGAGAGAGAGAGAGAGAGCGAGAGACAGAGAGAGAGCGTGAGAGACAGAGACAGAGAGCGAGAGAGAGAGAGAGACAGAGAGAGACAGAGAGAGAGAGAGAGAGCGTGAGACAGAGAGAGAGAGAGAGAGAGACAGAGAGAGAGAGAGCGTGAGAGACAGAGAGAGAGAGAGACAGAGAGAGAGAGAGCGTGAGAGAGAGAGAGAGAGAGACAGAGACAGAGAGAGAGAGAGCGAGAGACAGAGAGAGAGAGCGAGAGACAGAGAGAGAGCGAGAGAGAGAGACAGAGACAGAGTGAGTGAGAGAGAGAGAGAGAGAGAGAGAGAGAGAGAGAGAGAGAGAGAGAGAGAGAGAGAGAGGATGCTCTGAAGTGGAGAATCTGTAAAACTGAATAGGAAGCCTCCAGGGGGGGAAAAGAAGAAGAAAAGGATAGAGGCCTTTAGAACAGCCCTTAATTTGATTAGACCAAAACACCTCAGCAAATAGACAGCATTGAGAATATGAGACATGAAAGTGATGGAACATGGCCTCCCTTATTACCACTGTGGCACTGCCTGAAAGAAGCACAGCTCCAAACTGCAATTACCGGGGCCAAGCATTTATTACACTTGAATGGTGTTTAATCCTGGCACTACCGTGAGGTACATGAGGGTACACATACTGCAGCAGTGGCAGAAGACCTTTATGCTCTGAACCTGCATAAGAGCACAATGATAGTTGTGGATATTACTATTATACTGCTCATTTGCATATTTGCAGCCTTCTATATTATCAATATTGCAGAGGCCTGTATTATGAGTAATGATAATTGTGCAGCCCTACTAACAAACAGAAGCCAGAAGAGTCCACTGTCTGAACCAGCAGCCCACTGATTCCTGGCTTGGACGCTTAGGACCCATTAATCCCCATAAATTCCCCCCTTTAAACCTTTTTACACTCGATTTAACACATCCCCCCAGGACAGGCTGTGCGGGGCCCTGCTCCGACAGCAGCCTGTCCTTCAGATTTCTGACTGTTTATGACTGAAACAAACACTTGCTCCGTGCTGTCTGCTTGTTTACTTGTTTTCCCAGGATGCAAAGCCATGTGAGTCAGCCACACGGAAGAAAAATGGTTGATAGTGAAATCTTGACCTTTTCCACGGAGCAAGCAGAAACCGAGCTCAGAGCCGGTGTTTAATAATGCATCTGAAGTGGACCGTATTCCAGGCACGGCGATGCCACTTTGCACCGCAGGAAACCTGATGAGCTAGTTGAGTACCTGTGACTTTCAAGTGCAGTCTCATAGCCTCCCAGGTCTTATAGATCTCTGAGGTTGGTTGTGTTGTCACCAAACATCATTCATTTCACACTGATAGACTTCCAAAGCCTATGCATCTGGTCCTCCATGTGAGTAGCACCGTGTGTTTTGAATAGGGAGGTCATTAGATGGTCAGAATAGTCTGCTTTATTGGTCCTACAAGGGACGTTTAGCATTTTGTTGTCATGTTAGGAAGCAGCACTGCATCACCAGTAGAGCAGCGCTATCTCATATAGTAGAAGGGATTAAGTGCACACCCTTAAACACACACAGCCATTAAAGACCCAGGTCAGCCCGAAGATATGAAGCAGTGACCTTCCCGTTGATGGCTCACCTCTACCACTACTAGGTAAGCGGGCACCCTAGATATTGCTACATGCAGTGGGTAGTCCCATGTCGGCTGGCTGCTAACTCGTCCACCAGGCTGATGATAGCTCCAGTGCCAACAGCATTTTGGTTCATCAATTCTTCTTCTGGGAATGCTTGTTTTCCAGTTGGGTGCTGTGGGATTCACATATTAGCTACGATCTCACACATATTGTATATATATATTGTAACGAATGGACGTATGGTGTTAGGTGGGTGCTCTCGTAGCGAGGTGGATACTTAGCTTCCATGAAGAGACACGTAGGGAACACGTCGTGAAGGGAGCCAGTTTAATAAACAATGAGAGCGCAGAGACTTCACTCGTCACAAGTTCCCAGATAACACCAGTTGGAGAACCCAGGCTACAAGCTAGAACAGTTCACCACACGCACATTCTCTCCCGCGCTTTCCTCCACACTCTCCATTATTCGCTCCGGCTCTCCACCGTGCACATGCTCACTGCACCTGCCTTAAAGTGACCGTTACAATATGAAGGACCAATTGGGTGAACCAATTTGTAATTTTGCCACCTTGAGGCAGACCAGTGCCTGAAATCTAGTTCATTAATAAAACCAAGGTGTCAGGTCTGCTCAAGAGACACACTCTCGGCGCACTCCTCATGCCGGCCACCAGAGGTCAACCTCACCAGAGTTCTAGCGAGTTGTGCTCCTGCTCCCTTTCACCTGGCCCCTCCCGTACCTGTCCCTTCACACCTGTTCCCTATCCCAGCCTATTACCCTTCCCTTTAAATAGCCTTCCCTTCCCTGGGTGTTTGTGGAGTGTTAACTGCCACTCTGTTGACTGGGCTGGTGGCCTTGTGAGTGTCTGGCTACTTCAGTTATCTTGGTGTTTCACTTTTGTGCCATTTTGAATGACTTCCTGGCTTTTTGTTGATTTTTGAGAAACTTCTGGGTGTTTGGATTTTTGAGATTTCGGTTCTGGTTTTTGGCTACCATAATGGACCCCCTCCCTGTTTCTGAGCTCCCCGAGTTACACAAGGAAAGAAGCTCTCTGATTGGTGGGTGAAGCAGCTAAACTGTGTACGTTCCTTAAATCTGCATTTGTGCCTCTATTGTTCCTTAACAGACAGAAACTGTGATATGTTTATTTTCCCAGTATTTTACATTTTGAGACATTCAGGGGTCCGAGAGGTTGATTATGAGGCATGAACTCCACAGGACCCCTGTTTTTCACACTTACATGCAGTCTAACACTTCTGCACATTTAACTGACATCATAAGACGGGCGATGTCACCCAATTACCCTGTGATATTCAAGCAGCTTTGGCAGTAGTACGCCACAGCTTGAGTGGCCAGTGTTGCTAATAGGGCTAGTGTACATATAGCCGTAGCCGTGCTTTCATGCAAATGAGTGAGGTCAGTTAAACAGGCAGGAGCATTAGCTAGCTTATGGTGTAGCAATATTCATATTCTCACTACATGATCATCTTGCAGTTTAGTGGACCAAGTGGACCATTTTGGAGGAAAATGTGCAATCAGGTGATCAGCTTGGAACCACTGAGTGGGGTGCCATTACACTGCCATTCATTTTTGCTTGGAGAAGAACAACTTGGAACCAAAAGGATTCATGACCTCAGAGGCCTTTAGACAGTTGGGTAACACTTTCCATGAATCTGGTATCCATAATGCTTCATTCATAAGCCTTTGTAACTCTATATAGATATAGTTATAATCACACATGTACCAAATGTTCCAACACCACAGTATAAATCTTTATGGCACAAAGATGCATTATAATATACAGGGGTTGGACAATGAAACTGAAACACCTGTCATTTTAGTGTGGGAGGTCTCATGGCTAAATTGGACCAACCTGGTGGCCAATCTTCATTAACTGCACATTGCACCAGTAAGAGCAGAGTGTGAAGGTTCAGTTAGCAGGTAAGAGCACAGTTCTGCTCAAAATACTGCAATGCACACAACATTATGGGTGACATACCAGAGTTCAAAAGAGGACAGACTGTTGGTGCACGTCTTGCTGGCGCATCTGTGACCAAGACAGCAAGTCTTTGTGATGTATCAAGAGCCACGGTATCCAGGGTAATGTCAGCATACCACCAAGAAGGACGAACCTCCACCAGCATCACGTAGTGACCTGGCCACTATCCTGCAAGAAGAATGGCTTAAACTCCCTCTGACCACTGTGCAGGACGCAGTATGTCATTCCCAAGACCAACTGACGCTGTATTGGCCGCAAAAGGAGGCCCTACACCATACTAATAAATGATTGTGGTCTAAAACCAGGTGTTTCAGTTTCATTGTCCAACCCCTGTGTACTACTGTATGTTGCCAAAAGCATTCGCTCACCATACAAATAATTGAATTCAGGTGTTCCAATCACTTCCATGGCCACAGGTGTATAAAACCAAGCACCTAGGCATGCAGACTGCTTATACACACATTAGTGAATGGTTCGATCTCAGTGAATTCCAGTGTGGTACCATTTACATTTATGGCATTTAGCTGACGCTCTCATCCAGAGCAACTTACAAGGTTATGTATATTACAGGTAGGCCAATGTAGTGTTAGGGGACTTGCCCAAGGACTCTTACTGGTGTAGCACAGCTTGGTTACCCATACAGGGACTTGAACCACTGTCTCCAGACAGGTAGTGATGTTGTTTGCTGAGCCACACCAACCACTACATTTAAAGGAAGCCTTCTGTGTCCAGTCATCATATTATAACAAGGTGGAAGTGACTGGGGATGACGGCAACTCAGCCACAAAGTGGTAGGCCATGCAAAACGACAGAGTGGGGTCAGCGGACGTCTGGGGTGCATAGTGTGCAGAGGTCACCAACTTTCTGCAGGGTAAATCGCTACAGATCCCCAAACTTGGTCTTCAGATTAGCTCAAGAACAGGGCTTAGAGAGCTTCATGGACTGGCCAAGCCACTGCATCCAAACTCCAAGCGTGAATGCAGTGGTGTAAAGCGCCACCACTGGACTTTAGAGGAGTGGAGACGTGTTCTCTGGAGAGATGAATCATGCTTCTCCGTCTGGCAAGCCGATGGGTGACTCTGAGTTTGGCGGTTGCCAGGAGAATGGGTACTTGTCTGGCCACATTATAACAAGAGTAAAGTTTGGTGTGGTGGTGGGGGTTATGGTGTGGGGTTATTTGCAGGAGTTGGGCTCGGCCCCTCAGTCCCAGTTAACTCCTAATGCTTCAGCAGACCAAGAGACTTTGGACAATTTCATGCTCCTATCTGTGTGGTTTCTTCCTGTTCCAACATAACTGCACACATCAGTGCTCACAGCAAGGTCCATACAGACGTGGATGAGCTTGAACTTGACATGAGTTCTGACCCGATAGAACACCTTTGTAGCTGTAAAGGGTGGGCCGACATCATATTACACCTTATGGATTAAGAATGGGAGTTTTAAGAATGGCCTGATGGAAATCACTGTATCCAAATTCAGCACACACACACACACACACCCACACACACACTCTCACACTCACACACACACACTCGCACACACACACACACTCTCACACACACAAACTCACACTCTCACACACTCTCACACACATACACACACACTCACACACACTCTCACACACATCACACACACACTCTCACTCTCACACACACTCACACTCTCACACACACAGACACACACACACACATGCACACACACACTCACACACACACTCATGCACACACTTTCACACACACTCTCTCACACACACACACACTCACACACACAAACACACACTCTCACACACAGTCTCACACACACACACACACACACACACTCTCACACACACACAGACACACACATGCACATATATGCATTACATCACTTTGTGCTATGAAGCTTTACACTGTGATGTAACAGTATATGTGATTATGATCATGTATGCACAGTTACAAATGCCTATGTCAAACATTATAAAGCATTATGACTGGTTTATAGAGCTTCATGAGTGCACTTATAACGCATTATGGCTACATGATTCACAGTAAGTGATACAGACACTTGCACCTGAGATTACGCCCCCTCTCCTTTGTTCACAGGGTGTCATCCCTGCTTTCCCTAACAGAGCCTCTCTCACAATAGCATCTCAAGTGAGTCACTTCATGTTACGCGTACACTCTTGTTCAGGATTCGTATAGTTACGTAACATTGTTTTTTATTTTCCTGTTCCACAGAATAATTCCACTTCAGTGCATCCTGGGAAAATTGGACTCCCTGCATTGAGACTCCTAGGCTTTGCCCACTGCGCCTGACAAGTTCACTTAAAGCAGATTCCCGCCCGCTCTTAGCAGTGCCTTTGCACGCACCCCACATATATCAGCTTTAATCATCCGAGAGCCCCCACACCGCTGCTGGATTGAGAGTTTGCCTTTAAGATGGGAAACGGAAGGCGTGAAGAAGTTCCATCTGAATCACAGAAGGTCAGCGGCACTCGAGCAGAAGCCACTTGAAAGATAACAAATTAGCAGGCCATTGTTTTGCCATGGTGGTTCTGTCTGAGCAATCGCCAGCTCTATTTTCAGATCACTTGGAGGGGGGGGGATAAGGGCAGCTGCAGCGACAAACATTGCAGCAGCCATTTAGTGTCATCAATCACTGCAGCCTGGCTGCATTAGACACTTGGTGCCAGGGTCAGCTTAACACACGGTTATTGGAAATGTGTTCCACTCTGCCCAATTACAGCTGTCATGTTTCATATCGCCCATGCCAAGACTCTGCCCTGCCAAAACTATTTTGATCTACTGGTGGCAACACTGACATTGACACTTGTTGTGGTGCAACAGGTAAGTAAGTATACAGGGTGGTAACCTGAACTGACGCACGTATTTCAGCCAGGCCTTGAATTTAGTACATGGATCGTTTAAGAGCCATTATTGGCACCTGGCCAAGCATGAACGCCAATAAACAAACAGGGGTTATGCTATGGGGATAAATCTGTATAGGATCCCATTTATCTGGACATCGGTAGGGGTGGGCTGAATTGTGTCCAGAACCTTTGATTGACAGCATAGGAGACTCTAATAACTAAACGCATCGTCAAAAGAATAGCTGCACCCAGAAGGAAGTGTGGGATTGCAGTGCTACTGGGAAGGAAGATAAAGGTTACCAGGAACGATACATGATGACACATGTAGACGGATATGGGTAATATTTATTGAGCTACACATATAGAAGTAGTGTCTCCCAGTATGACGGTTGGGCCGAAATGTTGGCTAGCCTGCCACAAGAGGTAGAGGTTCCTAGTAGTGTCCTGTGGTAATCCATCCCATGCAGCTTGAATATCCTCACACAGTTCCTGCTGATTGTGCAGTAGTGGTGGAGGTGGAGTGACAGCAGGCCTTCTGGACATGCAACGGGTGACCCGCTGTCATTTTGAGTCACTCTATGAAAGTCTGGCATGGCACCTCTGCAGTTTTTGGCGAGGTTGACGTGGTGTTAATAGCAATCATCCTAAGGGTCTGCATCCATGTAGTTCTGCATCGTCCAACCGTCTATCAGTGGTGCTGACTCTAACAGAAGATTAATGGAGGGCATCACTGATTATGTGTATGTACTTGTATTGCACTTATAATGACCTTTTCTTCTCTATAGGTATGAGCGCTGGGCTGGGGTTGCCAGGTAGTGCAGTTATCAGCACTGGCCCCCTGTTCGGGCAGTGTCTGAGCTCATGGTGAGTTTTAGGCTCTAACCTTCCTGTACCAGCTGGAATATTATGGAACACTAAGCACGGTTGTAAGTCGCTCTGGATAAGAGCGTCTGCTAAATGCCTATAATGTAAATGTAAATGCTCGCTGAATGGCTCCCATCATAGCTGTTGGGGCATGCATGTCGGGCAATACGTCAGTTCTCCGTCTTCGTAGTTTGTTTAGGTCTCCCAGATCCTTCATGTTTCTGGTGTCCCCCCCATTGCTACCTGTGTTGTGTTATGTGTTATGGTAACATCTGCATAACATGTATAACACTCATCTTGCTTCCCGGAGCCCTATGATGCAACCTCTCCCCAACTCTTCCAACTACTCGAATCAGAAGGACGTCCTTATATAGTCAGTCAGGTGCGTACATGGTCAGTCAGGCCTGTCCTTGCTTATGTCAGATGCACGGCCAAGAGTGAAACTCGAATCTCACAATGTCAAATCTACCCACCAAGTTTCATTCCTGCCAGTTGATTCCTTTTGGGCGCAGCTACTTTACTGATGATGAGTGTGATGAATCGGTAGCCTGGTCCCCCAGCAATAAGATCATCTACAGTGGAAATGACATACAGAAGATGTGAGCGCAGGTTTGTAAATGTACTGTACTGTACAGTTCGTGTGAGGGTCACTTGTTGCGGCACCAGCAGGTGTTCTGGCTGTACTGAGACCCAAGATTTGCAGAAAAACACTGGCCAAAGGAATTTCTATTTGGGAAAATAGCCAAATACTGGCGCAATTCCGCAAGCAATTCCCACATTCTTGCAAAACGGCCTAACATGAGTTATAATTATCTTATTGGGAAAATAATGTTCAAATTAAACTTGGCCCGAGATCAAAGACCTTGTTGTATAAATATTAGATGAACCTTTTTTTTCCTCCGGCCTCTTTTCGTTATTAGCTTAGGAGGGATTAGCGATCGCTTACGTTTTTTTTTTTGCGAGGCAGGAAGGCTTTCTTTTGTTCCAAAAAGACAAAGCGATCCCTGCTTTAGCGAAAAACATATGCGCAGTATTTCTCTTGCTGTCTGTCAGGTCATCCAAATGTCGAAGCGAGAGAGCGAGCAGAAGTAGGATTGAATTAGAGAGATGTAGAAAGTAAAATGGAGGTGGGAGGAGAAGGCAGAGAATGGGTGCTTGTTTCATGAATCACTAGCTGAAGCGAGTTAGTCATCAACATAGTGTCACTTCAGGGTGAGGATGATTCACTGGCCCTGCAAAGCAACACTGCAGTCTTTAGCTTCGTCTTCCTCATGGCTCCCTAATATTGCTTCAGTGAGCCGAGCAGAGGCACTCTGCCTGTTTTGCCCCGCACTACTGGGATAAGGATGCTTCCTAACCTTGGGGGGGGCGGGGCGTAGCATCAGATGCTTTTCCACTGTTTAGACACTGTCATCATCATCTCGCTACTGGACCCCGGCAAACGGGTAAGCCACTTCAGTTCACTATGGCTTTAAGCCTGGCGAGAAGGGAATTTGGCCTACTGCTTAAGAGTTAGTTGCAGAGTCGTGTTATGGCCAGTGAGAGAGAAAGAAAGAGAGACTAAAGCTAAAAGTCTGTGCTTTGGTAGATTTACCGCTAAGCCCCCCCTCCACCATCTCAGCCCGAGTTAGAGTGTATATTTAGATCACACTCTTGTGGAGGATGGGGGCCTGGAAGCTCCGTTTCAACGTTATCCAACATTTCGAGCCACACTAGGGAGCGGTTATGCAACATGTATGCAACATGTACGCTCCTGTTAGATGGTTGGAGTGTAGTCGCATCCTGATGGGTGGTGCTGAGAAGAGTTGCCTGGAATCCACTCTTCATCAAAAGAATAGCTGCACCCAGAGAGACGTGTTGGGTTGTAATGCTATTGGGAAGGTACACATACAGAAGCAGAGTCTCCAGAATGGCATCGGGTCACCAGGTTTGCTAAAGCAACATGCCAGATGTCTCAGCATGGAGCTGTAGAGGTTCCTAATGGTGTCCTGTGATAATCCAGCCCATGCATATTAAATATTCTCACACAGTTCCTGCAGGTTGTCTGGTAGGGGTGGAGGTGGAGTGACACCAGGCCTTCTGGACGTATGACATATGACAACAAACTGTTCATCTTGGCCCCGACTACACGGATTGCTGGTGGTGCCAACACCACTGGCAGTCGGCTGTATGACGCAGGAGTACATGCACGCAGATCGTTGCGACGACTGCCCTTAACACCACATCAACATCGCCAAAGACTGCAATGGTGTCGTGCAGTCTTTGAAAGACTGTCATGGAGTGTCTCAGAATGACAGCGGGTCATCTTCAGTGACCTCATTCCCCTATAAAACTGGCTTCTTCCGCCATCTTTGATCTCGAACCAGCTTTCTCAACCCAGTTCCTGGCTTTGAGTGGAAAGTGCAGGATCCCCCTGAAACAGCTTCCACCTTCCGATTAATTCTACCACTAACACGTCAAGTATGCTTAGTTTTTCTTATGGCAGAGGAAGAGAGGAGCTCAGGGGTTTGGAGAGGGCTGTAGGACCCAGAGCTCATAAGCTGAGGCTGCCGTATGGCACACAAGGGCCACTGGACCAATTACATGCTGCATTAGGGGACCGGATGAGCCTCTTTTTGGCTGAAGGCAGAAAAAGTCTCATTGTGAATATACAGCTACAGTGATTTGCTGTGCACTGTAATAAAAGTACACTGATGACCCCTTAATGGGATGCGGTTTAAGGCTGACCTGGAGAATTTTGGGATGCCTTCTTCATCGGATACCTACAGAGCATCCATCTGGGTCATCTCTAATGGGTCAGGATGCTCACGGCACACAGTAGACCAGTTTTGTGATTGGTTAGAAGCTCATTTGCACATCAAAGCAGTGCTGCAGAGACTGATATCCAGATAATGATGAACAAACATTTTCTAGTTTTTTCCTTAGTGTGCTACAGGGAGACTCGGACTCAGCATGTGCCTGACGGTGGGAAAGCACAGCCCTTGTTCTTCATCATGCCCAGAAATGGGCATTATGGTATAAACTGTTTTGTCATAAGCACATTTACTGGTATTATCTATTTAGTCAGATTTACTTTATTGTGTTTTTACATGCAGGAATTTTTACCCAGATATGTCTGGACTTATCTGCCCAATCACTGAACACATGGACACAACACAGCGCACATGGGAAAAGTGTGGTCGCAGTCTGCCACCTGGTGGAACCGTGCAGAATTGGTGGAGGAACCCAGAGTTTAAATACTGAAATCTTAAAATATCCAACAGTTTGAGCACATTGGATTTTGTTTTTGTGAATATAACTTTACTAGATACACCTCCGTCCAATATGGGAGCTGAAGGACTAGAGGATGACCAACACTGCACTGGGCAGCAGCAGATGAGCTATCATCTCCGAATGTACATCTACTAGGTGGACCAGGAAGGTAGGAGTGTCTAATAGAGTGGACAGTGAGTGGACACAGTGTTTACACACTCCAGCACCACTGCTGTGTCTGATCCACTCACACCAGCACATCACACGGTAACACACCCTTCTGGGACTTATCCATCACCCGCATAATACCTGCTCTACGGTGGTCCTGTGGGGGTCCTGTGTGTGCGGTTTCTGTAGATAGTTAACATTGACATTAACATTAACACTGAAGTTATTTAATCCAGTTCCTAAAGATATGTTAACGACTGTGCATTAATATTGTTAATAATTAGCACAACGTTAATGACTCTGTGCCGTAATAAAGTAAGCAGTAAGCATTAAAAAGTTAATGACTGTAGATTAGCATAGTTGATATATTAGCATTAATAATATTAATGACTCTATAGTTTAGCAACAATAATAAGTTAGCATTAATAATGTTAATGACTCTGTAGTTTAGCAACGTTAATAAATTAGCATTAATAATGTTAATGACTCTGTAGTTTAGCAACGTTAATAAATTAGCATTAATAATGTTAATGACTCTGTAGTTTAGCAACGTTAATAAGTTAGCATTAATAATGTTAATGACTGTGTAGCTTAGCAATGTTAATAAGTTAGCATTAATAATGTTAATGACTGTAGTTTAGCAAAGTTAATAAATTAGCATTAATAATGTTAATGACTCTGTAGTTTAACAAAGTTGATATTAGCATTAATAATGTTAATGACTGTAGTTCAGCAACGTTAATAAGTTAGCATTAATAATGTTAATGACTGTGTAGTTTAGCAAAGTTGATATTAGCATTAATAATGTTAATGACTCTGTAGTTTAGCAACAATAATAAATTAGCATTAATAATGTTAATGACTGTAGTTTAGCAACAATAAAAAGTTAGCATTAATAATGTTAATGACTGTAGTTTAGCAAAGTTGATATATTAGCATTAATAATGTTAATGACTGTGTAGTTTAGCAACAATAATAAGTTAGCATTAATAATGTTAATGACTGTAGTTCAGCAACATTAATAAGTTAACATTAATAATGTTAATGACTCTGTAGTTTAACAAAGTTGATATTAGCATTAATAATGTTAATGACTCTGTAGTTTAGTAAAGTTAATACATTAGGATTAATAATGTTAATGACTGTAGTTTATTAAAGTTAATAAGTTAGCACTAATAATGTTAATGACTCTGTAGTTTAACAAAGTTGATATTAGCACTAATAATGTTAATGACTCTGTAGTTTAGTAAAGTTAATACATTAGGATTAATAATGTTAATGACTGTGTAGTTTAGTAAAGTTAATACATTAGGATTAATAATGTTAATGACTCTGTAGTTTATTAAAGTTAATAAATTAGTATTTTTTAAGTTAATGACTAAAACATGTGCTTTAATACATTAATAAGTTAGCTTTAATAAAAATGTATGATTCTGTACATTAACACAAGTAATAAGTTGCCATTAATGAAGCTGATGACTTATGACGTATAATCCTTTTATTTGTAAAGCTATCTTTATGAAACATGTACATGTGTAATGTATAGCTATGGTCAGGGTTCAGGGTGGGCTGCTCGTTTGTACAAATTCTGGACCTTTGTTCTAGCTCCATCCTGTGGCCAGTAAAGTCATCCTTGGTGTCTTGATGCACTGGAGTGTAATACGCTACACACTCAGTCAAGCCAGAGCGTCTGCGCGCCCTGTTCACCTTCTCCAAGTTTTATTAAGTTACAGACTTATTCCACAACAGATCGAGTTCATTTCACACAAGATTCCACACTAAAAGCAGGTTTTTGGATTTAGGTTTTTATTGTGTTCATTTATTAAAAATCAAAATGTAAAACGACATACGTACACAAGTGTTCACACCCTTTGATACGACACCAAGACATGAGCGTTCTTGTTTCCACTGATACTGCTTGAGATTTTTCTACAATATAACTGGACTCCATCTGTGGTTAATTCAACAGCAGCCAGCAACATTAGTTAATGGAAGACGTTCGAGACCACGAAGAATCTTCCAGAAGAAGGTCCAGAAGGCCTGGTGTCACTCCACCTCCACCCCTACCTCAAAATCTGCAGGAACTGAGTGAGAATATTGAAGCTGCATGGGATGGATTATCACAGGACACCATCAGGGACCTATACATCTCCATGCTGAGATGCGTGTTGCATTAGCTCAGTAATTATAGCCTATATCAGTTTAACTTTTTCATAATTAATTTTTCCTGGCATCTTCCTTCTGAACAGCATTGCAACCCGACTTATTTCTGGGTGCAACTAACATTTTGATGATGAGTGAGTGTACAAAAACTCAGTGGTTTGCTGGTGACCTGTATATTTTCTTCCATTTCTGCTGACCAGCTTCCTAAACACAATAGATGTTGACTGTGTTGGTCCTACCCTTTTTTTTTTTGTTAGGGTGGACAAAGACCTAACACCAAAATGGCACCAATGAGCAGTTAAACATTCACATCCTACTGAAACCACACAGTAGCACAGTGGGGAATATACCGGAACAACAGCAACAACAAAAAAAGACAAGTACTATTAGGCATCCCAGTCCTTTAACACAATGTGAGGCTAATTCAGAAAGCAGAATATTAGCAGGCCCACAGCTCAGCTGGGTGTCATGGCCGCGTACCGGTAAGTGGGAGATGTGATTTGGAGGAAGAGTCCATTTAGGGCGGAGGAGGGGGGTTCGCTAAACAGGCTGAGGCCACATTAAAACCATACAAGCCGTTTTTAAATACAGTTCATAGTTACATCTGTGTACACATGTACACACCTCACGTTGAACAACATTATTGTGAATCTGAGCTCCTTAAACCAGGACATATTTACACTTGCCGGTGAGAAGAAGCGCGGTCACTTGGACCCGCCCACAAACCTGTGTGTGCAGAGACAATTGATAACCGGGAGCCTGGAAGATGGACCTCGATGTGTCAGATAGTTTATCCAGTTAGTTCTTTTCTCCTCAGCTTTCCTGCCTAAACCCGCGACACGCTGACAAAGAAACCTGCGCCTGACTAGGGGGGAGAAGGAGAGAAGAGGGGGCGGAGGCATTTGCAGGATGCTATGGAGGTCCACATGGCAGAGCTGAAGTAGATAGAGGCGCCGTCTTCCAGCTGAACACCTGCTCTTCTTCCACTAACCCGCGGTTTCTGTAAAGCTTTGTAAGACTGCACCCATGGCGGCGGTGACAAGTCCCGAGTCGACACCTCAACCCCGGGTCTATTTCCAAACACCGCCCGGCACCGAAGAAGAAGTGCCACAGAAACAAGGACGCGTGACCGTCAAATATGACAGAAAAGAGCTGAGAAGGCGGCTGAACCTGGAGGAGTGGATAGTTAGCCAGTTAATGACTTTGTACGACTGCGAGGTAGGACACACGTACCCGTCACCTCCTCACACTAGCAGTAGCAGCACCGCTTCACTGTACGGTCCTTTGTTTAATCCTTTGTCAGCTGCTTTGCCAGCCGTGTCTCTTCACGCTTCTAAGCCCACCTCCCTCATTTTCTCATACCACAGCTAACTATGCTCTTATGAGCTTACCACCCAGGTGGTCGTATATTCTCAAACGCTTGGTAAGACCGATATTCACACAGTTGTGGGTTCATGATGGAAGGGCGTGGCAACAACTCCAGCAGACAAAGCCCTAAAACAAAGGTGATGCAGGTGAAGACAACGAGATGGTGCCCAAGGCGAGACCCATGCACATTTCCATGTGTATGCATTAATATCTCTCTATATAAATATAAATAGACACAAATAAAACTATACCTCACACAGTGATATTAGATACTAGATGCTATTGTCTGACATGGGCTCCTAGTTGGCTCACAGTCTGTATCCTGAAATCGTCAGACAGAAGCATTCATTTCTGCCTTCACTTCACTTCTGCATAGAAATGGCTCTTAAGTGGCCATTCAGCACTTCTCCATACTGAGCTTTCCTAAACCGCTCTTTTCTCTTGGCCCTCAGGGGTTTGAGAGAGCCTCCCTCCCCAACACACACCCTTATTTAGCCACAGAGATGATGTCATCTGTTCCGACATGCAAAGCATGCTGTACTTAGTGGAGCTCCTGGGCCAATAACTCTGACCCAGATTGCCGTCCGAGTAGAGCCCTCGCACTGCATGTGCATCGAGGGTTCGTCTGTGGCCTGATGCTTCGGTGCCTCCGACTACCTGTCACAGGTGAGCGCCGGGTCTGTGTAGAGGTTTCAGACGGCGCCTGCTGGTGAGGGAGGATCAGGATGCTCTAGGTTTCATATTTTGGAGCCTGAAGATGATGCACCTGTGTGATTAACTCGTGAACTGTCCCTGGCTCGTAATGCGTTCTGACGGAGGAACTTGGCTGTGAAATTGCCCCGGCCCCAGAGATGTTTGTCCCCCGATTAGGTTCGACTTTTAGAAAGAACACGTTACATCACGGCGGCCCTCGGCTCCAGGAGAAGTCGAGTGCTGCTTTGTGAAATGGGTAACAAGATATGATATGACCTAACTTGTTTGCTCCGAGGTTTAGGCGAACATTGATACATGTCCTTTTATTATTATTCTCTGTAATGGCTTGAAAGCAGGCCACGGTTAGCTAATAGCTGAGGTCTTTGGCCTGCAAACATTACTTTTTCTTTTTTTTCCCCCGTTCATATTAGTGCAGTAGCCTGGAGAATGACTCAGATGCCCTTTTTATAGTACAGCAGATTAAACAGCTTTAAGACAAAGCAGTTATGACTGCGCTGCTCTGCTTTACGCTCTAACCAGTGAGTTATGATCCGGATGGGTTTTAATGACTTCTAACTACCATGCTGCTTCGGTGGAGGTCTGAAGCGTTCATCCGGGTTGCTTTAGTGTGTTGTGTATTAAAATGGACTGATATTCATGCAGCTTAAAGTCCTCCAATAAGAAAAGTCCTGAAAATAAGCTTATAGGCTGCTGATTGACAGCCAGGATTAAAGACAGCCTTTAGCGCGGAGCGGAATAAGTGCAAACGGCAGCGTCTCCGTGCTCTCTGCTCCATTGAGCTGTGTATGCAGCCCTTGGCAACATAGGCTGGCTCAGTGTAGCGCTGCCGCAGAGCAATATGGGTCAGCGTGAGTTCTTTCGTAACTCGGGCCTGCTCCCATACTGTCACAGTTTTGCTTGCTCAGTGACTTAAACGAGTCTCGGACTCGTGTAAAATAGCACAAGGTTCTAGCTCCACAGCTTCACCCGGGACCACCTTCACTGGGCCTGAGTGGGTGACAACGTCTCTGGATGGTAAAATAAGATTGATGTTCTGTCATACAATTCAATATTACCAGTAAGGGCTTGGGTTTTGAACAGTATCTACATCGGTACTCTACATGTGCACATGTTACTCTCTAGATGGAGAGGGAGAAGTCTACCCAGTCACTGTTAACATCCCAGATCAGTACAATGGTTTGGTAGTGATGCAACACAGGCAATCAAATTTCATGTAAATTTAGTTTTATGGTGGGTATGCTTTTTTCATGTGCAGACGAGGAGTGAGGGAGAAAGAGTGATAGAAGACAATGTGACAAAGAAGAGGAGACGTAAGAGACAGGCGTCTTGTAATAGTTTGCAATAGCGACCCGGCCTGCTTTCACAACTCATATTGGTCTGCACTGTGTCTTGCACAACAGTGTCAAACAGTGACATATTTGGCAGTGCCAAATTGATGACGGGACAATGTCAGGTGCCCCTTTACAAACCGTTAAATGAGACACAGCCCACATAGTTCACCCAAAATGCCCCAAAGAGTGGGTGGTGGACCAAGGAGATTATTTCAGGAATCCTGTACCCCATAACCCCGTGGGATATATGCTTATGTATGTATGTATGTATGTATGTATGTATGTGTATATATATATATATATATATATATACACACACACACACACACACACACACACACACACACACACACACACACACACAGAGGGGTTGGACAATGAAACTGAAACACCTGTCATTTTAGTGTGGGAGGTCTCATGGCTAAATTGGACCAGCCTGGTGGCCAATCTTCATTAACTGCACATTGCACCAGTAAGAGCAGAGTGTGAAGGTTCAGTTAGCAGGTAAGAGCTCAGTTCTGCTCAAAATACTGCAATGCACACAGCATTATGGGTGACATACCAGAGTTCAAAAGAGGACAGATTGTTGGTGCACGTCTTGCTGGCGCATCTGTGACCAAGACAGCAAGTCTTTGTGATGTATCAAGAGCCATGGTATCCAGGGTAATGTCAGCATACCACCAAGAAGGACGAACCTCCACCAGCATCACATAGTGACCTGGCCACTATCCTGCAAGAAGAATGGCTTAAAATCCCTCTGACCACTGTGCAGGACGCAGTATATGTCATTCCCAAGACCAACTGACGCTGTATTGGCCGCAAAAGGAGGCCCTACACCATACTAATAAATGACTGTGGTCTAAAACCAGGTGTTTCAGTTTCATTGTCCAACCCCTGTATATATATATCTCCACAAATGCACATTTGACATGAGTTTGAAATCCTTTGAAATGTGGAATGGGTTAATTCGCTGTTAGGAAATGTGTTTAATAATGCTCAGTATAGAACTATAGGGATAAAATAAATAATGTAGATTAATGGGCCAGCTCCACATTCAGCTTTCTAAGCTTGCCCAAAAGCACAGCAGTGGGAAAAACTGACTGTGTGTGTGAGACGGCCAGCAAGGCTGATTTAAAGCCAGGTGCAATGACAGCTGTCCTTGAAAGCTGTGAGATTTTGAAGCAGAGGGAGAGGAGGCAACACAGATTTGAAAGAGCATGCAGTTTGAGCGGTGGGAGTGAAAGGCAGAAATGGAGGAAATGGTGAAAGAATGGTGGCTTTAGTCATGTGGACTGGATCTGTGGCGTCGGCGTCATGCCTACACCATTCCCATCATCTCTCCAGCCTCGGAGCTGAACAGAGTCTCTGTGCCGTCAGTGAATCTGAGAAGGTACTGGTGGGCTGTGTTTGGATGAAGAAGGAAACACACTGAACATATTGTGTTCTGAGCTGTGAGGAAGCGGACGAGGGTTCTCATCTCTCACACACCCAGGGGGGTTCAGCACATCCTGTTGTGTATGGGGACGGAGGGAGGAAACCATGGACAAAGAGCTTGGAGAATCTCCTTAGTCACGGATATGTAGACAATAGCTGAAGTCCTGTTTGGTCTGTCGATATCCGTTAATGTATTTTGTGTGAAGATTAAGATCATAGATATAAGGTTAGGACATAGTTGTACATTAGTGGTAAATGTGGGCAGTGTGGCAAAACAATCTGATATGCTGGCAGCTCTAGCAAAACCTTTTATCTTTCCAGGAAAGAAAGAAATAAAACTTTTTTTCCAAATTATTGTGGGCCGTGGAGGAAATTTGGAATTTTTGACAAATAGTAACTGGACCACTCTGAATATGTGTAATTAGATTTTGTTGGGTTTTTTTTGTTTGTTTTGGGTAATTTTTGTTGGGGGTGGGGGTATTTGTAATGCTTGTATTATAGTTTATTTTTCTAATATGGAGGTGGATTTGTGTGTGTCTGTGTGTGTTTATTAGGGAATTAAAATAACATGACAATCAGGGACGGGGGATGGCCAAAACCGAATAAAATGAAACATCTGTCCAAGGGTCAAAAAAGGGTCAAAATTCTTTTTTTTTTTTCTTTTTTTTTCCCCAGTCTTTCATCAATTTTGCCACTTTATTTTTTCACAGTTGCGTAAATCTTCTCTTGCAGTGGAGAAATAGGGCGTTAAAGTAAGGATTTGCTTAGAGCAGATGGTTCTAGTCCGCATTTATGAACTAGACAAAGTTAACACAGTCATTATAAACCTCATTGTTTGGTACAAATTATTCAGTCTTAGTCATCCGAACACCGAATGTTGTTTTTCTTTTTTTTGGCTAAATAAATTCGGTTGTTGAACAGTCGGAGCATCCCTAATTATTACAGCTGTTATTGTATGTGAGCTGTTTTTGTTCTCTCAGTGTAAGTTAATGTTGTAATAGTGTACCAGGCACCCTGCCCTACAGCTGTCCCTGCTCCGAACACACCTGATTCTCCTGATCAGCTCATTAGCAAGCCCATTCAGAGCTGCAGGGGGTTTGTTAAAGCAGGAAATCCAATAAGATGTAATGGTGTACAGGGCAGGGAGCCTGCAGGACCAGGGCTGAAAGACACTGGTTAACACTTTAGGATTATTTCTATTTTTTCATTCTCCTGATGGATGAATCAGAATTTTCACAAATGCTGCCAAAGTGTGAGACACATTAACTGCTACTAATGCAACATAACGGCAGCTCTGTGCACTTGGAGTTGAACACTAACCGCTTGTTCTGTGGTGGGGTAATATGGAAGAGTGGTGGTTTACATCATTGACGTCATTGTTTTAATGTAGTCCTCTCGTTTACATAATGCTGTTTGTAGCTCTCTATCCATGTATGGATTATACAACATGCATACGCATATTTCTCTCTCCTGAAATCCTTCTAGAAAGTGTATGTCCTCTAGAATGGCCTCATCTCAGTTGTCATCGCCTCTTATTCTGTGTTTATTGCAGGAAGATGAAGTCCCTGAGCTGGAGATTGATGTGGACGAGCTACTGGATCTACCCAATGATGTGGAGAGAGCCATCAGAGTGAAGGTTAATGCCACTAACGTGATGTTTTATTATCTGACTTTAAAGCTCTCAGTGAAAATGAACTTCTTGATTCATATTAATGCTGCTTTGACATTTCTACTGGTTTCATGTGATTCAGGTTCACACATGCACAAACCGGCCACGTTACATACTGCGACGTTCTTGCTGGGCTAGGGGTGATAATTCACACTTACATTTACTAGCCCAGAATTCTGCGTTTTGGAGTGCCATACGAACACGACTGTAGAGAAGCTGTGTGGAAACTTAGGCTCTAGATAGTAATAGAACTGAGAATGGCTCCCTGGGAGGGCTGGGCAACAATCATTATCCTGATAAATGACACAATAGGCTTTTCTGAGTGCGTCATGCTTAAACAACATGGGTTTCATTACAATTATAAGCACAATTAAGCATGTTTAACTGGATATACTGCCATGCCAGTAAAACATGGAATAAGTATCTTTATAGTTGTTTAATTTTATGATGGTCCTTGTGTTTGAATAGGTGGTACGACAGGTTTTGTTGTCTTATCTTTGAAAAACTAGATATCATAACTATGGCCATACCCACCATTAAGATCACAGACCACCAAAAGTACAGATTATAAAAATCTAGATGTCAAAACAACATACCAGTAGCCGAACCTGCCACAGGTGTGATACAGGTAACTAGAACTTTGCGGACTGTCTGCTCAGTGCCATTCTGTCTGCCTTAACTGTAGGAGTAAAATGATAACGTTGGCTAACCTCCTGAAATCAACTCTCAACATGCGTCCCTGCAATAGTACCTAATACATTTCCACCCTGTCTGCTGATACAACCCTGTTGACTCATAAGAGGAGCTTGCGTGACCTCCATTGCAGGAGCACAGCCCAGCAGTTAGCCTAGCTGTATGTAATATGATATGTTAGTGCTGCCGAGCCTTCAAATGTCAGACACAATATAAGCCTGCATTAGCCAGCATTAGCTGCAAAACAATGCTACTGCCCACAGACATGGGTGAGGGCGGGGGGTGGTTGTTGGGCTTGGTTCAGTATTTCTGTGTAAAGCCGTGATTGTGTTGCATATGTCTTAAAATGTTAGATGTTCTTTGGGTCATAACGTCCACCACTACTCCTAGACTACAGTTCAGACGTCTTCACTGCAAGGCTCTAGCGCATCAGTGAAAGGGATGATGACTCTTTATTCCCACAAAATAAAATAAATGCAAAAAAAAAAACAAAAAAAAAAAAGTAAAATTACTAAAAGTAACTGGATATTGCTGCTGTCTGTACAACCCCACCCTCCTCCTTTTTCTTTTCCTTCTTGTGTAACGTATCTCTGTGTACCCAGACAATTTATTTTGGCCCAGTCATCAGTTTATACATAGTGTAAAGGTCAATACTTTTTATATTATGTCAAAAAGACTCAAATAGGGACAAGACATTTTGTTCTGAAAGCGTGACGGGAGTGCTGCCACAGATATTTTCAGAAATATATACATATGGGCTGTACATACAGTTTTAATTGTATTACAAACTCACAAACACTTGGCATCCACAAAACTGAAATATATAAGCATATAATCTGAAACAAGCTGACATTTTAACGCATGTTGGTCAAATGTGCTTGTTTTCCAGATGCTGCTTGTTGACTGTTATAAACCTAATGATGTAAGTCCATCTTTAAGCAATCACATCTCATTTCTGTTAGGTCAACTTGAATTTCGTATTCTGAATGTCTGACATTCTATAATTTACTGCATGTTGCAAAGATAAAGATCTGGCTGAAATTGAATATTCTAACACTGAGTTTTCAATCGTTTAAACAAAGCATGCTTCTTAACCAGATAATTCAAAGGGGGTTCTCGGAATGTCGCTGCATGATTTGATAAGTTATCCTAAAGTCTGAGAGAGATGCTCATTTCCTGTGCTATGTTAACATCATTCAGGATTTTGTGGCTGCACTGCTGGAGAAGGTGAGAGGCATGCAGAAGCTTAGCACTCCTCAGAAGAAAGGGGATATCACCCCATGAACTCCACCAGCTCACCCCACCCTCAACCCTGTAACGCCAAGCCTGAGAGGTGGAGGCGGGCACACAGACCCTACCACTACAACACAGTGTCTGTCTGTCAAAACGAAGACGAGCGAGGAGTTCAGCCAAGCCAATCTCAGCTGCAGGTTAACCACCCCGACTGTCTTACTTGTTTCAGTACCGTTTCCTCGATATGTTACTCACGTAGAGAGTGTGGTAGTGTCCTTTTAGCTTCTAAGTATGAGAGACGATCTGTGGAATGGTTGGTGTTATTCATTTCTGTACACTCAAACACTAAGTGCCATAGGACATGGCTTGGTGCATCTGTAACTGAGTAGAAAATTAGATTAGGACTTTTCTTCCTTTTTGTCCTTGTAATTTACTCGATGTCTTTTTTCTTTTTCTTTTTTTTTTAAATAAGAACATAATACTTGTTTCCCGATGGGCTAAGGCAGCTATTAGAGACAATGGAGTGAGTTGTATTGATTTAACGTTGAAGTGTCTTAGATTGAGGTAATTTGATGTGAAACTAGGGGGGAGAAAAAGAAAGCTGGGGGAATCTGAGTGTTTAAACCATTTAATTCAGTAGCTTTTTAGGGTATATCTGAAGAGATCGTGCGTAGCGCGCTAGACTTGGAAACAGTAATTTGATTGCTCGACTACAGAAGATCAGTCTGAATTGTAGCAATACCTTGGGAGTGGATTTGCCAATTTCGTTACATTATTAGGGCTTATTTTAACTAAATCGTTACACGTGAACGCAGCCCGAAGGCCATGGTGCACTGGGAGGAAGACCGAGAAGGCCTCAGAGTTGAAACTTTGACGTTAGTATAAGATAGCTCTGTGATACATCAAGTTTCAATGTCCAAACATTTTTTGTACATAAAACTTTTTATTCAGCTCAACAATTCAAAATGAACTTTCTGACAAAGAGGAAGTAAACACAGTCCCTGTCTGCTGGAATGAAAAACTCTACTGTATGCACTCTCACAACCAATTATGTGTGGTAAGGTTCCTAAGAAAATAAAGAATGGTGCTAAACGTGCTGTGTCCAGAGAGATGTGTTATTTAGTATAATTATGACTCCATAACAAAACATAAGTACAAGTTCAGTGATTATTTCAAATCTGGAAAGTAAAGAGCTATGGAACAAACCCCCCCTGAAACTGCTACAGTCTCCAGAGCAGCAAGAGTGAATCCACCAGCTTCAGTGCTTTTACAGTCTAGACAGAGGCTGATCTTAAAGCACACTGATTCCGACTGGTTAAGACTTACAGGCAAATTAATGTGTCACTATAAATCTGATCTTCTTTCAATGCTCAGCAGCTCTACTTCAAAGATGAGTGTGGCTCCACCTAGAGGACAAATGTAAATATACAAATTGGTGTTCAGAGCAGTGTGCCTACGCAGGACCTTAAAACTGACACCCCTCCAAATCTAGTCATTTAGGTAACAGGGCTTCACTTCTGCTCAGATTTCAGGATTGTGTCAAATGACCTGTTTGAAGTATTTGCATGGGGCTCATATAGAGCAGGGTTCCTTCAATTCCAGTCCTGATTTCTCTACCTGACGATTTAACTCGTCCCAAAATGAGATTCCCAAAAGCATTGTTAAGATCATCTTCACTGTTACAGAGAGAGTATTAACTGTGATGTTGACTGATGAGCGTCTCTGTGCCGAGATGCTTTTGGGAAACCTGGCCTTGTTGAGTATGTTTGCTGTAGCAAGGGGAAGTGCAAAACCAGAGGTCACCAACTCGAGTCCTGGAGCTCTACATTCTCTTGGAATTCACCTCAAACCACAATCTGGCTCACCTGTATCCCTTAAATAACTTCCTAAAGGGGTTCTTGTTGGCCAGATCAAATGAAGTAGTGGTAGAATTAAGAAGGAAGACCGCTGAGAACCACTGTACTAAATGGTGCTGTATTTTGAATCTCCAGGACCAGACTAATGGAACCCTAGTTTGGAGTGATGGATGGTCTTGGGTCACAAATTAATACTCTTACATATGAATATATTTTAGCAGTCTGCCTAATACCTGATGAATGTCAACATTTAGCAAACAAGGCTAAAAGCTGACTAAAAAGGGAAATAACAGCTCATTGAATACACCATATTTTGTACAGTACAACTGGAACACATACCTGGAATTTTGGGTGGTGCACCTCTATCTCCATAACCTAAAATGTAACAGGCAGAGGAAAGAAATTACAAACCCAATGACAATGTATACAAGAGACCAATTACAAGGTATGTATTAGTTCCCAAATCTGCAAATGTTGCTTTATCTAGTAAGATACTGGCTACCCTTTGAACTGTGTAAAAGCAAAACATCTTATGGGACAGCTGTAGAATTAAGTTCAATACTAATGTGAAATTCTCACTGACCATAAATACAGTCTACAAAATGATTCCACACTTCATGAGAATTTTAAATTTCAGTCCCATCTACATTTTTAGGCCCATTAGGGTCCTAGTTCTCACAAAACAAGTCTGGTAGGAAGACATGGAGAACACTGGTATACAAGTTAGGAACACCCTTTACACGGTGCCAAAAACCCTCATCCTTAATCCCAGTTTTCCCAGAACACCACTCGTATTGACACAGCACCAGAGAGAAGAGAGAAATCTGATCTTAGATCAGCAAACTGGAATACAGCCCCAGGTTCTGATTTGGTTACCAAACAGCAACTACATCTAACAGCATGTCTGTGATGTTCCTCCAGCGGAGCAGGAAGAAAAAAGGTCTAGGACATTCTAGATCAGAGCTATCAAGAGCCCAGCAGAGTTTGGCAAATTCCCTGCTTAAACATACTGATATGTTCAGTCCTCATCTAAGCAGCTCATTTCTTGACTGTGTTCCTTCCAGTGGCACAACATCAGTGCACACCAACAGAAAGAAGAAGTCTGCTGACTCCCAGTTGCAGTTATCATGATCTGAACAGCAGCCATGAGACTTCAATACACCTGCATCTCTTGACACTGCTCCCTTACACAGCAATTCATCATCATCATCTTACTCAGGATTCCTGTCAGAATATGCACGGCAGACCTAAAGCAAAGCCTTGGCCACTTACCCACTCAATGTTAGAGTGACCTCTCTACCACAGCACATTCCTTACAGGTACTTCCCTATAGAAGCATTACAGGAAGGGTGGACCCTATTCATCTTTTTGTGATGGACATAAATTCTGCTATTCTGAGCATGTCAACATCTGTTGGTCGTCTCCACCAAGACAAAAGCAGGACTTCCCACTGAAGATGACCCCATGACAGTCACAATCACAATTCCAGTCTTTGGTGAAGCTGATGTGGTGTTACGAGCAGTCGCTGTCTGCCAATGGCACCAACAGGATGACTCATGAAGGGCAACACTGCTGAGGGTCACTCAGGTACAGTGGTAAGGCCCATTCTAGTTTACATTACATGTGTGGCCGAGCATGAAACTTCAACATCATGAGGTCAAACCTACCCACCAAATTTCATTACTGTCGGTGGATTGCTTTGGGGTGCAACCATTTGCGCAACTGTTCTGTGATGAGTGTATTAAAGGAATATGAGGTTGTATTTTTGCCACTCTTTAATTACAGTGATGGCACGTGTATCAGCACTGTCTCAACAAAACCTTGCATCTTTTTATTTTTTAATTTAACATTTAAAACCACCTTTTAATTAAGTGCAAATAAAATTTCAAGACCAGCAGACCAAAAGAAATGGTCCACACCCTGCACGACACGACTGTGTTGCACTAAATCCATTCAACTGAACGAATTTTGATGTCTTTATAATAAAACCGAATATACCCAATACACACAGAAAAGCGTCTTGTAGTGCGACACTATTAAGCAAAATCATTACTCCCTGCCCCAATTCAAACATTCATTGGTGTGGTGTTGGTGTAGCTCAGCGGATAACACCACTACACGTGGGAGACTGGCGTTCGAATCCCGGGCTGAGTGACTATGCGGTGCTACACCAATAAGAGTCTGTAGGCAAGACACCTAACACTACATTGGCCTACCTGTAATATGATTAACCTTGTAAGTCGCTCTGGATAAAAGTGTCAGCTAAATACCGTAAATGTGTAATAGTACACACATGGCCACTGCACTTATTCAACTTAATAAAATAATTATTTTCATCTGAAATATTACAGCTGAAATTAGATGTGGACAGACCTGGCAACTATCTACCAATTGCTTTGTTTGCATTTTCCACTAGGCAGGACGGTCTGTTCAAATAATTGACTGCAAATTCAGATGTAGGGAGCGACTCCCTCTGTTACTCACCAAGCTCAGATGGGATGACCAGTTTCCTCTTCTCCCCCTCACACATTCTGTAAAAACAGGACAGAAAGACAACAACTTATTACAACCCACTGTGTGAACCCTCTACAGGGTGCAGTGTTCTAGTGTATCAGTGTCCCAACCAATAACCCTTCCAGAACAAGTGAAACTACTATACAAGCCACAGACCAACCACCACACTGAGCACACTGATTAAATTCATTCTGATTATAGATTAAGACTGAGGAGTATATATTTATGTGTATAACTGGATCCAAAACTTCATGTATAACCATTTAGTACTGACCGTCCCATTACAATACGAATCACGTCTGTTTATTGTGAGACGACCAGCAGAACTTTCAGATGGTGTGCTTGTGTTTTTAATTGTTCTAAAATTATGGCCAAAAACATAATAAAAATGAAAAATAATCCAAGGCATAAACTGTATTAAAGAAGGGAAGAGAGAAAGACATCATGTCCTCAAACATTGAGACACATAAGCTGGATTCCAGTCCCACCACTTTTAGCTTTGTAATACACCCGTGTGAGAAGCTTCCATCTGTTTTTAGTTTGCTCTGTATTTCATCATTCATTTGCTCATTTACTTGTCTGAACAGCTTGTGACTGTGAGCTTTTGGCCGTCCATCCAGCTAATTATTTTTAAGTCTTAAAGTCTGCAGCATAAATTTGACTTTCCGGCAGACCAGTTTCTTGCTCCTGCCATGTTGAACCTTATAAACATCCCGTGACCAAATGCAGATTCTAATAATTTGTTATATTTATAACAGTTATATGTAGTTTTATTTTACAGTATTACTCATTCTGTACACACTGATAAAAATGTATTCAAACTAGCCTTAGTCTGACTAGTCTTTTTTCCCCCCAGGCTGAGGTGTATACATGGACAATTTCTATTCTGATTAAACCTTTAGTCAGATTATTAATGCTTTAATGGATAAACCTGGCTGCAGAGAATAACAAATATTTAACTCACCCTAGCAGACCCTGGTCCCAGCCTTTAATGACCTGCCCAGTCCCCAGAGTAAAAGTGAAGGGCTGATTCCTCGGTATGCTGCTGTCAAACTCTGTGCCATCCTCCAGCTTTCCCTTGAGGCAAAAAACAAGAGGACAGTCAACTAAGGAAGAGCAACAGGCAACCCAATAAAAAAAACAGGAACACACTGGACACCTACAGTGTAATGCATGTTCAATACGTCTCCTTTGCGGGACTTGATGGGACAGTTGTCCACTCTTTTCTTTATTCCGATTTGAAGCTTTTTCTTCTCGCCTCCATGCACAACCTCTGTGAGGAGCGACATCAAGGTCACAGCTAGCAGCAAATACAGCCTCATATCTGCAAACACAAGAGGGGAAAAATCAACACACACCTGATCTGCTGACCCACACAGCCCAAGCCTTTCACTGACGTGTCATTCAGCACAGCTTTAACTAAACATAAGTTTCAGTTTCATAGCTGAGTTTATAGTTTCATCTCCCAGTCTCTGACAGAAGTCCAGTACCGGCCCTGGTATTTCAGTCAGGAGAGAAATAAAGAGAAGTCTAAAACTGAGAAAATGGTGGCCTAGTTGTGAAGTAGCAACGTTAGGTACATGTTATCATAACCTACGAGAAGTAATGAGCAGCCAGATACCCTCAAGAGAAGACACCAATGGGGTTTGAGCGAGTCATAATAATGCTAATATACTCTAAAATAAATATATACGATATTTCTAGAGCACAGTGTCATTTCTCTGCCTCGCAAACGGCGAAGACCATTTTCAATCTTAGTACTGGCTTTGGAAGACTATTCAGCTAGCAAGCTAGCATTGCTAGGCAGGTTAGCTCATTTAGCAATTAGCTAAACGCCCTCCCCATATGCTATACTGTATTAATTTAATATTACGCATATATTGGTTACACTAGAGCTATAATATCCGATATAAATTATATTACATATTATAACGTCCATGTCATTTGTCTAGCTTGCATACAGTGTACTGAGCTAGCCGAGGCAGGCTAACTGACAGTTAGCTAACGTTTCTTTTACCGTTTAATTAACGAGACCCTTGTACAGATGGTTGGCTGAGGTGATATATGATCTATAGGCTTTAAAACGAGGGGAAAATGTTCGAAAAATAGAAGAGAATTATCATTTTCATTGATGAACTTTACCTGCAGTTGTAAAGAGAAGCACAGCCTGCCCGGTTTTAAACAGGTCTCAGTGGCGAATGTGCTGCTGCGGATCACAGGAATGAATCAAGAGAGCGCAGAGAAACGCAGAGCTTTAAACTGAACCAGGAGACCGGATATCCTTAAAGGGCAACTCCACCAGGTTTTCAAAATTCATCTACATGTTTGATGTGCAAGTCGTGTTTGAGTGAGACAGAAAGATTTTGTTCACAGTGGCGGTGAGGTGAACCAGACATCAACATCTAAACGTAACCCTGCACAAGGTTATTGCACAAAATGGTTATATGTGCACTGCCGGATGAGGAAACATTTGGGCCTAAAACGTTTTGCTTATCTAATTGTTGGATACGCACAGAGCACTGTGATGCAAAGTAATTCAGCCTTTTATTCATATTTTACCATCACCACTCCATATATAAACTCATAGGCCACGTGACGGTTCACTGCTGGTTCTGATTGGTAGCACTGTAACCATAAGTCCAGAACCAGCTGGTTCCAAAATTCCTTTTCCCGTGCCACCAGGCTGCTGAACAGCCAGTAGTGCTGATGCATTGGTCAGTGGGACTGTCACTACACATCCCACCTAAATCATCATCATATGATCTCCACGGACAATCCACACCCTTCCTCTCACCATCACTCTGCACTTTACACGTATCACTTCTGACTGACTGACACCTTGTTTATCTTTTGTCCACATCCTGTATTTCGGCATAACTGCATATATGGGTGTCTGTATATATCATAGATTCTATTCATAACTTTATATTAATGTTATAGGAAACTGTATATTTGGATAAACATATCTATTGTGGTGTTCAGTACTGTGTATATTTACTGTCTGATGTGTATCCTGTATGTAAGCACTGCAAGGGACTATGCACCTATGGTTTTCACTTACCTTCACACCTGTGTAAATGTGATGTGACAATCAACATACTTTGATTTGATTTGATAAATATACTGGTCATATTTGTGTTGTAGACATTGTGCGGTTCCCATCACCAGCACTGTAAATAAAACCAGTCAGCAGGTTTCTCCACAAATGAATAGTTTAATATAAAGCCTCTCTGAATGACATTGTTTCTATCCCAGGAACTGGATTATTCAGAATTTTAAAAAATAATGGAATTGCAGGAGCAAATAAAAAAGAGCTTGAGTAAGTTGACTTGGGTCCTTGCAGTGCTGAGGCAAGTCAGTCACAGATCAGCAGATGGAAAATCTACTACAGAGAACATACCTAAGCTTAAATATTGTTTTTACATTCAGATTTATTTAGGCATAAACCAGGATTAGTTTGACATTTTAGTTAGTTGGCCGTTATTTATTTATTTATTTGCAGTAAGTTTCCCTTACCGTAACTGTGCTATTATTTTCATTCGTTTATTATTTTCAATGATTTATTTACCACAGAAAGTGTGCGGAAATTTTGTGTGCGGACTTTTATTATGGTGGGTTGTCAGCAAGCCTCGTGTCTGCGCGCGATTGTTGCTGCGCTCCGTTCTTGTAGAACTGCGTCCAGCAGGAGGCGCCATTTCCCTGTGCATGTCTTCACCTCTGGGTTTCCTCCCTGCTGTTCTTTGTGGAGGTTGAATTGAGTGTAAGAGAAGAAAATGAAGACACTGTAATGTCCTCTACACGTACACACAGGAAGGTATAGCCACTACTGAGCACATTAAGTGTTCCGGGCTGAATAAGAGGAGCTAGCACACACACCCTGTACGCAGGGCCTCTTATTCCGGTCTGGCTAATGAGGATTTATTAAACATACAGAGGCCATCAGCCCTTTCACCCGCAACCCACAGCAGCACATTATAACACATTTCATCAGGAACATAACTGCATTAGCCTCCACGCTGACGAGGAGTGAACTACGATCACTCCATTCCCCCGTGGCAGAAGGTTTCTCATTTAAATCTCATGAGTCTGCGCTGGTGACTGTAAAGTACGTGGCTGAAATACTCAAGTTTCTGCTGCTGCGGGTGACCAAAGACTGGCTGAGGCAGCAGACACGCGCACTCATTCAGGAGTCAGTCAGAGATCGCCACCTAGCAGGCCGGAAAAACGCCACTCATTAATGTCAGGACATCACAACATCTGTCCTGTAGGACTGTTTCTCTGTATACTTTGTTACTCTGTTCTTTAGAGGTCCGGACCACCCAGAGCAGGCATTATGCGGGTGGTGGATCATTCTGAGCACAGCAGTGACACTGACATGGTGCTGGTGTGAGTGGATCAGACACAGCAGTGTTGCTGCTGGACTGAGAATCGTCCACCAACTAAAACTATCCAGCCAACAGTGTCCTGTGGGCAGCTTTCTATGGGCAGTGTCCTGTGGGAAGCGTCCTGTGATGAAGGACTAGAGGATGTCCAATAAAAACTAATATGCAACAAGGCTTCCAGTATAGCCAAGGTTCCTCCTGTATGTGTGTAGTACATTACATACGTCACATACCACCTCAACAGCACAAGTCAGAATGGAAAGTCCTTGCATGCTTACGTCACATGCATGGCTGAGCATGACACCTGCACCATTCACATGTCTCATGATGTCATACCTTCCTACCAAGTTTTATTCCTGGGTGTGGACTCTGTCTAAGTGCAGCTACTGATGATGAGGGAATATGTATGTAAATGTTATTTATATTAAATAGATGGATATGCATTTGAGCATTACAATAGTCAACTAAGGTTGTATACACTATCCATATTAGATATATTACATATATGGTGAATTCATATATGTAAAAGATATGCATATATATATATATACATACATATATATATATATATACATACATACATATACATACATATACATATATACATACATATATATATAATATTTCGTTTTTTTTTATGTTGTGCACTGCACTCCCCAGCCCTCCTCTGTGAACGACTCTCAGAGATACGGAAAGGAAAATGAGTCACTTTCAGAACAAGATCTCTTTCCCACAGGCATTAATCACAATGAACTCCATCTGTTGTATTTTTTATCACCTCCCGACTTCCCAAAATAACCCACAATTATGTACAAAATGGAACAGGCTAGTGCCAAAAATCAATAGGCTAACTGTACTGTACATAGGGGGCCGGGGGTCGGGCCTTTATGGGCTCCATGTCTTCTCTGTGTCCTCCCGTAGGTGTATACACAGTAAACTGGCTCTACTGGCTACTGAAGTGATACTATCTGTAACTAATTCAATTGGACTTTTCCACAGTCTGGCGGTTATGTGCATATAATAACATCCATGACTCTTTTTCCATTCTACACATAATTATTGTTTATTATTATTATTATTTTTTTTTTTTTAAATTTTACATAGTTATTATTGTTTTACTCGTCTATGGTGGGCGGCATGGTGGCACAGTGGGTAGTGCTGTCACCTCACAGTGAGAAGAGCCTGGCTTTCATTCCCAGCTGGGGGGGTCCGGGGTCCCTTCTGTGTGGAGTTTGCATGTTCTCCGCCTGTCTGCGTGGGTTTCCTCCCACAGTCCAACTAGATGCAGTCAGGCTAGCTGGAGATGCCAATATGCCTCCTAAGTGTGAGTGTACATGTGTGTTCGTCTGTTCTGTAATGGACTGATGGCATGTCCAGGGTGTTTCATGCCCAGAGTGGTCAAACATATATATATATATAGACACTCATCATCAAAAGAACAGCCGCACCCACACACTGATTTGTTGGTCGTCTCCACCAAGACAAAGACTTTGGTAACATTGATGTGGTGTTAAGGGCAGTCGTTGTAACAATCTGTGTGGGTGAAGTCTTCATGTAGCTGGCTGGCAATGGTGCTGGCACTAACAGGATGACTCACGGAGGGCATCACTGCTCGCTGATCGTCCGCAGCTGTGGCTGTTGGGTCACCCAGGCAATTATTCCACTCTCTCTCTCTCTCTCTCTCCGTGGTTCATGCAGGTCTCCCAGATCCCTCATGCCGCTGGTGTGGCCCTTCTTCTTTTGACGGCCGCCAACAGCACCGCATGACCAGTATGACCAGCCTTAATGGAAACCACATGCAACAGGACGACCTTAAATAGCCAGTCAGATACAACGATAAGCCCAATCTTGCTTACGTCACATACACATGAATTTTTCATGTCTCAAGATGTCAAAACCTACCCATCAAGCTTCATTCCTGTCGGCTGATTCAAGTCAAGTCCAGTCAAGATTTATTTCTACAGATACTGTCACAAAGCAGCTTTACAAAGAATCTGTTGTCCGAGCCCCCAGGGAGCAAGCCAAGGGCGACAGAGGCGAGAAAAAACTCTCTCAGTTTAAAAGGAAGAAACCTCGAGAGAAACCAAGACTCAAAAGGGGAACCCATCCTCCTCGGGTCAACACCAGATAACAAGACAAGTAAAGGAAAGGAGCCTCTGGGTGCAACTATATTTCAGTCATGAGCGTACTTTGGTCTTTTTGAAGACATGATTGCTTTTTTCTCCTTTACTCTAGCTTGTTAGACAGCATGATGGTACAGTAATAACTCAGAAGTGGTTAGGGGGGCCCCTGTAGCATCATATATATATGCATATGTATTAGACCCAGTTCAGAAGCAGAGCAGAAGTCATGCTTGAGCGTGTGTGTGTTTTTAAATGAGCCCGCTCTCAGTGACAGGCAGTGGGCTGCTGTCAGCGCTCTGATGAACTGTGCTCATGGCCCCTCCTAAGGGGAATGAGTGTACAGCTCTAATCCTGAGTCACAGGACAGACAGTCATACGGAGCTTGTCTCCTTCCCCAGCTGGACACGCTAAATAAGCTAGTCTGGTCAACAGTCTTCTTGATCACACACAGCTGAATATTGGTACCCAAGCCCAAAAACCCAAATACCGACCAGCACAGACCAACAGACCAAAACCTTCTATACCATTGCTTCACAGACTGCTGAATGTATACCAATGAGCAAAAGCATTATGCCTAATATGCTGTGGGTGGTCAGCATGCTGCCAAAACACTGCCAACATTACAACTCTAAAACTCTACCAACATTACAACTCTAAATCTCTACCAACATTACAACTCTAAAACTCTACCAACATTACAACTCTAAATCTCTACCAACATTACAACTCTAAAACTCTACCAACATTACAACTCTAAATCTCTACCAACATTACAACTCTAAAACACTACCAACATTACAACTCTAAATCTCTACCAACATTACAACTCTAAATCTCTACCGACATTACAACTCTAAAACACTACCAACATTACAGCTCTAAAACGCTACCAACATTACAACTCTAAAACTCTACCGACATCACAACTCTAAAACTCTACCAACATTACAACTCTAATACACTACCAAAATTACAACTCTAAATCTCTACCAACATTACAACTCTAAAACTCTACCGACATCACAACTCTAAATCACTACCAACATTACAACTCTAATACTCTACCAACATTACAACTCTAAATCTCTACCAACATTACAACTCTAAAACACTACCAACATTACAACTCTAAATCTCTACCAACATTACAGCTCTAAAACGCTACCAACATTACAACTCTGACACACTACCAACAGTACAACTCTAAATCACTACCAACATTACAACTCTAAAACGCTACCAACATTACAGCTCTAAAACGCTACCAACATTACAACTCTAAAACGCTACCAACATTACAACTCTAAAACTCTGCCAACATTACAACTCTAAAACACTACCAACATTACAACTCTAAAACACTACCAACATTACAACTCTAAATCTCTACCAACATTACAGCTCTAAAACTCTACCAATATTACAACTCTAAAACACTACCAACATTACAACTCTAAATCACTACCAACATTACAACTCTAAATCTCTACCAACATTACAACTCTAAATCTCTACCAACATTACAACTCTAAAACACTACCAACATTACAACTCTAAAACTCTACTGACATTACAACCCTAAAACTCTACCAACATTACAACTCTAAATCTTTACCAACATTACAACTCTAAAACTCTACCAACATTACAACTCTAAAACTCTACCAACATTACAACTCTAAATCTCTACCAACATTACAACTCTAAATCTCTACCAACATTACAACTCTAAAACTCTACCAACATTACAACTCTAAAACACTACCAACATTACAACTCTAAATCTCTACCAACATTACAACTCTAAAACTCTACCAATATTACAACTCTAAAACACTACCAACATTACAACTCTAAATCACTACCAACATTACAACTCTAAATCTCTACCAACATTACAACTCTAAAACACTACCAACATTACAACTCTAAAACTCTACTGACATTACAACCCTAAAACTCTACTGACATTACAACCCTAAAACTCTACCAACATTACAACTCTAAATCTTTACCAACATTACAACTCTAATACTCTACCAACATTACAACTCTAATACTCTACCAACATTACAACTCTAATACTCTACCAGCATGGACTCTATGTGACCTCTGAATGTGCCTTGTGGTATCTGACACCAAAACATTAGCAGCAAGTCTTTCAAGCTCTGTAAATGGTGAGGTGGAAATGGCCAGGGCAACACCTCAACCTCAGTCCTGATCCCCAAACCATTCTGAACAATTTCAGGGTCCTGTAGAAAGGGGCCACTCCCATCAAAGAATACCACTGCCACAAAGAGGTGTACCTTGTGTAAGTGGCAGTTGTCAAACTGACATCCACATGGCCCAAGGCCCGAGTGTGCCAGCAGAACACTGATTCACACAATGTCTTCCTTAAATAACAGTCGGTAGATTCACAGCACTACTGACCAGACCCTACAAGCCTTGTCGAGGGGCCCAGTCATCTGACCCTTGTCATGCCACCCACATCCAAAAGGTCAGCTATAAGGACTGACCGCTTACTCACTGTCTAACATATCCCAGACCTTTACATACGTCATTGTTACAAGATAATCAGCAGTATTTGCTTCATCTGTGAAAATGGTTTGGCTCAGCTGTGTATTTTTAATAGATGGGGTCAAGCATCAACAGGCTCTTTTCTAAGGTCACCTTTGTAATTGCTTTGATTTGACGAAAACGCCATCCTGGTACCCCCATGGTTGAAACAGCTGTGCTAAAATGCCCTGTAAAGTGGTGAACACAGGTAGAAGTCCCCTATTGGCTGCCCTTCACATGAGGGAAAAATGAGTGCCTCCTTGTGCAATAAATTATGATGATGTGCTCTCTAGAGCAAAACTAATTTGATCATACGTCTTAATGAGTGCCTTCTAGTGGAGAGAACGTGATGCACTGCCCTGTAGACGCACGTGTAATGGTCTAATTGGGGCAGTTTTAATGGAAAAGTGCCCTCTATGCACCCCCTACATGACCGTGTACTATAGGCTGCCCTTTCCGGTAGACAGAATGGGATGCAGTGTGATATGGAACACTCCTACAGGTGAGAAAACAGGATGAACATGCCCAATTAGGCACTCCTGTAATGGGTTAAATGTAACGCAGTGCTGTAAAGGATTCCTACGTGTGTGAGAATGAACAGAGGTTTCCTAATGGATGCCCTCCCACTGAAGGAAATGCGAGGTGGTGGTGTATAAGTGCCCTCACAATAGGATAAACTTGACTCAACTAAACTCTCACGGAGTGCCCTCCTAGATGCCCCTCCAAGTGGAAGAACATGATGAAGTGCCCTTGCAATGGAGAGGAAAAACCCCAGTGAGGAAAATGAGATGCTCTTCTCTAGGGTCTACCCCACAACGTGACCCTCTAGGGCAGGCTTTCCCAAAGTGGTTGCAACAGTGTTGCCAAATATGTGGAATGATGGCTCTGGGTCAACTGTGAGCAACTGCCCTGTTGAGAAAGAGAAGCACATGGCCTGAAGAAGAATTGTCTCACTGCATGACTACCAAGCTCACACACCTGTTTTCCTCTGAGAGATGTGGTCATAGATCACTTAATGACAGTGTTGATCCTAATCGAGGATGAGGGGTTGCACAGACTAGTCGGCTTGGTGAGCTTTAAGGTTGACGTGGGCTAACCACTAATTATAGGTTTATGACTCTAACAACATGGACGCCTCAGAGAAGTCATCAGGTGAGGAGCCTGGTGATTTCAGGGTGTGTATCTCTGGCTTCCTAATGGCTCTTAAAGGCTAATGGCTTCCAAGCCTCGATGGAAAGACAGAAGAACGTTCTTGGCTCCGTTCTAACATTCCTACACTAATCTTGAAAGAGAAAATACTAACAGTGTTTAATATCTGCTCTTTAAGGTTTCTTATTATCACGCATCCATATCGCTATAATTCCAAATCCAGCGTCCAGACAGGACACGGATGAGACCCTGTGGATGTTGGAGACTACTGCAGCTCTTTTCTCCCTACCACTGTAAGGCTGTACAACAGACACCTGCCCAAGCAGAGCAACAGACACTCACTACTGTAGTACACTATATGGACCCATATCTATCTATATATGCAGTGTGATTTAATCATTGTGCAGTATTTGCTGCTGCACGTTATTACCTGTACATCAAATGTATACATCTTGTACTGACTGCACTCTGGCTGCCGATAGCCTCAGTATTTAGGTGGCTGCCAATAATATCAGTATCTGTGCTGATATAAGAGAATGTAGCTGTGCTATATATACAGTATATACATACATATTTATACATATTTATTTTGTATTTAGTTTTTTTTATTGTACAGTAGAGATTTTTTTCTGTTGTTATTTCTTATTTTGTATTCTGTATAACTTGCACCATAGTCTCCGTCTTGTTCTGTATCTGTTCTGCTGCTATTCTGGTGTAACAATGCACATTTCCCCATGTGGTTTAATAAAGGTAATACATTTTATCTTGCCTACACCTAGACCTAGACTGGTTTTTGGACTTTACGTTGAGAACAGTCTGGACTGTCTTTGTGTACGCACCTGTGGCTTTCACTGTGTTTAGCACAGCCTTTTTGTGCTAAACACAGTGAAATTTGTGCATTTGTGAACGCAGCAACGAATAGTATTTACTGAGAACGATTTGTCTGGGTATTCCCAAGCCCATGTGACAATATCCTTCATAGAAACATGCCTGCATTTAATGCAGTGCTGTTACAGGGATCAAAGGTCACAGGTATGTTTTTCTTTTATGGACAGAGATTTCTCAAAATTCCCTGATTCCTTTTATAGTGTACATTGCAGAGGGCTAAAGGCCGTGCAGTTTCTGGCTGATTAAAATAATTTTTAATGTTTATTTATTATTTTTTCTTATATTTAGTAGACGCATTTTTGGCAAAGTGGAAAGCCTTGACCCGTCCTCGCTCTTAAAGGATGCTGGATGCTATTCCTGGATGTTATTCCAAGTCTGAGTGCATGATTACCTGTTTGAGATTTTTGTTTATGAACGTTTCACAATGCCCCTAGTCTTACAATGTCCAGTTTCCAACTTCCTTGAAACCAGTTGCAGTCATTTACCTACAGTCCCAACATTTTAAATAGGGTTTGTACATAAACCACTAAAATTTTGCAATAATCCATCGATATAGATTTGGCACAGAACAGAATGTGGATGATGGATCTGGACTTTCTACAGTGCTGGCTTGTAAACTAATAATGCTAAACTCTCCATCAGCAGTTTCACCTGAGTAAGTCGAGCCGTTTCTGAACAGGCGTTCTGTAAGGTCGTTAATATTGTGTAAGTTACCCATTTTGCGATTTAGCCCTTGTCAACATTAGGCTGGCGAACCCTGGGGAACACAGAGGAGCGTTGTATCTTGTGATTATGATGAGGATTATGATGATGTATTATTCTGTAATACTTATCCCGAAAACACTTCAGCGACAAGAGCAGGTCTGAAAGGATGACCCTTATGGCACTCCAGCAGATCTTGTGGCAAATGACTAATTAAGTGTTGGAGTGTGGCATGCTGTGAATCTTAATGATGAGAGCTCTCCCAGGCTGGGAGGATTTCACTGCATTACATGGAATATGAGGAAAGGGAATCAACCTATTAACCGCTAATGTAGCTGGACCGCTCGACTAGCCTTGAAAGGAAACTGTCACCAATTACACTGACGTTGTTACCAAAGGGAAAGTCTCGCCTTCGGCCCCGATCGGCTGGCTTCACAACTTTGTGGAAAACCGCAAACTGTGCAGAAAAGTGCGTCGGTGCAATGAAACGCAGCACAGCAATCTATAAAGTGGAACGTAAGGGACCTCGGAGCAATCAGACCTGTCTGCAGCAGAACGGCCCACGCCCCGCACAAGCCACTGTTAATGCACCAAGTGTGACCTTTTCTATGAGAGCACGCTCACACGCTGAGAGCGCCACTTGTGTATGAAAGAGCAAAAACAAAGCACGCAAATTGGCCCTCACTCACACGCTGGGAAAATGAGGCCAATGGGTGTCCATTCAAGCCACACAAACGAAGCAAATTAGCTATTTGCCCTCCATTGAACATAAGCAGTTCGTGCCCCTCCTGTGGCAGCTCAGTGCAGGTTCTTCTCCCGTGTTCAAAAGGCCATCAGTCTCGGCCCAGCAGCAGCAGCAGACCCTCTGGCTCTCTGATCAAGAGTAATGTAAGTGAAGCACTTAGTAATGAGAGTCTGTAAAGCCAGGTGGAGGCGGGAGACAGGGCGTGGGAGGAGAACAGGGCTGGGACAAAGTGATCCCACACTGCCAGAGGACCTATGACTGAGTACATACGGCAGCCAGCTGCCCCTGAGGAGGTATGAACACATACACCACACGTTAAAGGAGTAGCTCATAAACTGACATCGTATTCCCCTTTTAGTGGACCTCAGATGGATCCAGACTCAGGTGTCACGATGGCAACACATCTCTGCTTCAAATCAGAATGACTTTTTGAGCACCTACCATTAATAACAAGTGCTCTGAAAGCAGCACCAGTACAAGGTTACAACTAATGCATACCTGTCAAGGTGTACTCCACTTTTCTACCTTTGCTGCAGCTTCACCACTGAGAATGTGCACTCGTCATCTAAAGAAGAGTTGTACCTGTAGCTGCGCCCAGAAGGAATCAACCGACAGCAGTGAAGATTGATGGGTAGGTCAGGATCGTCAGACATGCGAATGATTCAGGTTTCGTGCTCGCCTGCCCATGTGGCGTAAACAAGGACGGGCCTTATCGCTGTACCTGACATGATGGCGGACATTCAGCGAGCAGTGATGCCACCATGAGTCCCGTTAGTGCCAGCAGCTTACGAGTTACAACGACTGCCCTAACCTCACATCAACGCCACCAAAGACTCCAGTGGTGTCATGCCAGACTGTCACGGAGGGACTAGCAGCAGGTCGTCTTCACTGAGGGGTCCTCTTTTGGTCTTGGTGGGGACCGCTGACAAATCCATGTGTGGAGGCCAGCACCGAGATGAATGGTTTGTTGACAGGTGTGACAAGTAGCATGAGGAAATCTGCGCTGGGGAGGATTATACAGGTGGATGGAGCTTCTGGGAAAGAACTCGAGGGAGGCCTGGTGGCGCACAAGGCCAACAGCCGGAGAGGTGTTGGTGCCTACTGTTGGTGAGTGCTGTATGGTTAGTAATAACCTGCTTGCTGTCTCTGCCATTCTGATAGCACTGGCTGGCTGTTCTCACCGCAGTCGTGTGCAATAAAGTGCACTTGTTTAAAAGTGCAATGTTACCTGCATATGCTATGCCAAAATGTCCCAGAATGCAACAGAAAATTAAATGGACACAGCATTCAGTTTGATACCTCATTAAGCCAGGCCTATGTGGAACGATAAGCATTGCGTAACACTGGCAGGCTCTTTTGGTGACAGTACAAAATCACTAATGCAAGTTGCACGCTTATGGAACACGGCATTTGGGACAAATGAACACATGCACGGATTCCTGGTCGTTTGAGGTTATTAAGATCAGCTATGAACATTTGCACCAGTCCGGTTTAGCGGATAAAGAAATACATCAAATCCTATTTTTTTCTTAAAGAGACCCAGTAGACAAAACTGCATTAACCCTACCAGTACGTATCATCCACTAGGGATGAACCGAGTGGCTCTTTTAAATTTTGGCCACAACCACAACATAGGAAACAGGTCTACAACCTAAATTGGAAATGAATTAGCAGTGATCAAAACACCAGTCAGCAAAGACACGTTCAAACTCTCAGAGCAGCAGTGGAGAGGAAAGTCAGCCATGTAGAACTATTTCTGAGTGTCTTCAACAGACATTAGTGTCACCATATGTCCTCATTAGGTTAGGAAAACTCATTAAATATGCAGCACATGGGCTGTTACACACTGAACGTGGTCGCACTGACCACGAAGGGTTAAACAATGAGATTAACAAAAGCTTGTATTTCAGTAAGGCATAGAAGCTCCTCTGGCCCACACATGCATCCACATCCACATGACATGTGCCTTCTTACTATATTCCCTACATGCACCCATCAGCTATAACATTAACACCACCTCCTAAAATCTACACTCACTGTACGTTTCATCAGCTCCACTTACCACACAGTCTGTGTGCTTCACTATCCACCTTTCACCCTGTTCTTTAATAGTCAGGACCACCACAGAGCAGGTATTGTGTGGGTGGTGGATCATTCTCCACACTGCAGGGACACTGATGGGTGATGGAGGTGTGTTAGTGTGTGTTGTGCTGGTGTGAGTGGATCAGACACACTGTGTCCACTCACTGTCCACTCTATTAGACACTCCTACCTTGCTGCTCCACCTTGTAGATGTACAGTCAGAGACGATAGCTCATCTGCTGCTGCACGGTGCAGTGCTGGTCATCCTCTAGTGCGTAGTTCATCGGTGGTCACAGGACCCTGCCCCCTGGATGCTGTTGGCTGAATAGGTTGGGTTGGTGTGCTGTTCTTAGGTGTCTGAACCCTCAGTGTCAGCTACTTCCTTCACACTATGGTCTTTGGCACGCCCCAAACGCAGTCACTCCTGTTAGCCAATCATTAACGATGTATCTCCACACATCGACTGGGACATTCAGTCCACTGTAGCCCCTCTTCTAAATCTAGCAATCCCATCACTCATACCCCACCGTTACATATAGCTCGAGCCTTCACGTGCAGGAGCCTGAAGTTACCGCCACCTTTAGTACGCACAGGGAATCATTTCTCGTCCGGTGAGTTTAGAATGATAGAGGGAATAGGTTTGGTGGGACTGTGGGGGCAGGGTGGCTCATTACAGGTGTTCCATCACTCACTGGATAAACCAAGCCAGAACCAGGGCCTAGGTGTAACTCTGTGAATGAAACGTTGGACTGCTGGCACTGTTTACACCGGAAGGCTTGGTTGTAACTGTGTTTAAACTGTGTGAAGGCTGTACTTTAGTCTGATTAGCTCTCGCTGTGAGCTGATTACATGCTTATATGCCTATATTAAAGTCACCAAGAGGGCAATTAAATAATATAGGTGTGAATTCAGTAACCTGTACACACAACACAGCCTTTGAGAAACACTTCATGGAAAAAAGTTCCCATGCTACAAAAAGGACTTCAGGGTAAACAGAAACCTGTCCGTCAGATGGCTGGGAACATTTGCAAATGACTCTGGGAATACGCAGGAGTGGCCAAAAATACATTCTATATAGACGCGTCGTTCAGTTTCAGACGTAAGCCTGTTTGAAATTAGAGACGTTTCTGAGGAGGTTGTATAGAGGGCATGCATTGACACTACCGTCCTGCTGGAATACACCAGCCTCAGTTGGGCTGTGTGGCTGGGTCTGTTAAGGAAAACTGGAAACCTGTGATCATGTGATGTAAAGGTAGTTGGGCTCAAGAGTGATCTATCCAAATAACCAGATGACTATGGACACTGGATGTTTGGGGAAACTGTAAACCAGCCAGGCAGAACAGTGGACCAGTGGGTAGCACAGGAGCCTCACAGCAAGAAGGGCCTGGGGTTAGGTCCTGGCCCCCGGCACTCCCGGGGCTTTTCTGTGTGGAGTGTCTCTGTGGGTTTCCTCCCATAGTCCTGCAGTCAGGTCAGCTGGAGATGCTATATTGCACCCCCTAGGTGGGAATGTGTGTGTCTGCCTTGGACTGGTGGCCTGTCCTGCCTTCTGGCCACTAAGCGCTGGGATAGGCATCAGCAGCCCCCCCTAGGGGTCCCGCGTCCCCTAAAATACAGAATCGTCCTTTATTTGGCAACTACATGTTGCATCCCGTATTAAACAAACATGTCACTCACACATGACCACGCCCCCCCTCCTTCATTTTCATCTCTGAAAGGTGCCAACCCTACTCCTTCCTGATCTAGAAGGATGAAGTGGTTTGTGAGATGAGTAGGTGAGTGAGTACACTAGCTAGGCCTATGCCTTTGCGCACTGTGACATTTGGTGTAACATTAGATATTGGTGCAGGTGTAACGCAGCCCGCAAAAGAATTAGCCCCCACTGAAGACATGGACAGCTGCAGAAAAGACAGGGACAGTGTGTTGGGGTCTTGTAGATGAAGGGTGGGATTTGAAGAGAGATGTTTGCATGCAGCTGCACTGATGTTTGTAGTTCTGTCGGGAGCTGCTTCTGTGAACGGTAGTGATCCATTTGCTTCTCTTTTCAAGCCGAGCTGTACGCCCTGCTGAATGTGTACAGTACAATAGCTCTTTGGTTTGGATGTTCTCGTGCTTTTGCTGCATTCACACTGAATGCTAATGCTACCAGTCAGTTAGTCAGTCTTCCTGCAGTGACTCCCGCCAAATGTGACACCACATCCATACACGCCATACAGTCTGCACGTGCTAATTGGTGGGCTACGTTTGCCTCATGGCTGATCTAGAACATTTGGAATAAGATGTACCATAGAACTGAACTGTGTTTATATAGTAGAGACATAGAGAGAGAGCGAGAGGGGGGGGTGGGGGCGGTGGGGGGGGGAGAGAGCGAGAGAGAGAGAGCGAGAGAGAGAGGGGGGGGGAGCGAGAGAGAGAGCGAGAGAGAGAGAGGGGTGGGGTAGTGAGAGAGAGAGAGAGACAGATAGAGAGAGAGAGGGGGGAGAGAGGAGAGAGGAGAGAGAGAGAGAGAGAGAGAGAGAGAGAGAGAGAGAGAGAGAGAGAGAGAGAGAGAGAGAGAGAGAGAGAGAGAGAGAGAGAGAGAGAGAGAGAGAGAGAGAGAAAAGATAGAGCGAGAGAGAGAAAGGATAGAGAGAGAGAGAGAGAGGGAGAAAGAGAAAGAGGGAAAGAGAGAGAGAGATCTTTTTCTAAGGCGTTTTGGATAAGAGAGTTTGTGTTGGGCGTGCTGCTATCGATCGTGGCTTCATTTAGAGCCATTGATCCGAGTGGGCGTGATGTTCAGGCTGAGGAAAGGGCTCAGCTTACTTGGAGGTCATGAATATTTGAATAACTGACACTGGGGCATTACAGAGTGGCGCGCGGTTACACCATGAATATTCATATCTAATTCATCACCAGGTATAACAGAGAGAAAGAGAGAGGGGGGGAGAGAGAGAGGGAGAGGGAGAGAGAGGGGGAGAGAGAGAGGCAAACCAGGTATGATACATGGGGAAAGGTGTAACACCACCAATTCCACCAATTGGGGCCAAGACCATGTTTACCCACTCATCACAAGGGCAGAGTTTAAGACTATATTTACTTCAGCCCTCACACTATTGCAGATATAGTCATATTACTTAAACTAAACTAAACTAAACCAGACTACACTAAACCAGACTAGACTAAACCAAACCAGACTAGACTAAACTAAACTAAACTAAACTAGACTAAACTAATAAAAACAATCTAAACTCTCTCCAGTAAAACAGGATTCTGTTTTCCCTGCTGATTCCAAACCACTATGGTAGTAGTACAGCTAGGTACGCACTGGAGGGGCATGGGGGCGTGTAACACACCTCTTACATACATCTAGGAGCTTTACTTGATTCTAATGATTCTACAGAACGCGTGTGCTAGAACATCAGGCCTGCACTCCGGGGACCAACATTCATTTGTCTTCATTGTGACTTTGATTAGGAATTCACACACACGCACACACACACACGCGCGCACACACACACGCACGCACACACACACACGCACGCACGCACGCACGCACGCACACACGCACGCACGCACGCACACACGCACGCACACACACACATACACGCACGCACACACAGACATACATGCACACACACACACGCACGCAAACATGCACACACACACACACACACACACACACACACACACACGTACATGTACACACACACACACACACACACACACACGAACACACGTACATGCACACACACACACACGTACATGCATACACACACGCACGCACGCACGCACGCACGCACGCACGCACGCACACACACACACGAACACACGTACATGTACACACACGCACGCAAACATGCACACACACACACACACACGTACATGCGCACACACGTACATGTACATGTACACACACACACACACACGCACGCACGCAAACATGCACACACACACACATGTACATGCGCACACACACGCACACACACACACGTACACGTACACACACACACACACACACACACGCACACACACACACGTACACGCACACACGTACACACACACACGTACATGAACATTGTGTTTATTAGAACTACATGCTCTTTACGCAGGTACACTGCAGTAGAGTATTCATTAGGCCTGTACTCGGTCAGGAAAGTGAGCTGTAGACTAATTTATAAACAGAGGGTGAATTTGAGTTATGGTCACTCACAGAGCGAGGCACTGTTCCACACTGTTCCTTTATCTCAGTAAACCTTGTTTTCAAGATCACATGGTGCAGCCAGTATTTGTTCAGTCTACAGCGGTAGTTATGGGGAGGGGGTTGGAACAAAGGAACACCAGAAGGTCTGTAATATCCCTGCCTAGGCTTATATTGGTGTTCTCTATATGATACAAATGTGGAAACCAAATCTGGCTTCCCCTACCACACATTAGCACATTACCACACCACTCCTCTACCGCACATTAGCACATTAGCACTAGTGATGGTATTATGAACAGTGATAAAATATATAGGCCAATAACAAAGCAGCAGAGCGTACGGCCTCCCAAAGCAGACCAGCAAGGTAGGAGTGTCTAACAGAGTGGACAGTGAGAGGACACCGCCGCAACACACACTAACACACCTCCACCAACACACCTCCACCACGTCAGTGTCACTGCAATGCTGAGAATGATCCACCACCCATATAATACCTGCTCTGTGGTGGTCCCGTGGGGGTCCTGACCATTGAAGAACAAGTTACAAGGCAAAATGGACAGTGAGTGTAGATACAAGGAGGTGTTCCTAATAAAGTGCTCAGTGACTGTATATAGGATTATGTAACGATGTATGGAGAAAAGAAAGAACAGATGTGAACGCTCTGGCAGCGTGTAACTTAATATAGCCATGCCAACAAGCTGCTTTAAAGTCGAGTTGAGCCGAGAGAAGGAGAGAGAAGGATAGAGGGGGTTAGAAGATAAAAGCCAGTGGGGCTGCTACGACAAGCTCGGGTGAAAGACATTGATTCGAACATCCGCTGATAAAGTGTGACAAAGTGAGTGGCAGCGGTGAGAGAGGAACTGGCTCTAATCCTTAAGTGCTGAAGTAGTGCGACTTAATCAAATATAGATATAACCGCTTCCCACACAGAGCGTCATATTTCTCTGCTCAAATGCCTCACATGACTCACATGCACATCTGCTTCAGATGATCTACCAATGAAAGACTCCTTGTCTTTTTTTCACTGACTCATTCTTCCTCCATTTCCACGCCCGCCTCTAATATCAAACACACATCAGTTCCAGCAGCAAGCAGCAGACACACACCTTACACCCAGACCTCCAGCACAGGGCACACACACAGGCACCAGCTCTACCTCCAGCCCACACATGCACACACGATACATGATATGTCACTATATTTCATACACACACACACACACACACACACACACACACACACATACTTACACACACACACACACACACATTATACACACACACATATATATATATATATATATCTGTGACCAAGATAGCAAGTCTTTGTGATGTATCAAGAGCCACGGTATCCAGGGTAATGTCAGCATACCACCAAGAAGGACGAACCTCCACCAGCATCACGTAGTGACCTGGCCACTATCCTGCAAGAAGAATGGCTTAAAATCCCTCTGACCACTGTGCAGGACGCAGTATATGTCATTCCCAAGACCAACTGACGCTGTATTGGCTGCAAAAGGAGGCCCTACACCATACTAATAAATGACTGTGGTCTAAAACCAGGTGTTTCAGTTTCATTGTCCAACCCCTGTAAATATATATATATACACACACAACTATATATATAAAAGAATAGCTGCACTCAGAAGGAGGTGTGGGATTGCAGTGCTGTGGCTTCAGGCCACCGAGTTTGCTAGACGTCTCGTAGTGGTTCCTAATGGTGTCCTATGATAATCCATCCCATGCAGCTTAATTATTCTCACACGGTTCCTGCAGATGTTCTTGTTGGGATGGTATAGAGTGATACCAGGGCATGTAATAAGTCGACCACGGTGCCTCCACACATGGATTCGTTCTTCGTCCTTTGGCAATGTCATTGTAACTGTCACCATGGAACATATCTCTCTCTTTCTCTATCTGTCTGTCTGTCTATCTATCAGGATCTTCCCTGACACAATTCAGATGAGAGTTTACTGTACACTGGGATTTTAGCCACTACTGGTAGACCCGTATACCTCCATACACCTGCAGATTCAGATACTTTGGTCACACGCCCCACAGGTGTTTGTAGCCCATCACCTTTTTGTAACATCATCTGCAGGAGCCTGAAGTTACTATCACTTTAAACACAGTATTATTTTGTCTGGTGAGCTGTTGAAATGTTAATGTATGGTTACTTTTCTTGACGTATAAATATTCTATTATTTTAAGAATAAAACACCAGTTGCTGTATATGCAACAACTTTGGATGCTGTGCCGAGCCAGTATTGAGGAACACCCCCTTTGGTTGTTTGTTGCTAGCTGGGAGTACTTCTGCTCTTTATATAGGGAATTATTTTCACCCTCTCATCCTCGCAGAACACGTCTAGTACCCGTGGTTTTGCATGCACATTATGTTTAAGATCTACCCACAGATTTTCAGTGATGATGGTGATGAACCCTGGGCCAGAAGAGCTCCAGTCTATGGCTCTTGAAGTGGTTCGCAGTGGGTTGAGATGTACAGGCAGGTCCATAGGAATTTTGGCAGTTTTGTCTTTTTGCTTCAGTACGCCACCACAATGGATTTAATATGGATGTGACTGAATTGTAAACTGTCAGCTTTAAATAAAGGAGTTTCCCGTTTTTACTATACTGTATATATTATACATACTATAATACCGCACTGCTTCTCACAGGCTTAGAAGTCACTGGGCAAACTAACAGAATCATAAACACAAGGACTATTTTTAATACTTGGACGCAAATCCATTGCAGTCAAAGATGCCTGCAGTCTGGAGCCCATGGACATCACCAAATGTTGAGTTTCCTCCCCTGAGATGCTCTGCCAGGTCTTTACTTCAGCTGCCTTCAGTTGGTGCTTGTTTGTGGGTCTGTCTGCCTCCGGTTCTGTCTTTAGTAAGCCAAAAGCATGCTCAGTGGGGCTCACTCTTCCATTTCCTGGCCTAAGAAGCTCTGAAGCTGCTTTGGTTGCATGTTTTGGCCAGCTCTCTATCTGTACCATGAAGTGGCGTCCTAGCTGTTCCGCCACATTTGACTGGATCTAGTCACCAGTGACCTAGATCTACTGACTGCCATACGTGCTCGAGCCCAACACTGCCTTCACCATGCTTCACAGATGGTGTGGTATGTTTCAGATCATGGTCCCTTCCTTTCTTTCTCCATACGCTTCCCATCATTCTGGTAGCAGCTCTACTTCGCTTCATCTGTCCAAAGAATCCTGCCCAAGAACTGGGGAGTTTTTTTTAAAAGTCGTATTGGCATTCACAAAGATGTCTCTCGTTTGTAGGCCTTTGACAGTGATACGCCAACCTCCTCCAGAACGTCCTTGACTTGACGTTAAAGTTGTGAAGAGATTTTTCTTCAACATGAAAAGGATTCTGGGATCATTCACTTTCATTGTCTTCTGGGCTCGTCCAGGTATTTTAGTATTGCTGGGTTTGCCAGCGCATACCTTCTTTTAAGAACAGCTTTACCGCTCCTGAAAATTCTTCTCATGTCGGTAGAGAGGTATGCCTCAGAGAAGAGCTCTGAAGCGATTTGAGAAGGGTTGCATCGCCGAGCCCCGGGGAACAGGATGGTATTATCAACGTCTTGCACGCCATAGCACGCTGTTGGCGGCAGTGGATAGAAGAAGACATGCACCAGCTACAAGGATCTGGGTGACCTACACGACCACGGAGAGGGACAACCAATGAATTGTCCCACATGCACAAAGTGACCCAACAGCCCATGGCCACATTCAGCAGGCAGGGATGCCCTCCATTAGTCACCCTGTTTGTGCCAGCACCATTGGCAGGTAGATGCAGGCTGTTATGATGACGGCCCTTAGCAGCATGTCAATGTCACCAAAGACTGAAACAGTGTTGTGCCAGACTGTCTTGCAGTGACTCGGAAGGACAGCGGGTCATCTTCATGACGAGTCCCGCTTTTGTCGACCACGGTGCCTCCACACATGGATTCGTTCTTCGTCCTTTGGCAACGTCGTTGTAACAGTCACCATGGACCGTATCTCTCTCTCTGTCTATCTATCAGGACCTTCCCTGACACAATTCAGATGAGAGTTTACTGTACACTGGGATTTTAGCCACTACTGGTAGACCCGTATACTTCCATACACCTGCAGATTCAGATACTTCGGTCACACGCCCCACAGGTGTTTGTAGCCCATCACCTTTTTGTAACATCGGCCCTTAGCACCATGTCAATGTCACCAAAGACTGAAACGGTGTTGTGCCAGACTGTCTTGCAGTGGCTCGGAATAACAGCGGGTCATCTTCAGTGACAAGTCCTGCTTTTGTCTTGGTGGAGACGTCTGACAAATCTGTGTGGTGGCATTGTGGTCAGCGCCGCCACCAATCCTGACACCATACTGAGAGACATTACTTCTGTATGTGTAGCTCAATAAATATTACCCACATCAGTCTAAATATAATCTTCCTTCCCAATAGCACTGCAATCCCACAATCCTCTGGCTGCAGCTGAGTGGATATATGAAAACATCCATTATTAATACCACTATAAATCTCTATACATTTTAAATACAGTTGGTATACAAACTGATGGAGTTTTTTTTCCCCCTAATGACCTAATTATACCACCCGGCCCCCCGTCAAATAAAGACCTGTCCAAGCCCTCTATAACATAACGGCACAGGAGGGATTTTGAGACAGCAGATACGGTTAAAACCGTCCCTTATGGGCCTGACTGTTCGTTCGGATCAATGCCCTGCTGTAGAAGCCCACATCTTCTTGGCTTCAGCTTTTTTTCCTTTCTTCCTTCATTTCTTTCCCGAATGTGCCGATAGTTGAATACATTGTTATATCTACCCCTGCAAGGCTGCCTACATCACTGGCTGCTCCACAACCTCCAAGCATAATAGATCCACCCCCAGTTGGTCTTTTTTCTCCAAGCATATATTTGGTGATTGTGGCCAAAGGATTCAGGTTTACTGCATCAGTCCACACTGATGCTTCTGGCTTGGTGGTGTTGTTGTTGTTGTTGTTGTTGACCTCAGAGATCCAGTTAGAACTCTAGATATAAGAGCTGCACTACCATCACAGTTGCAGTCATGTTTTTCTAACGAGGTGTTCGGAAAAAGAATGAGTTAATGTATAAGGCTCTTGAAAAATATAAAAAATATATATATTTTATTTAATTCTAATATAAAAGCGTATTAATCTTAATATAGCGTTAATTATTCAGGTATGGTGTAATGTTAAGTAACAATCTTGACTTATTAATATTGACACCTCCTAAAGTAAACCCAGAGTAACAGGAATGAAAACAGGAGGCCACATAAATCTACCATCCCAGGCCATGAAGGAGAGGTCAGCACGCTCCATACATTTGCCAGACTCTTAGCTGGCGTGGCTGATGTTCATCGTTAATCGAGGCTACAGTTGAGTTCCTTGATTGCCAGTTTATTAACTGAAGGTTCGGTTCCACTTCAGAGCTGTTAGTTTGCTCTACATTTCAGTCCAGGCAGTTTCGCAAACCTTGGACGATATCGAACAGCTTCAGTGAGGAGACTGACGAGAGGAGTAGCTCCACCTTTATTAGCATCACAACCCCAACAGCAGCCTGTAAGTAGCAGCCATGCTGTGTGACTGTATCTGTGTCTGCTTCTGTGTGACAATGATGGTTGTGGGGGAACCAGCCTGGTAACCAGAGGGTTGCCAATTCAATTCCCTGAACTGACTGAAGAGCCCTTGGGCAAGGCAACTGACCCCCAATCGCTGGGCAGCATGGATAGGGCTGCCCACTACTCTGGGCAAGTGTGCTCACTTTCCCCTATAGTGTGTGTGCTTGTGTCACTTCCTGGATGGGTTAAATGCGGAAGGCTAATTCCGCAGTGTGTAAACACAAATAGCAATGGCTCAAAAGCTCTTTACTCCGAATGACTGGCCTCACCTAAATTTTAATTTAATTATAGTGGTGCCTTACTGTAAGCCAGCCAATCACAGCAGAGCCTGATCCGATTATTCATAAGCTCAGTCAAAACAGCTTATTTCATTGTAGGACCAGATCTGGGGGTGTACACAGGCCTGTACAACCACATTTGGGTAAGTTTCATCCAGGCCAAAGTCACATACCGTCAATGTAGACATCAGAGAACAATAATTAAACTACTGAATTAATGCGTTCTATAGCATCTTTACATATAGCACCCTCCCATATAGCACCCTTTACATATAGCACCCTCCCACACAGGCCACACTTAAAAGTGGAATCCAGCCAATAAACAATCAATAAAATTTGGATTTTTTTAAATTGGAAAATCCTGAAAAAGTAATTTGGCCGAGCGTTAGCATGCACCTGCAACAAAATGGTCTCTAAACAACTGAACGCAGACTGTCATTCATCACAAAGAAAACATACTGCTGGTTTGCCCACCCCTGGTGTCCATCACTCATATTACAGACACATACAGCACATCTCTTCTAAGACCACCCGAGTACCTTTATCCCAATTTATACCCCAAACAGACACACAGCCTGTCTGGCCGTTTCTATTTCCTGGTATTATTACTTGCTCAGTGGTGATTCATGCTCTGGCCTACACTCCCGCTTCCACACACAGGCTCTCACGTTTACAATGGTCCATGGCTAAGGGCATTGGCAGGCTGACAGTAAATCAATAAGCTCTGTGTGTTCAGAGCGCTGTCCTAGGCTTCAACTTCACTGATCACTCCAACCTTTGATGAAACCCACGCAGCGCGCCGTTCAACTCCTGACTCATAAATAGCGGCATCCGTCATGTGTTTATTTATAAACTTTGTGTCTTTGTCACATGAATCCCACATTTAGATGCCCTTATCTAATCACCCTGAGGGTGAGGGAAAGAAATCTCTGTGTTGTTGTTCCCTTTAAAAAGGATCCAATTGATGCAAAAACGATCTACTCCCAACGTTTCAAATGACGAGACCCAAGCAGTCAGTCTGTTATCCTCCTTTTATTTTTCCTCCATTTTCCGTTTCCAAGGATAAAAGACCATGAGGTTACGGCGAATTAGTATCTGCAACTCCTCCAACGTACAGTTCTCGTTATCGGAGCGTATGAAGAGAGAATAACTTCACAGAAAATAAGGAGCGCAATGGGAAAGATAAGATAAACTATCATTTCCAGCAAGCCTGTAAGATTAGTTCCACTCCCCTCCAGCATGATCCCAATTATTAATGCATACGTTTCAGATTTCTAGCACACGACATTTCGGCTTGAACGGGCTCATGAAATTGAAAACAGGATTAAAAAAAAAAACAAAAAAAAAGTTCAATATGTAAACAGCAGGTACTTACAATGCCAAGAGAAGTTCATATCTCACCAGAGAAAACGAGGCTGATGTAGTTCTACTGCCTGCATTTACAAAGCCTGGACTTTATAACACCACGAAGCGACACCAGGAAGAGGCGAGTGTTGTTACCACCAAGTGAGAACGTACAGAGATCCTCCAGAGCTTGTGAGATTCCCTTCATATCCCATAAGAACCCAAAGAAACAAATACCGAGGAGGGTTTTCCTCCACCACCCCCACAAAAATCCCTTTGTGCGTGCTTTCATAAACCATGTGGAAACACAGACTGCATGATGTAAACATGGGTCAACGATGAGGCCCTGCTGCATAAGCTAGTGAAGAACGAGTGCTGTGTTCACAATAGTGTCCACTTATGTCAGTTAAACCATCCACTAGTGCACGACAACGGAGATAAACACTGAACATCAACTGTTCTACTCTTAGCATCGATTTCCAGTTTGTGCTTTGTGTCTTGGGGCTGAAATGAACGAGCTTACACTCGACCTTCCTGGCTTCTCTTCTCGTTTTGATATGTTTCACGATAAGAGGTGGGAAACTGTTAGTCGTTGTAATCAGCGGAGCGGTGTGGATGTTGCCTAATGGATTACCGGTACGACGCTGTTGGAGTGCAGTGTTAAGTGTGCTGTCAGCAGCTTGCTCTTACAGATCACATGTGTTTGATCCACAGCTACAGAAGATGGCAGTTCAAACGAGAAAGCTCCAGTGTCAGTGCTCTATCGAACGAAAGAAGGAAAGAAAAAAAAAGGGGAAAAATGAAAGGCAGGGAACAGGATTCCTCAGGCCACGAACTAAGGCTCTGTGCTTTCTACAGGGGTGGAATGTAACAAGAGCGGTGTGATACATTTACGTTAAGGGGCAAATTGGAACAGTGACACGAGAAGGAACTTTCCCCTCTTAACGCTGAGCTCCGATTGGACGAGCTCAGGGGCTTCCGCATGCACTCCTGAACACCAGTCTGATCATCAGTTCTCATTGTGATCAATGGGGCTCGGCCAAGAGCGGCCCGGCATGCGCTTCAGCTCTGCCTAATGCACGCTGGGAGACCACAGCATGTGCATCAGGCTCTAAGTGCTAACAAGATCATCGGTCATATACGGCCGGTCGAGTGTGGCAGTGTGACTTAACGATCTGCTGTTTGGTCAATGAGCGAAGTTAACGTTACCCTGTGATAAGACCTGGAGCGCTGTGAACTGTTCTTCTGCTGAACACGATACTGGAAAGAGCAGAGGTTTAAAAATAAAAGACAGAAAGAAATAAAAAGGGTCTGTGAGTTCTGTTTGGGTTGATTGAACACCTTGGGGAAAACCTCCCAAGCAGTGCTGTTTTACGTGAACTTAATATACAAGGGTGAAGGTGAAGCTCTAATTTATTTTTTGTGCAAAACTAGGCTTATTATAATTACGCCCGGCTCCATTATTGCTTGTTTATTTTTTCTCCCCTCCATTATAAATCTATTCATCGCTACATTCATGTTTCTAGTTAGACGATTGACACAAACATTAATAGAACACTCACTTAATGTTAATGTAGCACTACTTTCCAGCGCACGGATGATTAGCGCTGGTGATTATCGTTAAAAATGACGGATGATTATATCAGACGAGCGCAGACGACACAAAGCAAACCCGCATGCACCTGATGCAAAAACACTCATTTCTAGATCCATTAGGCAGCAACTATGTTCAGATCATTCGAGACGTTTCTTCTCAGATCAGGCCCCGCCATCCCCCCTCCCCCCTACTCTCTGTTCTACTAACTGTGTGTGTGTATATGTGTGGACGTGTGTGTATCTGCGCTTGCAGGGGCTGGAGCTGTTAACGTCAGGTTAACGTTTTGATCCCCCAGGCTGCGCCGCCTCTACTCTGTAATCTCCAGGATCAGGTCGTCTCCCTCCAGGCTGCTGTCAGCTTTCACGTACACTTTGGCCACGGTGCCGGACAGCGGCGAGTTGACCACGGTCTCCATCTTCATGGCGCTGAGCACGCACAGAGGCTGACCCTTCTCCACTTTCTGGCCCTCTTTCACCTTCACCTCCACCACCTTTCCTGGCATGGGTGCCCCCACCTGGCCACGCACGTCCTTCAGAGCCTTCGGGTGGAAGTGCATCTCCTGTAGGAGCGAAGAAGAAGAAAGCTACAGTGAGAGAGCTGGAAAACAGGTCTGCGTCCAATCTCGATCAGTGTCCGCCCATTAGCTATCTGGACGTGTACTGTAGGCCAAGATGGCCACAGTTATCAGAACAGTCCAATCAAATGATAATCTGCTACATCCTCATTGGCTACTGCAAACCCATAGCTGCTGCTGACTTGACTTCTAAATGCAAATCAATGGAACAAGACATACACCCCCCCAGTCCCAAAGTCATTTTAGGCTATTGGTTTTAGTCCAGTCAGCTTGAAATCTACTCTAAATGTAAAAGGCAGCAGGTATTTTCCAATTTTGTGAAAATCTGAAAACAGAAATACGATACAAGGATTACGGAATATGATAATACAATACATAAAACGGTATAATAATGGTTATTTCTATATATATATATATATATATATATATATATATATATATATATATATATATATATATATATATATATTGTCATAACACATGTAAATTTGTATAGTTTTTAATTGCATTTAATTTTGTTTTTTTTATTGTACAGTACAGATTTTTTTCTTTTGTTATTTCTTTTTTTGTATTCTGTATAACTTGACCTGTAGTAAGCACTGTAGTCTCCGTCTTGTTCTGTATCTGTTCTGCTGCTATTCTGCTGTAACAATGCACATTTCCCCATGTGGTTTAATAAAGGTAGTAAATCTTATCTTGCCTACACCTAGACCTACACTGGTTTTGGGGCTTTACGTTGACAACAGTTTAGACTGTCCTTGTGTTTACACATCTGTGACACACAAATTTGTGCATTTGTGAATGCAGCAACAAATAGTATTTACTGAGAACGATTTGTCTGGGTATTCCCAAGCCCATGTGACGATATCCTTCATAGAAACACACCAGCAATTAATGCAGTGCTGTTAGAGGGATCAAAGGTCACAGGTATGTTTTTCTTTTATGGACTGAGATTTCTTAAAATTTCCCTGAATACTTTTATAGTGTACATTGCAGAGGGCTAAAGGCCGTGCAGTTTCTGGCTGATTAAAATGATTTTTAATGTTTATTTATTATTTTTTCTTATATTTAGTAGATTTTTGGCAAAGTGGAAAGCCTTGACCCATCCTCGCTCCTAAAGGATGCTGTATGCTATTCCTGGATGTTATTGCAAGTCTGAGTGCATGATTACCTGTTTGAGATTTTTGTTTATGAACGTTTCACAATGCCCCATGTCTTACATTGTCCAGGTTCCACCTTACCGCATTTGAAATTAATATTCTGAACTATATAAAACTCATTTTTATTGCAGATAGGCAAATGACATGAGTCTAATGTAAGTCCAGTCCAAGTTAGCAGGCTTCGAATCATCAGTAGACCACTCTGAGGCTGTATTTGAAAGCTGTGTTTAAGATTTAATCTGAAGTGTCCAGAATTAATGTAAAGTATTCAATATGACTGAGCAAGCTGCATAAAACTGAGAATCAGGCTCATTAATATCAAAGTGGTTTTAGGAAAGTCACCCAGCGGCCATCTTTGCAACACTGCCAGGCAGTTATTTCCAGCCATACCCCAAAGACCAGACTTTGATGGGGAGAGACCAAAGTCCTTGAAACTGAAGGTCAATTTACTGTCATAAAACTAAATATATATTTTCTGACTGAACATCATTAACGGTTTCCTGGTTAACGTTACATTAACATTATCGATGGTTTTGGTTGCTAGGCAGCTAGTTAAAACAAATACACCTAGGTAACATTGCTCCTTTGGTCAACCTGCTAGTATCTAACACGATCCTGTGGCGTCCTGGCACTGGCCTTGCTCTCACTGGAGCTCCCAAAAGCGGGCATTAGAAGCAGCTAAAGATGAGAGGCGCCCGTCACATTAAGAGGGAGAACGTGTTGCTGCTGCTGTTACCATTAGTCTGAAGTATGGTTGGTGTTTGGAGTAGCTCAGGGGATAACACCACTACCTGTCAAGTAGCCACCACCACACGTGGGAGACTGGGGTTTGAATCCCGGGCTGGGTGACTATGCTGTGCTACACCAATAAGAGTCCTTGGGCAAGACTCCTAACACCACACTGGCCCACCTGTAATATGATTAACCTTGTAAGTCGCTCTGGATAAGAGCGTCAGCTAAATACCGTAAATGTAATGTAATGTAAGTATGTGTTCTGACTGAAGGTATGCTGGGCTGTGCTGTGTGGGGTTTAGTTATGGACCAGTGTGAGCGGCTGCAGGTCACCCTCACTCTGAATTTGGCTGGATGTTGAGCGCCTCTTCTGGCGCTCTTCTTTTAATAAGGCTCTTTTCCTCGTAGCAGAAAAATGGCTTCATCTGACTCTTATTCCACCCGACCCTACAGTCCGCCTCCAGGTATTAAACCATTAGAGAGCAAGGCAGACGATAGGCCTACCTTTATCAGCAAACACCAATTTGTGTTTTAATGGAAAAGATCAAAAACAAAGAACGGAGACTCAAGATGCTCCGACTGACAGATACGGGGTGAGAACAGCTATATCATACGCAGGGAGTGAGATCAGAAGTGTGATCTTTGACTGTGATTTTTACCACCATTTCACTTCAGTTATGCGAGAGGAGTCATCACGTTTCAATTCATTTGATATTTGGATACAGCAAAAAATCCAAATCTGCTATAATAATGATCATTGTAATGTGTACTTTTCAGACCATTGACAGTTCCCAGTCCTGTTCAGTCAGTCTGCATCAGTAATAGCAAGAGTTTTAATGAGCCAAAGACACAAAACTAGTTAATAAATACCAGAATGATGTAGTTTTAATTAAACGCTATGCTTTTAATATAAACAGATATGCTTTTATATGTGTATTAAAAGTGTGCCCTGTGTTCGACTGTGTAATAGAAGATGGAGGGATAATAACTGAAAGAGATCTCTCCATGTTTTTGGTATTTTCTGGATGGTATATGCAGAAGGCCAGTAGTGTAGTCCTGAATAGTAAAACAGTAAAAAATGGCATTCCTAGACTCATCATTTAAAGAACAGTTACACAGATAGCTGCACCCAGGTGGAATCAACCTCCAGGAATGAAACTTTCTGGGTAGGTTTGACATTGTGAGATATCCGAATGATTTAAGTTTCACGCTCCTCAGCGCATTTGAAGAAACCGAGTATGGGCTTTTTCGCTGTACCAGCACCACTGGCAGATAGCGGCATGATATAAGACCATTACGACATTAACACACCACATCATGGAGTGACTCAAAATGGCAGTGGCTCATCTTCAGTGGCGAGTCCCGACAAACGAATCTGTGTGTGGAGGCACTATTATGGATGGTGATGGGCACCCACTGCACACCATCATCATGGACAAAAGAAGCAAGTTCAGTGGCAGGCTGCTGTCACAGAGCTGCTCCACGGACAGACTCAGGAGATCCTTTGTCCCGAGAGCCATCAGGCTCTTCAACTTTTCCCAGCGGGGCCGGAAGAGGGAAGAGGACAGAGGAGGACTGGTTTAATCATAGGCTTATTTATTCTGCACTATTACACTTTACTGTATATACTGTACATCTGAACTCCTGGACACCCTCAGACACTTTACTGTATATACTGTACATCTGAACTCCTGGACACTCTCAGATACTTTACAGTATATACTGTACATCTGAACTCCTGGACACTCTCAGACACTTTACTGTATATACTGTACATCTGCACTCCTGGACACTCTCAGACACTTTACTGTATATACTGTACATCTGCACTCCTGGACACTCTCAGACACTTTACTGTATATACTGTACATCTGCACTCCTGGACACTCTCAGACACTTTACTGTATATACTGTACATCTGCACTCCTGGACACTCTCAGACACTTTACTGTATATACTGTACATCTGCACTCCTGGACACTCTCAGACACTTTACTGCATATACTGTATATCTGCACTCCTGGACACTCTCAGACACTTTACTGTATATACTGTACATCTGAACTCCTGGACACTCTCAGACACTTTACTGTATATACTGTACATCTGAACTCCTGGACACTTTACTGTATATACTGTACATCTGAACTCCTGGACACTCTGACACTTTACTGTATATACTGTACATCTGAACTCCTGGACACTCTCAGACACTTTACTGTATATACTGTATATCTGACCTCCTGGACACTCTCAGAGACTTACTGTATATACTGTACATCTGAACTCCTGGACACTCACTCTACTGTATATACTGTACATCTGAACTCCTGGACACTCTCAGACACTTTACTGTACATACTGTACATCTGAACTCCTGGACACTTTACTGTATATACTGTACATCTGAACTCCTGGACACTCTGACACTTTACTGTATATACTGTACATCTGAACTCCTGGACACTCTCAGACACTTTACTGTATATACTGTATATCTGACCTCCTGGACACTCTCAGAGACTTACTGTATATACTGTACATCTGAACTCCTGGACACTCACTCTACTGTATATACTGTACATCTGCACTCCTGGACACTCTCAGACACTTTACTGTATATACTGTACATCTGAACTCCTGGACACTCTGACACTTTACTGTATATACTGTATATCTGAACTCCTGGACACTCTCAGACACTTTACTGTATATACTGTATATCTGCACTCCTGGACACTCAGACACTTTACTGTATATACTGTACATCTGAACTCCTGGACACTCTACTGTATATCCTGTATATTTGCACTCCTGGACACTCCACTCAACTTAAATACCTATATATGCACATGTTTATCATGTTAATTCAGTCATTATCTGCTGATAACTGCTTCCCTTGCATATTCATGCACATTTATTTATTATTTTTTACTATTGCACTATATACTATTGTCTTTTCTACAGTTATATTTGTATTCTTGTATATATTTCTTGCTTCCTCGCGAGGTGAGATATTTATATATTTATATTTACATATTTATCAATAGTGAATGCTGCCGGTACCTTCCCATTTAGGTTTTTCATACTGCACAACGCTGTTTTTAGTTTATCAATCTATCTATCTATCTATCTATCTATCTATCCATCTATCTATCCATCTATCCATCTATCCATCTAACTCCGTGCTGAGACGAGATGTTGAATTAGCAAACATGGCAGCCAGACGTCATACGGAGAGACCTCTGTATGTGTGTTATTGTTCCTGGTAGCATTTATCTTCCTTCCAAATAGCACTGAAATCCCACACTTCCTTCTGGGTGCAGTTATCCTTTTGATGATGAATTTATATATGAAAGCATTAATTATTAATGCCACTATAAATCTGTATTTAAATAATTGACCCCAGATGGTAAACACATTGAGGAGTTTTTCCCCTAATGACCATATTATACCAACTCCCCAATGCAAGACCTTTCAACCCCTTTAATATTCAGACCAGAGGTTACACTGTACAGATATGATTTTAAAATTTTGAATGGATAGAGCTAAAACTTCACAAAGTGCGAAACAGGAGCACATTTAACTTCCAACAAAATGGAAATGGGAGCAGTTCACAAGAAAAGTTTCTTAACCTCCATCTGCTATCTACCATCTACATGCACTGCAGAGGCCACTGAGCTGCGCTGCCACCGGTTATATTGGACATGGTTAACAGAGTATGCACATTGTGTTAAGGGCATGGGGCCTTCTCCCTAATAGGCTTGACTTCAGAAGTCATGAGCTATAAATTGTTCATGAATAATCCGGAAGGTTATTATGCCGTGATAGATATTCTCAGAAGAGCAAGGTCTCATTTGCACATACCTTCATGGCTACTGTATCTCTCACTAGAACAGATCTCAGCTGGCCATTCAGCTCAAAGAAAACCTCTCTCTGTCCGGCCTTGTTCAGGTCCCCCAGAGCCAGAGCTTTGATGTGGAGCGTTTTCCCTCTCTCCAGCTCCACCTGAGGAAAATAGCAGGAGCAGGGGAGCGGAACGAAATAAGATGAAGGCAAATGTTAGCATTTAGGAAAAGATGCATGGAGTGATGGATGAGAGCGCGAAGGGAAAGTAAAAAAATAAGATGAAAATGTAACAGTGACAGTAAACGTAATGTACCTCGTAATACCTGCCATCTTTCTTATATATGCAATAACTGTTATCCATTATTCTGAGGGAAAAGAAAAACTGTACCTGGTTCCTCTTGATTAACTGTATATGGGTGAACTGACAGTAAAGTGGTGCTGAAGGTAACAACGCTATGTGCTCTTTTCCCATCAAATGGCACAGCAACAACCAACAGTCACCTCAAACTCCTCAGCGATCTTGGGGCCGTCCAGGAAGAGGCGAGTGTTGAGACAGTCGACAGGCCCGAAGGTGGTGGTGAATTCTTTGAACTCCTGGAAGACCTTCGGGTACATGGCTGCTGACATCACATCCTCTGGAGTGATGTCATCTCCATGCTGCTCACGCAGCTGTTTCTCCATAGCCTCAAAGTCCATGGCGGGAAGCGAGGCTCCAGGACGACCCTCTACACGAGGGAGGGACTTCAGGACCTGTGACACAGACACACTACATCAAGCTAAGGCTTTAACAACACACTGTCTGATTAATGACTCGCTCCGAAGGTGTAGGAAGGTGTAAGAAGGTGGAGACTCATCATAATTATTGTTAACCATGATTCCTCTGATACACTCTGTCACTGCAACCACAAATTATGGTTAATATGTACAGTGTACTATGTACAGTGGAGGTTGTGAGTCACCAATATCCAGGCTGACTCTCCAGACCTGAGGTCGTCTGAAATGGAAACACTGTTTATGGAAATAATAGACTCTGTGTTCTCTGAGCCAAAGAAGAACCATGTTGTTTGTTACCAGCATAAAGTCAGGCCTTGTGTTGGTATATTCTAGCTTTAGGGGCCATGGCATTTGCGAAGCCACCATTAACTCAGAAAAATAGATACACACTTCGGTTTCAACATATGCCGCCCTAAATCTGCAGGTGCTACAGCAGCATGGCTGAGTAATCAGAGTGGGTGGGTGCTAGACTGGCCTGTCTGCAGGCAAACAGCCTCCGAATGAAAACGTGTGACACATTATGAAGTGGAGGAAGTCGAGGAACGCCGCAAACGGTTGCACAGCTGAAGACTTGCATGACAGATGTCGTCAGTCCTCAAACGTTTAGTATGTCTACTGTAAGCGGCAGGGGTCTACTGTAAGCGGCGGGGGTCTACTGTAAGCGGTAGGAGGACTACTGTAAGCGGTAGGAGGACTACAGTAAGCTGTATGGCTGTTTACCTAAACGTGAGCTGCTATAATGACTACACGCACTATACACTATTATATGCACTGTTTACAACCACATACTTAACTGCACACCAGGCTACCTGAACATACCGTATTTTCCAATATGCACACTGAACACCAAGCTGTATTTTGCTCTGATGCGTATGCTAACTTACTGCATATGAAGCATTCTGATGTAGTTACTGCTCTTGCGAGTATTACACATCTGTGCAGTTACTGTCCATGCACATGTTATATCATGTCTCTGACTTTGCGTCTTTGCTTATTTGTCTATTTGTTTAATTACTGCATCGGAGAAGTAGCCTGATAGTGTTTTGTTAGAACTGACCCGAACTAAATCTATCTAATAGGGAAGCTGATGTAACCGGGTGGTAAACAAGCTCCTGTCCCAACAGTCTGGAGAATTTGTGGATATGTGTGTATAGATGAAATTCAGTCATCAGGTTATACATTAAGTGTTGTCAGAGTTTCAACGTAATGCAGGTCAAACGGATGGTATTAATCACTCATAAGTTTCTATTAGAATTTAATTTAACAAAACTGGGTTATATAAGTATCCATGGTAAACACCTTTGTAGCTAACCCACTGTGTTACATTACTTCTTGAAAATAGGGACCATTAAAGCTCAGAGAGTGTCCAAAAGTTTGTAGACACCTGCCCATTCAGCATGGGGTATTATAACTTTTACTGCAGGACCAGCCAGTTGGAACACGGCTGAGGACTAACTGGGTTCAGCAACAGGGGCATTAAGGGTTAGGGTTAGGTGCTGGCGATGGAGGCGTTAGTTCTCACATACATATACTTATTGGAAATACAGCATATTTTCTGAACCTAAGAATAATTCAGAATCACAGCCTCATAACCGAGTGGAATCATGGCATCATAATCGTGTCCACTGAGTGTGAGCTCAGAGATTCACACACTTGCATCCAGATATCTCTTATGTGTCTCAGGAGGATGCGAGATGGGGATTAGCGGCAGCATTCTAATCATTCTGTAATACAGTTTAAAGCCTCCATACGCACGAGTGGCTGGAGTGGAGAGCTTACAATTCCCAGAGAGCCTCTCATGAAAAACCTGCAAATATTTCTATCTGATTGTTACCGGGAGCTCAATTAATCTCCTCTCTCTGCTTCATTTACTTCTGTTTAAGAGGCTAGAGGAGTGAGCCGGATGCCGGCCCTCAAGGACACGCTGTGACTAGCAGACGCCACAAGTGGAGATAAAACTTCAATATTTGATATGGGCATCGCTATACGCGTTCTCCGGTGGAGAGAACACCCCAAAATAAACAGGCTAAAATACAGCGCTTCATCATTTACACATGTAAACAAGGGCAGAGTAGAGGAGTGCTACTAATGGTACAACATTTCAGACAGATGGGGGGGAACAGGGCCAGTGCGTTGGAACCCGTTTGTTATCTATGAAGTGTGCTAAGCAGATGGCCTATTTATTTTGAACTAATGTGCTAAATAAATTAGCCAAGTGGCAACGAGGCCCGTGCACCAAGCTATAGGAACACAGACGCTGGCGACGCGAGAAACAAATTTGTCGGGGAAACAATTGATCTTGCGCGCGAGAGGTTGCTGGGTAATTGGGGCGCGGATGGCAATTGGGGGCGGTTGTGTTTTCTTTTTGACACTTCTCACTTGCAAACACAACCCAGCGTGACTGCACTCCAGAGACGGACATGAGAGGGAGGAGAACCCTCTACACAAAACAATTCCACTGAGTGGGAGAGAAAGGGAAGAGAACAAGAGAAAGAGGGAGGTTTAACACACAGAAAGGGAACAGAAGTGGCAGTAAAGGGCGTCTCACACAGCATAACTCGGATACTGAAGGACGCAGAACTTCGGTCTGCCTTATCCAGTTCTATTTTTTCCATTTCATTAAATACTGTAAGATTAAAAAAAGATAAAAACAAATGTTTTGTTAAAAGCTAAGCTACGGTACTCTCTGAAGTCAACAACTAAGCTGGAGCTGGTTTTCCTTTTTCCCCCAGTTCTCTCTCCCGGGGCCGAATTAGCAGGCTGGTAAAAGATGCACTGTGAAATGAGCAGCTAGACTTCATTTCAGTATTCATACCGCAGAGTGGCTGGGGCCATGGGACGGGCTTACCTTAGACCTGAAGGGTTCGGGAAAGCCTCCGTGGGGGATGCCGATGTGGCCCTGCAGGAACTCCACCACTGACAGCGGGAAGGACAGCTCGTCTGCGCGCTCTTCAACCTCTGCACGGGTCAGCGAGTTCTGCACCATGAACTGCGCCAGATCGCCCACGATCTTCGAGGAAGGAGTCACCTGAGGAGAGGTGCTGAATTAAAAGGTGCATGTTCTAGATTTCCTTTCAGTTTGAAATCCACTTGGCATATGCATGAAATTATTCATTTGTTCTAGACCATTTTCCAACCTCACGTTATCTAGAACTAGAATTAAACGGGCTGTTTTTGTTACTGTGCTTTTATTATGCAAGTATGTATGCAAATGGCGGCTCTGATTGGCTGCCCTGTACCATGCCTTATCCTAAAAGTCCAGGCTAAAATGTATTAAGCGGCCCGGCATGTAAACTCACTGACCAAAAAATAACGCACCCAGATAGAAATGTCAGACTGCTGCAGAACTCGGCATGCAGTTATGTCTCAGGCAGATATGTAAATCATTACAGCTGTGGTCTGGTTACATAAGGGCACTCACACATGGCAAACAGGCTCCGGACGGTCCAGACAGAGCACCAGTAGAGAGGAACGTACGATCTGCCGACAAGCATGAGCAGCTCCTACAGTTTTCATGTCCATCATCCAGGCACAGGTGGCACCTTCATTACACACCCGTCTCTGGATGGACTATTTCCAGCCACTTAGCAGAAGGGAATTTGGTGTCATGCTTCCCATTACGTGTCCTGCCACTGACAGCCACCCTACTTTTGAAGTGGTGTCGTGGACAAGAAACTTGGACTGCTATGGACTGGAGCCATATCCTGGTTCTGTTTGGGATCTGACGATGGTCGGGTTTGAGTGGTGAGCGCTTTAGCTCTGCCTTTGTGGTAGAGTGACACACTGCACCAAACTGCTGGTGTGATGATCTAGGGAGCTAATGCATATGGCCGCCAGTCACCCCAAGTAGTGATACGTGGGACACTCAGAGCTCAGCGACATGTGCAGGACATCCTCCGGCCACCTGTTCCTACTCATGGCAGGACTTCCAGATGGCATTTCACAGCAGAATAATCCTCGACCACACACGGCAAAGGCTTCCCAGGAATGTCTCGGCCAGATTGCAATACTTCCGAGTGTGCAGGATCTACAGGCCCAGCTGCAACACCTGTGGGAAATGTGCCGCAGAGAACTAACCTCTGGTCCTTCTGAAATCAGTGATTTGGGGTTTCCATCTAGGATGGCCTGCTGCATGTGTTTGTTTAGATAGTGCCTAAAATTTTGCAAACCTGCCTGATGTTAGGGACTGCACAAATGAACCACAGTTCTAACGGAACTCTGGGGTGTGCAAGCAAACCAGCAAGCTTTAAAGGTGAATGGGCAGGCTCAACGACCATAGACTGAATGAGTGGTCATATGAAAATATATTCATGGTTGTGACATCACAAGCAATGTCAAAATCAAAACAGGCTCTTCCTCAGGTTAGTTTGCATATAGGGACAACACTGGATCAGCATACGTATACATCAGTCAGCTCTGAGAGAAAGCTGAAATCGGCCTCCTCCTTTTGGCTGTTGTGGGCAAAGTGAACTAAGCAAACGAGAAGAGAAAAGGCAGAGCTGTGGGAACACAGCGGACCTGACTCTGAGAGCAGATTACATGCACTATAACAGGGGTGGAGGAAGATAAAATGCGGAAACAGAGAAAATGGCGAGGTGATAATGAAAACTAACGTTGGTGTGACCATGGCTAGCACACACAAGGCCCCCTAGGCCTCTGATATTGACAGTATTAAAGGGGAGGGGAAAACGGAGGAGGAGGCGGCAGAACATAGCAGCAACTATCTCTGATCATTTAATTAAGCTGTGGGAAATGAAAAGCAGCAAGGCGAAACCAAACGCTCACAGATGCCATTGATTTGGAAAGGCGAGTGATGGGAGGGCGGGGGTGCGCAGCTGAGCAGATAAGCTTTGCTTAAAGCGCCCCATTGGATCCGTCTCTGGGCCACAGGAGCCAGCCACAGGATTACACCCCTCCTCTATGGTGTTTATGCCGTTTTCTATTTTTGTTATATCTGAGAGGCTGCAACAGGAGAGTGACGGGAGAGTGATATATAGAAAGACAGCACAAGCAAACGAAAGTCAGTGGCCAATTACGGTCTTGAGGTTGGAGACGGGCTCCTGGGTCCGGGGCGCTCGTGCTCTCGAGAACGTACGCGTGAATTGGAAGGAGATGAGCGCGATGTCTGTCGGAGCAGAAGGTGATAATTAAGTCCGATTACACTGAAGAACCTGTGCTGCATGTCTGAATAGATCACATGAAAGTCATGTGATTTAATTACGGCATATGCATGCTTTAAAAGGTATCGCTGAAATCAAACAGCTGCCGCTGACACGAGGGCACGCTTTTGGAATAATTGGCATGGGCCACTTCTAGCATAACTACTCAAACCTACTGCAGTCTTTAGGTCACTGTCGGAACAAATTGGCCGCATCGCCTAAACGGAAACTTGGAGAGCTTGAACCAGGGAAAAACATACCATTCACCCCCAGTCCCAGTTTGTCCCGGTGAATTAGGTATTAGGAATGGGATGCAGGGTCAGTAAGAGTAGAGGTAATACAAGGCTGATCATATGCAAAAGCTAAGGCACCTATGGTCAGATGATTAAACACTACCTGGCCCAAAAACAACAAAAAACTTGTATTGCTCACTCTAATATTTCACTGGACCATGTCACAATGTTCACTCCCGTCAAGGAATCATATTTGGCTGAGATCATGTACTGATCATGTTGGTAGAGTAACCCTACTCTGTAAAGTCTTCCCTGGCACATCCCAAAATGGGCTTAGGTCAGGGATCTCTGTGGGCTCTTAATGTTTAAAAACGATTCCCCATGCTCCCTGAACCTCTGCTTTATAATCTGAGCTTGATGATGATGAGGGTCATCTTGAAACATGCCTGTGCCACTAAGGAAAAAAAAAAATCCACTGATGGAATAACCTCCAGTACATTCAGGTAGAGCTGAATTCATTTTCCTGCCATCTTACTCTAGCGTACCCATCGCTCTAGAATAGGGTAAATCTGGACTCATCAGATCCCATGACCGTGATTTTTGCTGTTTGAGTCTAATCTTTATGCTCTCTAGCAAATTGACTTTTCTTCCTGTTAGCCTCACCAACATGTGGTTTTCGTCGGACCACATGGCTGTTTGGTTCTAATCCTGCCGGTTCTTATTGTGCGGAATTTCTTATTGTGCTTACATCCGCCATTAAACACAGCCACACTATTACAGTTCTACTGTGAAGTTTACCACTCAGCTTCACCATCAGGTGATCTCCGATCAAGGTCATTCAGGGAATTATTCTGAGGGGATGTCGGATCTGCTCTCTCCTTCCAGGTTTTAATGTTGAACATTCAGAAGCCATTTTATTTTCTCGGCTTGATGCAGGCCCTTCCGAAACACGGTAACATGTTTCCACGACCACGTGATCTGTCTTCCCATAGGGACGTGTAGGAAATGAGAAGATACTGATTCCATGAGAGTTAAAAAGCGGTTGCCATCAGAAAGATATTAGTCACTTCAGTAATTATCCAGTCAGCAGCTCTTAAGTAATTACTTATTATCTACATAGCGACTTCTTTTTGGCCAGGCTGTGTATGTTACTGTTGATTTCTGTAGTGAAATAATGTGACACATCATCTACATACTATATATATATATATATATATATATATATATATATATATATATATATATATATATATATATATAACTGCTGTTAGAAGTGAAATTAAAAAGACTTTAAGCGCTAATGTTTAGCATAAATACGCGCTGCTGCCCGACGCTGTATCCTGTAATTAAAGGCTCCAGTTCAGATCAATCATCATAAGCCACGACTCTAAGTTCAGAAATATGTTCCTGTGAGTCTGCTGACTTTCTAAATGAGGAGGACATCAGATCTGAACCGTATACAAATTGATTTACTGATTACTAGATAATGTAAATGGAGAAAAAAACATGAACGAATAGCCGAATCGTCGACCAGGACGGGCGAATACGATCGACTGGCAAAAGGCTCTTGATACATCACAAAGACTTGCTGTCTTGGTCACAGATGTGCCAGCAAGACGTGCACCAACAATGTGTCCTCTTTTGAACTCTGGTATGTCTCCCATAATGCTGTGTGCATTGCAGTATTTTGAGCAGAACTGTGCTCTTACCTGCTAACTGAACCTTCACACTCTGCTCTTACTGGTGCAATGTGCAATTAATGAAGATTGGCCACCAGGCTGGTCCAATTTAGCCATGAGACCTCCCACACTAAAATGACAGGTGTTTCAGTTTCATTGTCCAACCCCTGTATATGTATATATAAACCCATAACCCATACAGTTCTCATAGCTGGACCTCAAGGACATATACGATTAAACTAAGAGTGCATTCCAGATGAATTTGACCTATTTCAATTTGCCTTTATGTCAGGAAATGTTGACACAATCATACAAACATGTTGTTCAAGTAAACTCCTCAACCCTGTCCTCGATGAACAATTACAGATCACTACAGATCAACAGCACACGTGCCATCCACTTACTTTGATGAGGTCTCCCAGCAGTTTGTTAGCCTCAACATAGGCCTTCTTCACCTCCTTAAACTTGTTGCCCAGGCCCATGCTGTGAGCTTGGAAGTGCAAGTTAGTGTACTGGCCTCCTGGGATTTCATTCTCGTAGATGTCGGCGTTGCCGGACTTCATGGTGGCTGTGCAGTCAAACGGAGCATAGAGGCCACGGGTCACTTCCCAGTATTCACTGTAGTCAAACACCTTCTCCAGAGAGACACCTGAGGCAGGGCAAGGGGAGAGGCCAAGGGAAGAAAGAGAGAGACAGCAGAAGTTCCAAGCAGAGAGTTAAACCACTGGAGATTTGGAAAGCACAAAACAAATAGCTGAGTGACATTCACATTTAATTATTAACAATCAGAAGTCGTTGAACACTACTCTAGCTGTGACTTGTAATCAAGCATGCTGTGCTGGAATCTTCTGGAGTGTTTAATCAGGAGTATGAGAGAGCAGAGGCAGGGTCGGGGGGCGGATGGCAGGGCATAGATTGCTTCCTGCCTCTCACCGTGCCATCACTTACCAGCAGTAGTCAATTAATCAATCAACGAGGCGCTTCACTCGCAACAGTTTACATGCGCGTTTAACCCACTCACCCTCCCTAATTACTCAGCACTGTGATCACAATTGAGCTCCAGAGACTCAAACACCCGCACACACAGACTGGAACTCTCCCATACGATTAGAAGTGACAGTGAACACGCCGACGGGCTAATGCTGCATCACGATTGTAAACTCAACAATAATTACAGCTATACACTTAAGCAATAAAGCAGGAGGGGGAGCCAGTCATCACAAACACCATCACAGCTGTGCCCCTGACACTGATCCTCACAGCCAGGACGTTATCTGTGATCACACTATTACAATATGAAGTTGAGGAGAGGTAAAGTAACACTGGGCTTATTCGTTTATGTTTGCTCTTCATCACTACTGATTCATTTTCTTGTATATCAGGAGCAGCGCTGCTTTGGTTACGTTAAGCTTACATCAATGCTTGACCATGTTAGCTCACTAGCACTCAACTAAGCCGTGAGTAGCTCCTCCCATTACGCAATAGCTTTCCTGTGTAACGTAGAGAAGTCGAAACACTTCAGTTTCAGCCGCACCTGAAGTTCACACCGATACTGTTGCCTTGAACTATGGGTCACTAACAAAACTGGGCCAATTCGTCACATCCCATGCATTCAGTGTGCAGAGCTGGCTGTTGTGTGCTATCATCATATCATATTTACATAGATCTATTTTTAAATCGAGCTTATGTTTATATTAACATAGTTGGAATAAGCCTATAAGTCTTCATTGTTCAAAACATTTGGATCTAAAATATGATTGGCCGAGCTACTTAACATTCTGAACCACTCATAATACACACCCATGATTCCCCATGGAATTCTTTAATAACCAAGCTACTATAAAAACAAATGTACATGTATAAAATGTTCAGTGAAATTATACTAATAACAGTAACAGCACACCATTACTGTTAACAAGCTCACATTTAACTTGATAAACAAACGTTTGTTTACAAATAATTATGTCTGTTTTTGAATATTTTAATTATTTAATAGATATATCATATCAGTTGTAACTCAATAAAAACAATTAGCAGGGTTGCCAGGTATCCATTTTCGTAATCCAACAGTCTGGGTTAGAGCTCTGATGCCGTGCTCTAGGTTCCTAGTGGAAGAGAATGCCTTCTTGGGCTGGGTCTCAAACGGCATATCGTCGCTGTCTAAAGAAAAACAGGTATTTCCAAAATGGCAACTTTACAGGAGAGGCTAAAAACCTATGCAGTCAATGGAACCGGACGTCTTTCCAAGCAGTTTTGGGCCATTTCTGTTGGTCCTTTTTTCATGAAATTTCCTTACAGTGTAAACAGCAGATCATGTGATCAAATGAGGCATAAAAGTAAAAACCAACAAAAATGGAGATACATGTTTTTCATTGGACAGCGACGATATACTGTACTAACAGCACGCTACACGACATGCACACACACTAAAATTTTTATTACTATTTTATAGGGATGGACCAGAATGAACATTTTTGGTTGAAGCTGAAGTCAAACAAAAACATTTGGCTGAAGGTCGGAAGCCGAATGTGGTTTCATAATCGTTTATTTATTTTGCCACTTTTTCACCATTGCAGAAATAGAACAGGCTAAATGCATTTCATTTCAAATGTATTTCAAAGACAAATATTACTGAACTGCAGATTCAATATACTTACTGAACACTGAACATCTTAACATCCCAGCAGACACATCAACAAAGCCCTATATGGTCGAAATATATTGGCATAATAACAATCCCAGCCAAAGTGTCTGAGATTTACACAGAGCGCCTCACTCCACACTGGTTACGATTTGATCTGGATGTTGTAAGACTGAAGTCTGTGTTTCTTTAAGGAGGATGAGAGAGAAAAGGCATGTGTGAGAGTGTGCATGTGTATGCAATTGTACACGCATTGAGAAGCTGCTGTCGGTCTGCCTCGCTGTAGCGGCCCTGCTCTGTTCTTTACACTGTCTGGAGCGCCGTTGGGCTCGAATGCTTGAAACTGAAGAAAAGCTGGGAAACGTCAGCATGCTCCTATGTGACCCGCAGTATAGAAACGATGTGTTAAAGTGGGTATGAATTGGAAGTAGTTAGCTTTAGCGCTGGCACTGAACTAGAAAACAGTGACAGCAATATTAAAAACAATGTTCGGTAAAAAGTACTTAGTCTTAGCACTTATTTGCCTAACACCGAAAGTGTTTTTCTACGATTTTGGCTAAATAATTTCAGTTGCCGAACATTCGGTTTATCCCTACAATTTCACCATTACTGTTTTGAACATACTATTCAATATGCAGTATGCGGTTCGAGAGGCCCATAGGCAAAGTTAGACTACGTTCAGGATAAACAGGTAAATGAGCCTGTTATTCCTTCAAATCATTTTTAATATGCATCTTTATCTGTTTATGCATCAGTTAGTCTACAGAATACACATTAGGATGCCATTTATTTGTATTCCACACAGAAAGAAAGCTAAACCTACAAAGATCTATGTTTTAACGCCCCAGGAGTGTAAATGTGTTTTTCTAATCAAGACCATTTTGGTCCCTTTGGGTCTCAATATACATGTATATGTATCCGGAATAAGATAACCCTGGTGAAAGTCAGAAACAGTGTAGGAGGATTTTAAGAAGACATTTCTGCTTAAGAACAGTAGAAAAATGAGGCCCAGTGTTCGTTCACTTGTCCTTCACTTCGTTCTTTTAGTGTTGACTCATCTGTCCGTTTCTCAATGCACTTATGCCAGTGTCACATAAAAGCTGGATAGTGATGTTAGAGCTGTATGTATGTGTGGCAGAGCAGGCTAGGAATGTGGGACAGGGAGCAGTCAATCAGTCTTCTCATTAGCCACACCCACAGAGTCCTTGGATTGGTACATCATTGGTGTTTTTTCATCGTATTTATATATATTTATATTTAAATCTGGATTTAAATATGATAGGCTGAGCTACTGAACCACACAAAATACATTCCCATGATTCCCCACAGTGACAGAATTCTGTAATAACCAAGCTACTACAAAAACATTGTTATTCGGTGCCCTGAAAAACTATATTGCTTAGTGTTTATTGTTATTATTATTAAAAATCTTCAGTGATTATTACTAATAACACTAACAACGCACTGTTACTATATTTCAACCTCTGTAAGACACGAGCGGTATTGCACTACAACACATTCAGGACACAGCAAGACTAATCATTCTCTCGCTTTCCCACACCTTTCCTCCACCTTCTCCCACACTTTCTCCCCCGAAACACAAAAGCCATACTGTCTGTAGGCACAACTGTCAGTGTGCCATATAGCAAATCCCACAATACCACGAACACAAACACACACACCTCTGTCAGCACACGTCCATCAGAGAACACACACTGCTCTCCCGCACCCCCACCTTAACCATGATGAATTGGTATTATGTGTGAGCGAGAGAGAGAGACATAGAGAGAGTGAGTGGAGAGAGAATGGGACTTGAGAGAGATCTGCCAAGAGATTGATGGAGAGATGAGAATGAGAGAAAGGCAGATAAAAAAGTGACAAGGTGATGGACAAAGTGAAAGAAAAGCAAGAAGGAGAGAAGTTCCAGGAAAGCACGGCAGAATGCTAATCTCGTCCGTATCTACAGTCTGGCAAAATGAATACAACACTCCCCTCCTCAATGCCTGTACCAGAACTCGAATCTAAGACTGAGCACTGGGATAGATCAAGGGCACTAAAGTGGAGTCTGCCATGTCCTCCATGCCCTCACATACTTTCATTTCTCCAGACGTCTTTTTCAGCACCTTGGCTGAAACAGTGAGACCCCAGAATTTAAGGCACACTCCTTCCCTCCAACCCAAAACGGTTGACCCACATCATTAACAAACATCCCTGACGATGTGTCAGTCGACCCCGCAGTGTTTCAACTGCTCAGCTTCTGCCACAGACACCTAAAGAGGCCTGGGTAAATGGACGGTAGTGTGTGGCATTCGCTTGTTTGGTTATTAACTAAGATACTATTCACTGATTATAGCTTTTCAAAAGTCCTATTAGGTCTGCATTAGTTTGTCTGGGGAGGTGCCATCATGGAAGCCATTACCGCCAAAATAACATGTCTGTCCAAAGCCGCTGTAATTCCAGAGAGAATTACTATCTGTAATTTGCTGAAGCTGGATTTTCTTCCATAACAGCAGTCCTGTTTAAATTGAGCTCACAGCTACATGAGAAGCTGTTAGCAGACACGCTCTACACCCGAGATTGAGTACGTTTTGAGTGTGCTAGTCATTTATAATGCAAATGCTCACACAGGAAACTGGACCACGATGTGGTGTACTGTTCACATCCAGATCCGGTACTAGTGGAAAAAGAAGCTGTAAGGTCAGAACTCCAGAGGTTTCTCTCTTTTAGACACACTGATCCTGCCATCGTGCTCAATAGTAACATAAAAGGTTGCAAGTTTGATAGGTGGTGAGCTACCACCTCATGTGGAAGACTGGGGTTCCGATTCCTGGTCTGGGTGACTATGTTGTGCCTCACCAATAAGAGTCCTTGGGCAAGACTCCCAACACTATATTGGCCTGTAGCAGAGATGGCCACAAGTCACAAAATACAAGTCCAAGTCAAGTCACAAGTCTATAGGTTACAGCCCAAGTCAAGTCACAAGTCTATAGGTTAGAGCCCAAGTCAAGTCACGAGTCTTTAGGCTAAAGTCCAAGTCAAGTCGTAAGTTAATTTACACAAAGCATATCTTCGCTGTCCAATGAAAAACATGTATCTCCATTTTGACTTTTATACATCATTTGAAAACAACTGCTGCCGTTTTGTGAGAATTGCATGATGAATGGACCAACTGAAATTGCAAAAGTGCTCGGACGTCTGGTTCCATTGACTTACATTAAAATCGAATGCGTTTTTTGGCCTTTTTACAGTCCAGCATTTCTTTTTTGTTTAAAATCTACATATGTCCAATATTTACTCACAAAAAATGACATACTCCATAACTCTCAGACAGAACAAACTAGAAGCAATATCACTTCCTGTTTCGGCACCATACTCTCCCTCAAACACTTCCTGTTTCAGGCCAGCTTAAGGGGTTAACACTGCATGTTATAAAGCTGGAATGATGGCTAAACGGCTAAGCGGCTAGCACAAACCTATCCGGGTGTGTTTTAGATGCCTTATGAAGTTGGATGTGGTCGATCCAGTGTCTGTAATTTGTCTCCCACACTCTCTGCACGTCGCCACTCTTCTGTTATATACTAGGATTTCGAATTCCCTGTAACCAAAGGCTACCGCGTACGGCGCTTGCGCCGAAGCCATGCTACAGCGCTGTGTTTACACTTGGCGCCGCTCACTGATATCACGCACGCGCTGAAGTCGGATGTTGTGATTTGGCGTGTCTGTGGGCCGTGTCCCAAATCAGCGAAATACAGTACACATACACGAATGCGAGTCGCTAACTCGAGTGCCTATCTCTGGCCTGTAGTATCTGTAGTATGATCAACCTTGCAAGTCGCTTTGAATTGAACCCTGGATCTTACAAGCTCATTAAGTAGCCAAGCGAACACATTATGTTGCACTAGACCTGTGGACTTCCCTGCTAACACTTTAAGCTTGAAGTCCACTAAGCTCCTAATAGACATTAAAACATGGCTCCCTCAAAGTGGGACTTTGGGATCTGTATTTGTAGGCTATCAACACATTATACCATTTCTCTGGCAGACTACAGTGCTACAGGACAAGCATCCCGGCAAGCCCTTCAGGGGTGATCCTAAGGTGGATCCAAATATGCAAGATTCTGCAAAATCCCCAGGTCCCCAAAAGGCAGCAACGCAATCCGGTGCTCGTTGGAAGAAGCACATCAGGCTCTTCCTGTGGAGTTTGGCTTCATCATAGATTTTTACTGACATTACAACACTGACAACCTCAGCGAAATTCCCCACACAAACTAGCAAGGCTTGCCCAATGTCAGTGCTGGTGATGCTATATATTAGCAGGTTTAACAGCAGACTTGCTTTTATGCAATCTTATTTTAATACCTAGGATTTATCTTTATCGCTGTACCCGACTGAACCAAAAGCCATGATTGTGGACATTCAGCAACGGCTGCATGATGCAGGACTATGACTGTTACAACGACTGCCCTTAACACCACATCAGCTTTACCTAAGACTGCAATCGTGTTGTGCCAGGCTGGCATTGACTGACTCAGAATGGTAGCAGGTCACTGTCGGTGATAAGTCAGTGAGGCGTCAGGACGCTATGTTTATGCAGCATTGTATGTAGCAATGTATTTTGACGGCTAACTGACCACTTATACAGAAGATACAGTGAGAGGTGAGAGAGGGTGAGTTCTGAGGTCTATATGCAAAAATAGGGGTGGAGCTATCACAGTGAGTGAGGTTTTGGCATTTCTACATGCACGTTCTAATGTTATTTGTCTTATCCCATATAAGGGCTTTTAAAATGGTGGCTGAGCATGCTATGCTAACTGCTAACGGTGGCATGGACCAGTGATGTGCTACTGCACAGCAGTCTGCCTTTTCAATTTATTGTGTTAAACTCTACAGCTCAATTTGAGACAATGCTAACCTACAAATTCCAGACACTGGATATTACACAGTGTGCTCTGTAAGAGTGCAGTGCATTAGAGCTTTTGTCCAAACTAGACAGAACCCAACTAGTCATGTCTGTTAAGTAAATTCTCAAAGATTGATGGTAAACTTGTTAGCTGATAATCACATACCGCTTTGCACATTCCAATAATAAACGGTACCAACTGAATCCAGTTCAATCTGTAGTATTTCCTACGTCCTAAGATCCTGGAGCAGAGCCTGGACAGCTCCGTCAGCACCAGACCTCTAGACTAGAGTAGAACACGCAGTCCACATATAGGGGTAAAAAAGATGGAGGGAAAAACTAAACTCTTCATTTCTGATACTAAATTGCCCTATGGAATGCTCTTCAGCCCAAGGCTGTACTCGCTGCTCATTTACGAACAGGTTGCAATGCATAGCAACAGCGTGCATCATCAGATTCGCTGGTGATACCGCCGTAATTGGGCTAATCAACAACATGATGAGCGGCGCATACAGAAGTGAGGTCGTGGGGCTTGCTAAGCGACACCTTAACGACCACCTAGGTTTGAATTTTAGCAAAACAAAAGAAATCACTCTTGTGAAACAGAAGGAGCTTCACGCTAATCAGTGCCGACTGGGACAGGAAGGAGACTGCTTCTGGTTCCTCAGGATTTGTTGCCTTTGAGGATGCATAAGCACTGGAATCATTAAGAAAAAGCTCAGTACCGCGAACGTCTTCACTCCCATCACCGCCTGAGAAAACAGGGATGGGTAAACAGACTTTGGAGGGCAGGGTGTGGCCTCCGAACCCTGTTTTTCAGTATTTCAGCAAGGCTGAATTTGTTTATGCTGCATGACAACAAACTTTGTCTTGAACACCAACTGTGAAAGAGCTATTTAGCTAGAAGCTGCTGAAGTTCAAATGCTACTGTAGTTGCAGCAGTGGCTAAAAGGTCTGGAAAATGACACCAACACAATTAAATTAGCAAAATTCCATACCGTTTAAACTAGACTAGCTTTCACACTTAAGTGTGTGCATTTTGTGACAAATTTACAACAATAGATTAATCAATAACACTACTAGCGTAAAACAAACGACACTATATGGCCATCAGAATGTGGACCCCCCTCCCAATGTTTCCCGCTCAAATTATTCAAAGACGTTTCAGCTACCCTAGTTTTAACAGAGGAATGAAATCTAGAACACCATCACACTGAAGAGGGTCCAAACTTGCTAGAAGCAGCATCAGCACAGGAACTGTGCACCTGGAGCTTCATGAAATGGGTTTCCGTGCCTGAGCAGCTGCACACCGAAGCCGAAGATCATTATGTGCAATGCCAAGCATGGGCTGAAGTGGTGTAAAGCACAGCGCCACTGGACTCTGGAGCAGTGGGAAAATGTTCTCTGGGGTGATGAATCACACTTCACAGTCTGGCGGTCTGAGGGTGGGTTACACCAACAAGGATTATAGTTCAGCCTTTAATCATAATCAGGAGAAGAGTAATCATTTTGATCCTGGATTACTGTTACAGTCAATTTAGAATTCAGTTTAATCATGTTGCACTTTTACTTTGAACTCTGATTTAAACCTCGCTCAGAGGTGGACTGAACATAGGTTTAAGGTCGTTCAACTAGCTGATCAACAACTAGCGTCTCGACAGATAACTAGCTAGGACTGGCTGAAAGGCTGCTCTAATCATCTTCAGTGTTTGACACTAGAATTAAATACCTACTGAGCTTTAACTGTGCAGCCTACAGAATAGCGTACAGAGCATTTGACTCTGAAATATTTTGATTCAGGTTTTTGGTTATATGTTTTAATTTTAGCCTTCAGAGGGCTGCATAAACTGCTCCCATCGATGCAGAGCCTTGGGCTCTAATAACAGACTGTTTAACGTCTGAAGCCACTCTTGGCCTTTGACAGCTGTTTCTTACAGCCACTGATTAGTGTCAACGAAGTTGTTGCTGGTTATTTGTACTGCTGAATCCATCATGGCGGACATCTTGGTTTCAGTTTTAATTGCAGCTTATTGCTTTTATCTCAGTGGTGCAACGTGATTTAAATTAAACTGTAGATCAACAAATCCTTAATTAGCTCTATTTAATTTACTGTAATTCTTGTTGATGTAACCCACCCTGATGGACGATGATCTGGGTCTGCCAGGGGACTGATACCTACTAGAACAGCCAGCAAATTAGGTTTGGCCGAGGAGAGATAACGGTGTGTGGCTCTAACACGACTTTGTGAAGACAGTCTGGAGGGCAAGACCTTTTCCTGTTTTAGCTGGACCGTGCTGCTGAGCACAAAGCCAGCTCCGTAAAGGCGAGGTTTGAGGAGTACGGTGTGGAGGAACTCCAGTAGAGCAGTTAAACACCCCTATTGGGATGAATTGGACTGTCAACCGTGAGCCGGCCTTACCTGCAAACAGGCTCCCACAGACAGTCCTCTAGAACCTTGTGGAAAGCTTTCCCAGATGAATGGAGGCTATTCAGGGGGTCAACTCCATATTAATGTTTACGATCTAGGAATGGGGTGGCAATCACGGTCCTACAGACGTCAGGTGTCCACATAGTTTTGACCAATAATGTACCTTAATGGTACAAATCCCTGTTCAAATGCAGATGACGAGGCTATGGACAAAGCCACGTTCTGCTTCACTCTGACTACTCTACCCTGCATTAGACTGTGTCCTGCTCTGCTCTGCTGTGGCATTATTAAAAGAGTCATATTCTTGTAACACTGGAGTGAGGTGGACAGAGCTATATAGCCCACACAGTGCTCGAAGGGACCATAGAATCAGCGCTGCCATCAACTGTGCACACACAGCTTCTGTTATAAATTCAAGGCAACAAATGCAAGACGTAAAACCACCTAAAGCTACAAACACTCAGGTCTCACTAGGGTTACTGCTGCATCAAAACACCAACCGCCAGATTTCAAAGCAGCCAGTGCCCTGAAGAACTGCACATCATAAAAAGGCTGAAAACCTCTGACTGTGCTGCACACACATGTGCAGGTTAGTCAAAACACACACACGCTCACCTTTTCAGCTGCTACATTCATTATAACTTCACTTGACTGCAGCTATTATTATGCTGCTCCGGCTATTGTACTTTGTATAGTTCTTACTGGCCATTAAACTGTATTACACACCGCAGGGTCTTTTGGTACTAGCTGTATAACTGCTTCTCCCACTGTTCTGTACTGCTGTGAGACTCTCTCTTACACATGGCCTCTCTTCTCAGTATTGGTACATTACAAAATCGTAGGTGCAAAATTGGGCGGGACACACGTGAGACACTTCTGAGACACCGAGAGTGTTGCTCCTGACCTGGAAAAGTCCCCAATCTGGAATCTTGAGCAGACGACGAATGCTGCGTGACGCAGACGGCAGCCAGGCGCTAAATTGTCATGCAGCAGGGAGAGTGCTGACGGTAACATTTGCTCGGGTAAACTGACAGCCTCCCAACAATTCAATTACCTAGGCAACATCTCCAGGAGCGGAAACCGAAGATAGGGGCTGCGGGAAGGAATCTAGCGGGGATAAACAAATCCGAATCAACAAAGCGGCGAACGCCTCTTCATCGCGCCTAGTGCTCTGATGTGATTCTCACTGCCAAAGTCACACGCCCACGGTGCACTGCTGGGAAAGATACAGGCCGAGGCACTCCGGAGGTGGAAACAGGGGGGGACGCTTCTGCACTGGAACGCTGGAACCGCACTCCGCAACTGGCTAAGCAGGTCACGTTCATATTTACACCAACATGTGAATCAGACAGAGATGAGCAGGCAAACTGGGAACGGCTCAGGAAGCAAGACAACAGACGGAAAGTTGGAAAGGACCAGTCAAAGGTCGAGACACACCTACTCACTACTCTACTCAAGCCTAAGCATTGTTCAAGCTGGCTTAGGTTTACCTGAAAAGGTCATGCGGTTAACGGGGAATATAACGGGGCTGGCTGGTTCATACAGGAGAAGGTGTTGCTGCTGTTGACTGCCGGTACTACAATGTCATATCCCAAGTGTTCGTGTCAGCGCAAAGTCACAGGCACTCAACGGTAACAACACAGCACACGGCTGTCAATACCATCAGGCTCTGTTACTGCATTACTGCGAGACAGGGGTCTGCAGGGGTCTGATTAATGCCTGCCCTCACCCTACATCTGTCTGCGTCTGCAAAATCTAGAGTGTTTCTTGCTCACATGCCTTGTGTGCGCGTGTGTATACTGTCGCTGTCCGAAAACACAAAACGCCCAGCCTACAGGAGAGAGCAGAAACCTAATTCAATTCAAATTAAGTAAAAAGAACAAAACTTTTTCCCCAAAGTATTTTTGGGCCATTTTTTTTTTGGCAGCTGCTGTGTTCAAATGACGCATAAAAATAAAATAAAAATCAACAAAAAGGGAGATACATATTTTCTCTACCCAATGATGATCATTTAGTTATTTGTGTGTGTGTGTGTGTGTATGTTGGTGAGTGTGTGTGTGCGTGTGTTGGTGTGTGTGTGAGAATGTGTGTATGTGAGCATGTGTGTGGGTGTATGTGGGTGTGTGTGTGTGTGTGTGTGTGTGTGTATGCGTGTTTGTGTGTATGTGTGTGTGTGTGAGTGTGTGTAGGTGTGTGTGTGTGTGTAGGTGTGTGTGTGTGTGCGTGCGTGTGTGTGTGTGTGTATGTAGGTGTGTCTGTGTGTGTGTGTGTGTGTAGGTGTGTCTGTGTGTGTGTGTGTGTGTGTGTGCGCGTGTGTATGTAGATGTGTGTGTGTGTGCGCGTGTGTATGTAGGTGTGTGTGTGAGTGTGTATGTGTGTGTGAGTGTGTGTGTGTATGTAGGTGTGTGCGTGTGTATGTAGGTGTGTGTGTGTGTGTGTGTGTATGTAGGTGTGTGTGTGTGTGTGTGTGTGCATGTGTGTGCATGTGTAGTGTGTGTGTGTGTGAGTGTGTGCATGTGTAGTGTGTGTGTGTGTGAGTGTGTGCATGTGTAGTGTGTGTGTGTGTGAGTGTGTGCATGTGTAGTGTGTGTGTGTGTGTGTAGAGGGAATGACAGAATGCTTCATACACTGAGACTAAAACTGTAGAACAGTCTAGTTCACTGAATTCAGACAGGCTAATGCAAACGGGTTACACACTGCACTGCTGTCCTGCAAATGACTTCTTAAATTCTGTATCCTTCCAAAACAAACGATCAACCTACATGTCTTTTTCTAAACCTTCCTCATCAATAGTGATTAAATAGCACCATTCTAACTGACCATCATTTGTGTTCTAACAGCTAATCATTACACCGTATATCGGTGTATATGCATCATGCCTCGATCAATACTTTGATGATCACTATTGGTGATGTCATTTATAGAGGCTCCTTTTCTTCAGCAGTCACAGAAATCAGTGTGGCATACCAGTTTAACAGGCATTCACATCACATGACTGACTGGCCTCAGTACACATACGGATCATTCACACATATTAACATTTAGCACCCATCATTAGAAATACACTGAAGGAAGAAATCAGACAAAGGTGAAAGCAACTCTAGGTAAAACCAGAGTAACTGACAGATTCAGATATCTGCTGCAGATCTCAGCTCTGCCAATAAAATGATCCATAGATAGATATTAATATATTAATATATCTACAGACGGGCTGAATCTGAATAAAAGACCCCAAACAGCAACTCAAAATGAAAAACTGGAGCGGTGTAAAGCACGCCGCCACTGAACTCACCATGGAGTGGACGAGTCTGGGGTTTGGCCAATGCCAGAACAATGTAAATTGCCAGGATGCATTGTGCCAGCTGTGAAGTTTGGTGGAGCAGAGATGATCCTGTGGTTTTGCTTTTCAGGAGTTGGTCTGGATCCACTTAGCTCCAGTCAGGGGAAATCTTAATGCTTTAGCATACCAAGACACTGTGGACGACTGCATCCTAACTTTATGGAAACAGTTTGGAGAAGGCTGATTTCTCCAGCATGACTGTGTCCCAGTGCTCGAATGAAAGGTCCATAAAGGCACGGCTGGGTGGGTTTTGTGTGGCAGAACTCGACTGGTCCACAGAGCACTGACCATAACCACATCAAACACCTTGGGGATGAACTTGAACTAGAACAAGGTCTGACCTCACAAATGCTCTTTTGGATGAATGGGCAAAAAGCCCCCACAGACTCACTCCAAAATCTTCAAGCCTTCCCAGAAGAGTGAAGGGACCAACTCTATATAACAATGCCTCTTAAATTAATTTGAGATATCACAAAACCTCCTGCAGGTGTATTGCGGAGGTGTCCCAACACTTCTGCACTGTACATATATAATCAGCTGATTACATGATATCCAAGTCAGCTGATAATACATGAAAGCTACAGCAGATGCTGAGTTATTACTGAGGTCGTGACATTAAACTGCAGAAACAATGGCTGTTAAAAGGATTAGTAAGTGTGCTCTGATTGGTCAGCTCGCCCACTCGGTTCTGATCAGGAAGCGGCATTCTGAACATTCAGATGCTCAAACCACTTCTGAAGGAGGGAGGAGATACACCTGTGCTGAGCGTAACTGTATCTGTTCCGTCAAGACACCCATGTCACCTTCACTATCAGCACAGCCACTGCTCAGTACGCATGCTACATCGATACATTTCTCTTGAGGCCTGACCAGGCGGAGATCTGTGTTCCTTTCAGACAAACCAAAGTGCAGCGGATCACATGACAAATACAATGTTCCAAACTGCCTATGCAGTCACTGTCCTCTCTCTCCCTCTGTCCCTCTCTCTCTCTCTCCTCTCTCTGTATCTCTCTCTCCCCTGTCTCTCTTTTCTCTCTCTCCCCTGTCTCTCTCCCTCACTGTCTCTCTCGTCTCTCTTTTCTCTCTCTCCTCTCTCTCCCCCTCTGTCCCTCTCTCTTTGCTCTCTCTCTCTCTGTCTCCCTCACTGTCTCTGTCATCTCTCTTTTCTCTCTCTCCTCTCTCTCTGTCTCCCTCACTGTCTCTGTCGTCTCTCTTTTCTCTCTCTCCTCTCTCTCTGTCTCCCTCACTGTCTCTGTCGTCTCTCTTTTCCCTCTCTTCTCTCTGTCTCTCTCTCCCCCTCTGTCCCTCTCTCTCTCTCTCTTGTCTCTCTCTCTCTCTCTCTGTCCCTCTCTTTTCTCTCTCTCCTCTCTCTCTCTCCCCCTCCCTCTCTTTTCTCTCTCTCCTCTCTCTCTCTCCCCCTCTCTCTATTTTCTCTCTCCTCTCTCTGTCTCTCCCTCACTCTCTCTCTTTTCTCTCTCCTCTCTCTGTTTCTCTCTCCCCTGTCCCGCTCTCTCTTTTCTCTCTCCTCTCTCTGTATCTCTCTCTCTCTGTCCCTCTCTCACTTGTCTCTCTCTTTTCTCTCTCTTCTCTCTCTCTCTCTCTGTGTCTCCCTCACTCTCTCTCTTTCTCTGTCTCTCTCTCTCCCCCTCTGTCCCTCTCTCTCACATGTCTCTCTCTTTTCTCTCTCTCCTCTCTCTGTATCTCTCTCTCTCTCCTCTCTTCTCCTCTCGTCTCACCTTTTTTTTTTTGTCTTCTCTCTTTTCTCTCTCTCCTCTCTCTGTATCTCTCTCTCTCTCCTCTCTTCTCCTCTCTTCACCTCTTTTCTCCTCACTTCTCTTCTCCTCTCTCTCTCTCTCTCTCTCTCTCTCTCTGTCTCTCTCTCTTTCATTAGTGAAATGAATCACGGACGACAAAAGAATAGCAGTGTGCAACAACCTCGGTTTCCTCTCGCACCATAAGCGGTGTAAAAACTGAAAGAGGCTTCTCCTTTCATTTCCTATAAAATGCATAACTGCATAGAACAAGATTTCTGTGCCGCCTTGCATCATCTAAGGAGATTCCGGAAGGGAATCCGGTGGATTTGCATATAACACGGGAAAAGCTGCACTGAAGCAAATCGGATTTCTATCTGCCTAACAGAGGAGAACGCATGTGCCCAAGTGTACATGGAATGGGGATCATTCTCAATTGGGCATTATCTGGACCTGAAGAGGCGAAATGTAAATAGGCTTATAGGTTCAAAATCAGGAGTACTTAAGCACCTAGCATTAAGATCCACAATACGATTAAAACATGGATTACCTGACGTATATCCAAAACCCTACACAATATTTACTCTAAATGACCAAAGCTCCCATAATGGTCCCAGTAGAGGCATGGAGAGCTCACCTATGGCTACCACAGAGCAGGGATCACGTGTTCAAGCTTGCTTTAGACTAAAAGACCAGATACAGTGACAAACTCAGGAGCATGTACCAGCTAAGAGTGTCATTACGGAGCTACAGTTAGAGCAGAAAGCTTGTCATTTGCTTTGGAAGTGGCTTTGATTTTCACATTAGCCTCGCTAAGATAATGCTCATTTCCGCTAGCTTGGCAATAATGACTTGTCTGTCATGTAAGCATCAATATAATAATGGGGAGGGCTGGCTTTTCTGGCAGCTCTCTAGATTAAACTCAGATATCTGAAATAAATATAAAAGTAATCGTATTAATTACTGGATGTTACAGTCTGGACGTTCAGTAAAGACTTAAACATAACCCTGTCTGGGAATATTTCTTGGGCTTGTTAGCTTCCCCAAATGCCCAGCTTACTGCAGCGAGAACAGAATATGCTCCAACTAGCCCACAGAGGGCCTCTTATCATCAACAACTGCTGAAGGATCTGCTGAATTAGTCACCACAGCAGGGTTTTAATGTTTAATGCTATACGTGGCATGACATCCGGCTTTCCCGTTGTCCAGCAGAGACATCTGTATTTGGGAAATGGCAGATCCAGTGGGGAAAGTGTTTACAAGGGGGTGGGACGTTTGATCGATGTGATGTAGAACCGGGGAATGTTGGCCTGTTGAGTCAAATGCCCTTTGAGTTCACACAGCACAAACGCAGAGCCTTCATAATTCACAATTCCTCAGATGGCCGATATTACGGATTACAGACACCTTAGTGTTTAAGGTGGGAGTAACTTCAGGCTACCGCAGATGACGCTGCATGAGGATGATGGGGCTATATATACCTGCGGGGTGTGAGTGACGGGATTCATAGATTGAGAAGAGGTGCTAGAGGGTGGTGAATGTCTCGTTCCATGTGTGGGAAATGGCTGATGTTAATGATTGGCTAAAAGGAGTGGTTGCATTTGGTCGTGCCAATAACCATAGTGTGAAGGGCGTAGCTGGATTGGAGGGGGAATGGAAGCGTACGCCCATTTGGGTCTACCAGCAGTGGCTAAAATCCCAACTCTCCTCAGACTAGGACCTGGCAAGGATACGCTGTTATGTTTTTGTAGGTCTCTTTTTAAAGGTACTGTATGTACAGAGGTCAATACCGCACACTCACTGCGGTTAACTCTTCACTTCTATAGGCTGTGACAGTTCATAATGTGCTGCTGGCTAATCTCTAATGGCCCAGGAAATCACCACCCTGTAGTTCTGTTTACTTATCCAACACAAGTGCTTCATAATGAATTTATCGGGCACCCTTTTAATGAGCTGCCTTATGAAGTCAGCCGTATGTAATGGCTCCAGTGGCT
>JAMWET010001509.1:0-12500 GCA_024036415.1 Prochilodus magdalenae | reverse complement strand
CTCAAATATCACTGTGTTTGTCCCCTATATGATATATTTAACGCAATTTTTTTTATCCAAACAATCAATGCTTTATAAAGGTAAATCAGGAAAAGTAACAAGGCTGTCCCAACTTTTCTCACCCCACTGTGTATATATATATATATATATATATATATATATATATATATATATATATATATATATATAAATATATATATATATACACACACACACACATACATACATATACATATTTATATATTTATATATTAGAATATATTATATATATATATATATATATATATATATATATATATATATAGATATATATAATTATTAGTAGAGGCCCTGAGCTCTATATTGCTTAGACATGTGACTGATAACGTATGGATAACACTGAATCTGAATTGTTTCTCTCTGTTCTACTTGTGTTGGCAGCCAAATCTCGCCAAGCCTCTCAGGTCATTCTCATGAGAATTGGAGGCATGTCAGGGGTTGAATGCATGGATGACAGTTCATCCACTCCCTTTGAAGAGTGGTAGGCACAATATTGCAAGTCTACTTCATGCAAGGTTTTATGTGTAACACAGCTACTACTACATGACTGGGTAACACTTCACACTGACTAACTAACATAAACTAATACACTAGTTAACATGAAGTACATGAGGTAAAACATTTAACAATGGTTAACGAACGTTAAGTAAACATGTTTACTAAGGCATTACTCCATGCTAGTCAGTCAGTACTTAATGTAAAAGTGTTACCCATGACTGTTATAGCTTCTCTGGTCTCATCACTCCAAACTATGAGCTTTTCAGCTGATCAACTACTTTTCAAGCAAGAACATTCCCAACGCATTTGGGATAAACTTGAAAAAAATATATGTAAGCTGCTTAAACAGCTCATATTGATGTTCCTGGCTTTAGGATCACATGACTTCCACTTCATAAATCATCGCTGTCCAATGAAAACCATGCATCTCCAATTTGGTTGATTTGTATTTTTTGGCATCATTTGATCACATGAGCTGCTGTTTACATTGGGTGGACATCTCAGGATGAATGGATCACCAGAAATATCCAACTCATGCTTGGAGAAACATCTGACTCCATTGACTTACATTCAGATTCAGTCAGGTTGCCATTTTGGAGATACTTGTTTTTATCTTTGGCCAGCGACCATAGACAGTATGCTTTCTGTGTGAATTTCTATTTCTATGCTGTACTGAAACTCCTCTGGGATGTGAAGGAGAACACGTGAAGCTAACTTGTAGACAGCGTTATCTGGGTAGTTGGTGTATCCCACTGCGTTGGCTCCCCTCAGAAGCATCTGGAAGGGCACATTGGGTATCAGGGACCTGAGCTCCTGCAACCTCTTCCACGGACACTCGCACAAGAAGCGCATGGCCACATCGAACGTAGCACCTAGAGAAGTCGAGGAGACAGGTAAATGGAAAGAAAGGATTGGATAAGTGAAAGAAATCATGCTACCTTGCCTCAAACGAGTGCGAACAACTGGCTTTTCAAAAGGCTCTTCTTTGTCGGTTTATAATAACTTAACATAATAAACTGAACCTGTCCAGATCCGGCTTTTGTCCTTGGCAATAACTGAAGCACCAATTCACAAAAGTACCGCCTTGGGAATATCGGCATAATATTCATAATGCACATTTTAGTCCACTGCAGTGAAGAAGTCAGCACTCCAACTTTCCAAGTGTTCTACTGAATGTGCTTTTAACAGCAGCTCAAAAAAACTGCCACATGACTATTTAGACAGAAGCACGGTATACCATGGAAGATACCTTGATGAACACATTTACATTTATGGCATTTAGCTGACGCTCTTATCCAGAGCGACTTACAAGGTTAATCATATTACAGGTTGGGCAGTGTAGTGTTAGGAGTCTTGCCCACGGACTCTTATTGGTGTAGCACAGCACAGTCACTCAGCCCGGGATTCGAACCCCAGTCTCACACGTGTGGTGGTGGCTACTTGGTGGGTAGTGGTGTTATCCGCTGAGCTACACCAACCACCAGCAAACACGAGGGGTGCTGCAAAACTGATCTACATAAAATCTAAATCTCAGTTTCTAAATAAAATTCTAAAATCTGATTGGCTGAAAGCTGTTCTAAAATACATACACACGTGATGCAACTTTAATAACCTTCGACCATTTAGTTGCTCTATAACCACAACCTACCAGAACACTGCCTAGTGGAGTAAGTGTACTGTTATTATTATTAATAATGAACTTATAACTGCTGGTGGGTTTAGGTTTCCATCATTCATTAAGAACTGCCAGTAACTCACAATTATTTAAAAAATAGTTATTTAATTAATTGTATTGCTTTTATTCAATTTTCTTTTTTAGTTTTAAATACTGTCAGCTTCCTATTGGCCACCTTCTTGTTCCTGTTCCACCTTAAATGATACTGGGTTTATCATAAGGGCTCTGGCGCTAGAATGTTAGCATGGCACCATTTACAGTGACACAGTAAAAACTGTTACCAGCAATACCAGAACATTCAGGATGTTCAATAGTGTAAGTCAGCTTATCTGGCGGGTGGGGCGATGTGGGTAGCGGTGATATTACATACTGATATCACTTACATAAAGCCTGAACTGAATTACTTAGTCGATACACACATGATGCAGGGATGGATTGAATCCGTATTAATGCACTACTAAAGTGGACCTGTTCTGTACTCCCGGTTCTTTTTCCTTTCCTTTAATATGGCAGAAATACCATTTTGGATTTCCAGCCCTTTTCCTCCGGTACAACGCGCAGGTCAGTCATGTTGTAACATTATCCTTACTGCCCGCCTACCAGCAAGCTCGGCACAGCCTCACCCAACACATACAGATCTCAAACAGTAAAAGCTGACCACTCTGAAACATCCTGCTCCAGTCTAGCTGGCAAAAGTGGATCTATCAACTTGTTCTACCGGACCTTTAGGGTCGGATTTTGGGTCAAACTGATGCAACAGAACCAACACCACTGTAAGAACAGCCACAGCTGTCTGAGAGAAGAAGATTGACCATTCAGCACAAAAGGGGTGAGCTGGCCAATCAGAGCAAAGTGGGCTTAGTGGAAGGCGGGGCTTCAAGGCACAGGAGCTCTAACAGAGCGTTTCAGACAGAGGGCGAATACAGATGCATAGTACTGTGGTTGGTGTGGCACAACGGATAACACCACTACTCACCAGGAAGCTACCGTCCTATGTGTGAGACTGGGGTTCGATTCCTGTTCTGGGTGACTATGCTGTGCTACACCAATAAGAGTCCGTGGGCAAGACTCCTAACACTACATTGGCCTCCCTGTAATATGATGAACCTTGTAAGTCGCTCTGGATAAGAGCGTCAGCTAAATGCCGTAGATGTAGTTTGAGTGTGTTATGTGTTTTGGGAAAACTGAAGCGCGTCTCTGTCCAATGAAAAACGTCCATTTTAGTTGATGTTGACTTTAAATGTTTGAACACGGCACTTGCCATTTATGTTGTGTGAACATTCCATGAGGAATGGACAGAAGCTCAAAACTGTTCGGATAAAAAGTCTGGTTCCATTGACTTGAGGGGTTTTTGGCCTCTCCTGTGAAGTTACCATTTTGGAGATACCTGCTTTTCATTGGACAGCGACGAAATCTATTCTAGAGGACCCTAAACATGAAATCATAAACACTGAAGATGAGAAGATGAACTGTACAAGAACTGTAATAACCTTTGACCATTTGGTTGCTCAGTAACCACAGCGTACATACCAGAACCCTGCCTTCTAGAGTAACTACACTGTCATACCTACAGTATTAATTATGAACCTGATTCCCTAAGAATTTTGCCTTGTCTTCCATGTAAGCACTGAATCTGAGGTCTTTAAATTTAAATTGCTCGATAATTTAATTGAAATTATTATTTATTTATTTTATTTAATATTTGCGTCAAATCTGGTGAAGGCAAATCACTAGCACGCAGCCTTGAGTGCTTCGTTGCTTTATTTTGTCTCACCAACCTTCAGATTTCTCTGAGAAGAAATGAGCAGAAACGCAAGAAAACTGGAAAACATAAAAGGCCCACTGTAATGGGGCATCAATACGGAATTCCACAGGCTTGGTGTAAAGAAACGTGTACAGTTTCTACACTGAAGCAAAAGCTCAAACTTAGTGACACTATAGCAACAGCTGGAAAATATAGAAAGAAGACGCATCACTGTCAAATCATCCAAGTACAGCTCATATTTATCGGTAGCTCTATGTGGAAAACACATCATTAAAATAGCTACAAGGCTTAAGGCAGCCTCGTATTTGGCACCATCTTGTTTACATTTTCCTGTTCCACCTTAAACGGTGCAGCATTTATTATAATGGCTCTGATGCCAGAGTGTTTGCGTAGCACCAGTTACGAAGACACAGGGAAAACTGAACCAGAAGCTGGCTAGAAAACTCTACCATCATTAAAAGAATGTAAAGGATGTTCAGTAGTGTAGCACAGCTTATCTGGGGGGGTGGGGAGAATGCAGGTAGCGGTGATATTACATAGGGATATTGCGTACACAGAATCTGTACTGAATTACATAGAATTATATGCATTGAGAAGTTTGAGAAGCCAAATTTTTAATAAATACTTAAAATGCACAAGAAAAAAAAAGGCGCAGCCAAGTGGCCTCCACCATAGGTTCAGAGACAGGGAGTGAGATGGGCGGGGTACAATACCACTATATAAGGAACCCTGAAAACCATAACTCAGTACAAATCAGTACAATTCAATGGTGGGCATGGTGTCCCCAAACTTTTGAGGGCAGCACAGCACTGTGAACATTTCCCCCCATTCCCCTCTCTGGCTTTTCTCCTCCTGCCCAAGCAAAGGTGAGCATTCAGCTGCCGCTGTGACCTTTACGGATCTGCAGGCCCACACCGGAGCACTAATGCTCATTCTAGTGAGGCAGAAGCACAAACGAGCGCGGGGCTGAAAGTCTGTTTCTCCTTTACAGCAGGGGAGCTGACACTGGAGTATAAACCTGTCCATGTGGCCCTCGGGCCACTCCACAAAATCTTCCAGCTGGAATGATGGACAGGATGAAAAGCCAAATGCTGGCATGGTGGCATGTGCTGAAGGCGAGAGGCAGAATAGTGAAATAACGAGAACACACAGTGTGACTGATGTGAAGCTCCGCTCTTACACGGCACCCCCGGTGCGTTTTTGCCTGTGGCCATCTTCACAACTTGTGGTGAAATATCTGTGCTCTGATCGAGGGGAACACTAATGCTGGGTGATATGGTTAAATCATATCTCCATTTTCCTTTTGGACTTTTAGATATCTTTCAGAAACGGCTCCAAAGAGTGATTACTCAATCAGGAGGGCCATCCTTTCCACTTAAAGTCAGCTCCTTAATGGTTCTTTATTACGGGCAATGGTTCCATACAGAACCATGAGTTCTGAGTTCTGTAACACGGTTTCATCAGAATATGCTGATTGAGAATGTGATGTATTCGACGGATAGTTTATCTCTTCCAATCTGCTCAGTTTCCTTCCTTACTTTGTGTGTGTGTGTGTCTACATGTAATCTTGTACAGGATTATTATGAATCAATTATGATTCCATTGAGAAAGTGCTGCAGATAAGGGCCAGAGTGCCCGGTTGTGTTTTCCTATATTTACTATTCTTTTCTATGTTTCTGTTTCATCATTGTGTTTTGTACTGATCCCTTTTTGCAAATATACAGCTGGAAGATGAAGCATGTGCACCCCCTAGAATGCCCTGGATTTCAGTAAAATGTGGTCTGATTATTTAATTTTCAAGTCAGGCAGCTGTGTCTTTAACCGAGTCCACAGAGTAACATCCACAGTGTCAACAGGCTAAATGCGTTTCCATTAGGGAGATGGGATGGGATGCCTCATCCCCACCGTGAAGCATGGTGGAGGGAGCTTCATGGTTTGAGACTACTTTGCTGCTTCGGTGCATGAACACCTCAGAAAAAGAGAACCTTGAGTGTATCTCAACATTCCACAGGAGACCGTAACTGCGGCAGTCTCTCGGAGCAGTCATTAACACGGAGGTATCAGCGATGCTTTCTAGCCTGCACTGTAGATGTTACCTAATGTGCTCCATTAGACATGACAGAGTACAGCTGTTACTGTGTTATTAGTTTAGTTGGATTGTGTTTATCTATAACTGAGACTTAGGAAACAATCAGAACACATTTTATTAGCAGTCAAAGCCGCAATCCAGGCAATTCCAGGGGGTGCACTTACTTATTCTTGCAGCTAAAGCACCAAAAGTGCTGTTTTGTTATGATGTCCACCTTATAATAAAAAAAAACCCTTTACACAAATACCATACACACCATAATGGTGAGTTTGTGTCAGTGTGTTGTTTAATCAGTTTCCAACTCTCCTGGAGGATAGTCCGATACAGTTAGCATGCAATCCCTAGCTTACCTCCCTATCTTAACTCATGAGGGCAGGTGAAGGAGCCTAACATATCTAGACGAGAACTAGGGGCATAACGGAGAAACCTGGAACCAAAGTCTGTTGTTCACATTTTGTCACTGTCCAAATGGACAAACAGAAATGATGCAAATATGCTTGGAAAAAGGTTCCTTTGACTTGCGTCCAGATTATATGAGTTTTTTGTCCTCTCCTGTAGAGCTACCGTTTAGAACATGCTTGTTCTTCATTGGACAGCAACAAAACAAAATCAAATCATAAACAAAAACAAATTTACCCCAGAGAAGAATGAGTTTAAACTATTTGCCTTATTGAGATGACTTTCTTTTGCTTAATGAGAGACTGAGTGAGAGACTGAGATACTAAGAGTGTAAGTGAGAGTGTAAGTCAAAGACAGAGAATGAGTGTGAGACTGAGGAGAATTACTGATTTATGGAGAGTTTCCAGTAACGGTGAGAGACAGAGAGTAATCGTGACAAGGAAGGTGATGAGTGAGTGATGTTGAGTAGTTGATGTGAGAGACTGAGATACTGAGAGTGAGATACTGAGAGAGTGAGTTTCGTGAGTGAGAGATGACGTGAGTGGTGTGATTGAGAGACTGAGTGAGTGAGAGACTGAAGTGAGGTGGAGTGCAGAGACTGATTGAGTCGAGTGATTGTGATGACTGAGTGATTTATGAGTGCTTACCGTGAGTGAAGACTGAGTCCCCTGAAGTTGGAGACTGAGGTGAGTCGAGTGAATGCTAGAGATGAGTGATCGTGACAGGATTTCCCTGAGTGAGTGAGTGTAGTGAGACTGAGTGAGTGAGAGACTGACGAGTGACTGTGATCGATAGTGTGAGTGACTGATGATTTGAGAGTAGAGTGACGAGAGGACTGAGCAGTGATGTGAGTCGACGTGAGGGTACTGAGTGAGTCGAGTGACTGAGATTGAGACTGAGTGAGTGATGAGGACTGAGTGAGTGAGAGACTTGAGTGTGAGTGATTGAGACTGAACGAGTGAGCCTGAAGCTGATGCAGTCGCGTGAGAGATCTGAGTCTTGTGAGTGATCTGAAGCGATGGTCGAGGAGTCTGAGTGAGTGAGTGAGAGACAGTGAATTAATCGTGGCATGATGACAGTGAGTAAGTGAGAGACAGAATGTTGAGTGAAGGTGAGAGACAGTGAGTAAGTGAGAGACAGTGAAGTAAGTCGAGAGACAGAGTGAGTATCTTTTCAGAGACAGTAGCACAGTGAGTAAGACATCAGACCAGTGAAGTAACTGTGACGAACGTGACAGAGTGAGTGACTTGTAGAGACATTGAGTGAAAGCTGACCAGAGAGACAGTGAGTAAGTGAGAGACAGAGTGAGTGAGTGAGAGACAGAGTGAGTGAGTGAGAGACAGTGAGTAAGTGAGAGACAGAGTGAGTGAGTGAGAGACAGAGAGAGTGAGTGAGAGACAGTGAGACAGTAGTGAGCAGAGTGACAGAGTGAGAGACAGTGAGTGTGAGAGACAGTGAGTAAGTGAGTGAGAACAGAAGTGACAAAGTGAGTGAGAGACAGTGAGTAAGTGAGAGACAGTGAGTAAGTGAGAGACAGAGTGAGTGAGTGAGAGACAGTGAGTAAGTGAGAGACAGAGTGAGTGAGTGAGAGACAGAGTGAGTGAGTGAGAGACAGAGTGAGTGAGTGAGAGACAGAGTGAGTGAGTGAGAGACAGTGAGTAAGTGAGAGACAGAGTGAGTGAGTGAGAGACAGAGTGAGTGAGTGAGAGACAGAGTGAGTGAGTGAGAGACATTGAGTAAGTGAGGAGACAGAGTGAATTGAGTGAGACGTGTGAGTTGAGAGACAGAGTGAGTGAGTGAGAGACAGAGTGAGTGAGTGAGAGACAGTGAGTAAGTGAGAGACAGAGTGAGTGAGTGAGAGACAGTGAGTAAGTGAGAGACAGAGTGAGTGAGTGAGAGACAGAGTGAGTGAGTGAGAGACAGAGTGAGTGAGTGAGAGACAGTGAGTAAGTGAGAGACAGAGTGAGTGAGTGAGAGACAGAGTGAGTGAGTGAGAGACAGTGAGTAAGTGAGAGACAGAGTGAGTGAGTGAGAGACAGGGTGAGTGACGTGGATGAGGCAGAGTGACAGGTTGAGCTGAGTGAGAGACAGTGAGTGATGTGAGTGAGAGAAAGTAGTGAGTTGAGTGAGAGACAGAGTGAGTGAGTGACCGTGTGAGTAAGTGAGAGACAGTGAGTGAGTGACGTGAGAGACAACAGAGTGAGTGAATGTCACGAGAGACAGAGTGAAGACTTGAGTGAGTGAGAGACAGTGAGTGTAAGTGAGTCGAGAGACCGACAGAGTGAGTGAGTGAGTTGAGAGAGGATGAGTGAGTGAGTGAGTGAGCAGAGTGAGTGAATGAGTTAGCTGAGTGAGTGAGACGAATGAGTGGAGGTAAGTGAGTTGAGCTGGAGTGATGTGACTGATTGACTACGTGAGAGAGACAGAGTGACCTGTGAGTGACTGTGAGACGAGTGAGAGAGTGAGTGAGTGATTGTGTTTAGTGAAAGTGAGTGAGTGAGAGAGTGAAGTGAGTGACTGACGTGAACTAAATGAGGTTTAGTGAGTGTGAGTGAGACTGAGTTGATTGAGAAAGTGAATGAGACGTGACGTGACGTGAGTGATTAACAAGACGTGAAATGTGTGAGTGACTAAGAGAGTGACTAGTGAACTGAGTGAGTGACTGTGATGTGGATGATTCGACGTGAGTGACACTGCAGTGATGTGAGTGAGAGACACACCCTCTTTGAACTAAGTGAGTGAGTGTTCGTGACTTGAGTGACTGGGAGTGACTAAATGAGGTTAGTGGAGTGAGTGAGCGAGCGTTGTAAGAAAGACTGAGTGACTGTACCCATTCCCCAAGTCTGTGATGCTGAAGAGAGTGATGAAGTGACGCGTGAATGAAAGGACTGAGTGATTGACTGAGGTCATGGTGGAGTGACTGATTCGAGTGAGGGAAGAGGAGCTAAAATGTAGTTAGTGAGTGTGTAAGAGATGTCCCATGAAGAGATGTACCCCCCTGACGTGGGCTCGTGACTGCTTTGGTGAACGACCCTCATGGAGTGAGGACTCCCGTGAGCAACACGTCTCTAAAACCTGTAGTGGGATCACTCTGACAGACTACACCCGTTACGTGACCCACACACACACACAGTATCGACAGTCACGTGACGTGATGCGCGTGAGTGACACAGGTGACACACTCAGGACACAGTGAGCTAGTGAGTGACTGATACTGACAGAGTGATTGATCATTCGACTCCTTGCGAGTGATGTGATCTGAGCACAGATGTTACCAGCCTCCTAATTACACCATGCACTCACTTCACTATTCTCTGATTCTGCTCTCTCGATCTACTCGATCACTCCAAGGGCACACATGGACACCGCATCACTTTGACGCACAGCACTCGACATGGTACACTTACTCACACGACACGTCACACATACACACTCACACATTACACACATGGGCACGACACTCCTGAGGGCCAGCTACTCATACACATCCGTCACACACACACGTCTCTACACACAACTCTAGGGGGGTCACACTTACACTCCACTACACTCACCACACCACTCCTAGGGGACACGCGCACACTCACACATTTGCACATGCGCACACTCACTCTCACACACACACACACACACACACACACACACAAACCATCCCTTACTCCACACATTATCAGCACCTCCCAACTAGGGCAACGCGCACAACGTCACCACGTGCACACTACACCATCACTCACACACACTCCGAGTGGCCCACGCGCACACGTCACAACACATCTCACACATACGCAACACCACACATCACACACACACACACGCACACACCTAGGACACACTGTACATCCTGGGCATCTAACCCCGCCACGCACAAGACCACTAACTAGACGAATAGACCCAGCATTACACTAACGAACCTTTACTAGTACACATCTTCCTATGGACCACACCATATCTCTGCGGAAGGAGGATTACTAAATCTTGGGAGCACACGCTTCAAGGTTTTTGCACTTTTTTTGTTTTTTTTTTTTTTTTTGGTGGCTAAATTTGCGCATAATGCACACACCACACATACATACCTCACTCTCACCTGCCTACACTTTTCTCTCCGTGTATTAGGACGACATTCATTGACCCTTACTCACACACACACACCACTCCCTAGAGGCTACACGACGCCCACACTCACACACGTGATACAGATCTCAACACACTTCACACACATTTCCGGAGGCACACGCTGCACACTCACACACATAACCACATACGACACACTCACACCACACACACACACACACAACATCACACACTCCTAGCCTGACACACTTTAACACAGCCCCCGCCCACAACACACACACTACACACACTACACACACTCCTAGGACATCACAGCAGCACCGCGCACACCACAACACACTATACACTCACTCACACTACCACTAAGGGCACCACTCAACATACTCATGTGCCACATCTATACACACAATAACACTCACCTCACATACACACAAGCTCTTCGGGCAAACTCACACAGCACGCACACAGCTACACACATCCACACACATACAACTTACATGACACGCACATCCCACACGATGAGCAACACTTTCTCACTCACTCCACATCATCACAATTCACTTCACTCACTTCACTCACTCACTCACTCCCTTTCACTACACTCACTACTCACTACACACACAGGCATGCACCACACTACACACACACACTTCCCTCACACAGCCACCTGGCCTTTAAGACCCGGAACATTTCCTATAAGGCAGAATGAATTTAGCCTTTAGTAAGTAATGTAATTGATATCCTCTTTAATAACCGCCTAAACACAATCAACAGATGAAGATTCAAAACTGAATAGCAAAACTAGTGTATGAGGAGTCGCCAAGCAAGCCACAAGATCCCTTCTCCAGTACACACACACCTTAAAAATGGCAGCCTCCTGTTCACACGGACTCAGAAGTTGAATATGCTGGAAGCCTTTCATTCGAACTGCCTAAAGGGTGACGGAGATTAAAGTCTCTCTTATCACGAAAAATACCACATGAACGCATTACGGTCTATCTCTCCCTCTCTCCCTCTCTATCCATGTGCATCTCTGAAACATCCCCGGCTGTACGTGTAAAGAAGTGTGACTGCTCGCTTACATCTGACTTGCGCTACATTGCAGTCTACCAGAGCACTTCTTGGCAAGCACTGCACCACTGACAGCAAGCAGTGTTGAATGACAATACGCTATGGGTGGAGTTGTGGCTGTGGTTTGTGTGTAGTTGTGGGTTGGTGCGGTTGGGACATACATTACAGAGAGGCACGGGAGTGGGGACGAGCTGGATCTAATGGAAAGGAACGGGCTTGCTAGCCTTGACAGGGATGGGAAGTAGTAGGGCCGTTCACAATTACAGACCTGAGTTAGAGCAAACCACAACACTTAGCTCACAGAGTGCTGATGTGCAGTCCACCTGGACCTCACGGCCACGCTCGGCAGAGGGTCAGGCAAAGATCCACCTCCTGTAAGTCTAATAGAGTCAACTGCAAAACAAGGCTATCGCTTCGACTAATACACGAACAGTAAGCCTAAAGGAGAATTTCACATGCCACAATTAAAATCATAGTCAAGGAAGAATCATCAAGTGATCTTGGAGCACAAACACACACTACCAAGAAGGAACCCAAACCCCACAGGAGACTGAGAGAATAAGAGGAATCGAACCAGCGGAACTAGGACTCAACTACAGCTGTTAATGAGCTCCATTGCAACAATGCGACATAAACAGGGAAGGGCCTTATCGCTGTACCTGGACTGGACCCAACAGCCACACTTGCGGACATTCAGTGATGCCCTCTAATGAGTGATCCGCTTGCTAGTGTATCAGCACCTTGGCGACGGTTGCATGATGAGGACTACATGCACATAGAACCGTTACCACGGACTGTCTTACACCAATGTAAAAAGTGAAACAAAGCACGCAAGTCTCCTGAGGTGTCGTGAAAGAAATGTTAATGAGAAAGTCTGTGCGTTATAACTTTGC